>JAJOZX010000984.1:345000-480000 GCA_023014485.1 Bathynomus jamesi | reverse complement strand
TAAGCAGTACTACTGTGATTTCCCATGGAATGATTAATTACTGCTTCCGTGGTAGGGGCCCTTCCGAGTGTGCTGAGCGCATCACAGAGGTGATTCTCTCGGGCATGGAGGCGTATATTCCATATTTTATTCCTACTACTAATGCAAAAAAACCTTGGTTTAACTTTAGTTGTTATAATGCTATCCACAACAGAGAGGAGGTTTTCAGAAGGTACCGTCGCCATCCAACTCCTAACTCTCACTCAGCTTATATTTCTGAACGGAATCGTGCAAAATCTGTTCTTCGACTCGCCAAAAATTCGTTCATCAGACAAAAATGTGAAAACCTATCCAATTCTAATTCTTCTCGCTCTTTCTGGTATCTAACTAAGAACCTCTTCAACAACTTCACTTCCTCTTCTTTCCCTCCTCTTTCCCACTCTGTGGCTCGGTTACCGTCCCTTCTTGTTACAATTCTCGCTTACAATTCAACCCTGGACGATTCCGATGCTGTCCCTCCATCTCTCCTCCTCTGACTTTATTATGCCAGAAATTAGAATCTCTTCTAAAGATGTTTTTTCTGCCCTATCTGGGCTCAAGTCTAGGAAGGCGTGCGGTCCTGGTGGTGTTCTTTCTGTTGTTCTTAAGAACTGTGCTTCTGTGCTGAAACCCTGCCCAGGTAAACTCTTTTGTCTTTGTCTTTCATCTGGTACTTTTCCTTCCTGATGGAAATTCGCTTTCATTCAGCCTGTCACAAAGAAGGGTGACCGCTCTCAACCATCCAACTATCGTCCACTTGCTTTGATTTCTTGCCTTTCTAAAGTTTTTTAATCTATCCTTAATAGGAAGATTCTTAAACACCTCTCTTTTCACAATCTTCTTTCAGATCGTCAGATAGGTTCTACAAGAAACGCTCTACTGACGATCTTCCTCCATAGCTCTCTGACTCTTGGTCATCCTCCTTTGGGGATTTCGGTGTAACTTTTGCTATTGGGCGAGACATATCAAAGGCTTTTGATAGAGTCTGGCACAAATCGTTAATTTCCAAACTGCCTTCTTTCGGTTTCTATCCTTCTATCTGTGCCTTCATCTCTTATTTCCTTTCTGGCCGATCTATAGCTGCAGTTATAGATGGCCACTCTTCTTCTCAAAGCTATTAACAGTGGTATTCCTCAGGGTTCTGTCCTGTCACTCACTCTTTTCCTTTTATTTATTGATGATCTTTTAATTCGCACTTCCTCTCCTATTCGCTCCTATGCCGATATCCCATTATTCATTTCTCCATCCGCTTCACAAAGCGTTCCTCACAGCAGTCACTTCATGATTCGCGTAAGACGGCTATGGGACACCTGACATCTGATCTTTCTGCTATATCTAATTGGGGCAGAGAAAACCTTGTAGCTTTCAGTGCCTCAAAAACTCAGCTCCTCCATCTGTCTACTCGTCACAATCTTCCACACTACTATCCCCTTACCTTCAACAACACACAGCTCAATCGTTCCTCGTCTCTTAACATTCTTGAAATTTCCTTTTCTCGTTAGCTTTCCTGGAAAGATCACATATATTCTCTTTCTAAAACAGCTTCTAAGATGTTAGGTGTGCTGCACCGCCACCGCGGTTTCTTCATCTCTACTCAGTTGCTTCTTTGTACTGGGGTCTTGTTCGCCCCTGTATGAAATATGCTTCTCATGTGTGGGGTGGTTCAACCCACACAGCCGTACTTGACCAGGTGGAATCAAAGGCTTTTCGTCTCATCAATTCCCCGCCTCTTACTGATTGTCTTCAATCTCTCTCTCTCTTCGCCGCAACGTTGCTTCACTCTCTCATTACTGTCGCTATCATAACGGACATTGCTCTTCTGAACTCTCTAACTGCATGCCTCCTCCTTTAAGGAGAGCACGCAGCACCTGACTTTCTACACTTTCTCATTCCTTTTCTGTCCAACTATCTAACGCAAGGGTTAATCAGTATTTTGAATATTCCTCAATCCATCTTTCATCCTGTCTATGACCTCCCATCTTTCAAACGCAGAGTGTCTAGGCATCTCCAAAACCCTGGAACTTGATTTTGGCTCTCTTCTTCTTGTATATTGGTAGGCGCTTTTGCGGGTATTTGCCCTTGGTCCCTCCTTCCTACATAAAAAAATAAAAATGGCATCAAAATAGGCCAAAATGATCCCATCTATCCAAATGAAAATGTGCTTCGTCTGAAAACCAAACATTTTGCAACCAGTTTTCCTCACCCTCCCTCTTTTTACTGACCCACCTCGATATGTCTTATCTGCATCAATAAGATTTCGTTTAATTTTAATTTTAATGAGAAACTTTTACAATTCTATCAGAAAATTTCGGGTCAGTATTTGTGCCAAGCTGAGTTCTTTTGATCTTCTTCGTAACAGTTTTCTTGGGCTCCACATAATAGAAGCTCTCACTGCTGTAATGTCTGCTCCACCTCCAAGCAGTCCTACGCCTTACGCCTTCCAGATGATCCTTTGTTTTGATTCACAACTGTTCCCTTTTCCCGAAATTTTGTAACAGTGCGGTACATTATTTTCTTGGTTGTTGTCGTCTGAACATTAAAATGGCGGCAGTAACGCCTTCGTGTCTCCACTCCTGACTTTGTAAGAAAAATTTTGCCATTTTTGTTTTTTGCTCTAAACCCGTGTTTGTTCATTTATTTAGAACATTTTACCATAAAACTCTCACATGTCAACATTATAAACGAACAGAAAAGAAACAGATCGGTTACAAATCATGCCACTGTTTTGTAATCTTGAAATTAGGTACATTTTGTTGGCTATCCCTTATATATTATATATATATATATATATATATATATATATATATATATATATATATATATAATATATATATATATATATATTTCGATTGTGCGTACTCCAAAAATCTAATTTTGAATGAAGTTTTTATATGTATAATCTTGACTGTATTTGTTCTTCATTTTTGTTGAATGTGAAAGCCGAAGAATTTGATTGAATGCGAAGATTATAAAGATGAAGAAAAAAAAAAAGAGAGAAAAAAGTATTTTTCTTTTTAATGTAAAGAAAATATTGTTTTTGTAATACTATATTTGGATAACGGGAAGTGCTTTCAAACTGTTTCATATATTCTTTATTTTTTTTATTTTGATAAATTCATTAATTTATTTATTTATTTACCATTAATGTATGTACTCATATGCCTTAATTTTTATTAATATATTATCATTCCTATCGAAATGTCTTTATTTATATATTATTTTATTTTTTATGCAGGAAGGAGGGGCCAAGCGAACGCCCGCAAAAATGTCCCTTCCACAGAAGGAGAATATGAGAGCCGAAATCAAGTTCCAAAGTTTTTGAGATGACTGGACGCTATGCGTTTGAAAGATTGGCGGTCATAGATAGGGGGAAAGATGGATTGAGGAAAGTTGTTCCAGAGTTGACCGGTTGAGTAGATGAAAGATTGAGAAAACCGAGTAACCCTTGCGTTAGAGAATTGGGCAGAAAGGGATGAGAATGTGTTGAAAGTCTGGTACTGCGTGCTCTCCTTAAAAGAGGAGGGATATAGTTGGAAAGTTCAGAAGAGCAATGTCCGTTATAATAGCGAAGAGAGAGGGATTGAAGACAGTCAGTAAGAGGCGGGGAAATGTTGAGACGAAAAGCCTTTGATTCCTCCCCGTCAAGAGCTGTGTGGGTCAGGGGCGTACCTAAAGTATTTGGCACCCGGGGCGGATCCTTCCTTTGGCACTCCCCATAAGTAATTTTAAAATTTAAACACACAGAAAAATATATTATGTTTGCAAGTAGATTTTTAAACAGTACAGTACTGTCATAAGCAAATTGGAAATATGAAAAATTGCAGGACATTAAAAATTCAGTGAACAGGTAATACTGCATTTCATTTTATACAAAAAACACAGGAAATCCAGTCTCAACGCTCAGCCTATTCTTCAAAGGTAGATAAAGAGGATTCACAGTCTCTGCTTTCGAGCCTTAATTTCTGCAAATTGATCAATGACCTCATCAAAATTCACTTTCTTTGCATATTCATGTTCAACTGAAAGTAAAGCCGGATTTGTCAATCTTGTCTGACTCATGGTCGAGCGAAAGAAATTTTTTATCAATTTCAATTTGGAAAAACTTCTTTCACATGAAGCAATAGACACACAGACAGTCAAAAAGAATCTCAACACACAGTGACAAGCTTGGCAAAGATTCACAAAAATCCCATTTCACAATACTGTAAACTCCAGAAACTGCAATGCTGTCCATTTCTTTGCCTCTTCAAAGCTGATTTTGGCAGCTTCCAAATGCCTCCGAAGTCGTCCAATTTCCACACTGATATCTTCATCAGAGAATTCATCGAAAATCTGAGTCAAATTTGGAATTACTTACGAAGTTCTTCTGTTGTGACAACCAAAGTGTTTGGCTGAATAACAGCGAAGATTGACAGAATTTGATCCATTGCCTTAGAACGAATCTCCAATTCTTGATGAAAGCGATCAAGACATTCAAACATAGCCCTTTTTACTTTCTCTGGCAATGTGAGACCAGCATCCTTTGTCATCTCTCCTGGCATCCCTTTTCGGAGCTTTACTCTCCTTCTTTTCTCCATAGAAATGTCCATGTCCTCACACTTTGTAGTTGCATAATGAATGGCTCTCTCCACAATTTCATTGCGCTGATCTTCAAGAAACAGTTTTAGAGCTTGGAGCTTCACAAACGTTCGCCTTTGGATGTAATTTTTATCAAATATTTAATTTTTCGTTTGTAAATTTTGTATTGCCAATAAAAATAAAAATTTATTTTATAGTGGAAATTAACATTAAGCTGTTGTAATAGTTTGAACATTTTTTTTTTTTCTTACTTTGGCGAATTTTTCATTTGGTTTGAAAACTTGTACTGGTATTTCAACTCTCCCGATGGCACCCCCCTCCTGGCCGTCACTCGGGGCGAACCACCCCCCTCTCGCACCCCCCTTAGTACGCCATCTTGTATTTTAAAATTTTTATTGTAAGTTAGGTCGTTGAGTACATATACGCAAAATCCACCTTTGATGGCCTATCATGTTTAATTAAAACGACCTCTACAATAAAAATATAAACAAAATTAATTTGTGACGATTAAATACAACTTAAAAGTACACCTAACCTAACCTAACCTAACCTAACTTAGACTAGACTGTGGTCTAAATAAAATGTTTATTGTTTTGTTATTTCAATTAATTTGCGACGTTAAACTTCCTGGACGAATTTGCGACGATAAACTGCAAGGTTACCGGTTTAGCCAACTCACACGTGAGAAGCTTGCTCCGTACAAGGGCAAGACAAGATAGAAAATATGTAACTATAATTTAAACTAAAAATAAGAATAAACGAACATGTTTAACTAATGACTAATCATTTCAGTACTTTTTAACACAGTTTACTGTACGTTTGACCGTGAATCAGATTCAGATAGCTTTGATGGTTTTTCTGGTCTGCTTCTCTTATCGGCAATGCCAATTTTGTCGTAGTTTTTTATTAATTTTTGAACACCTCTTTTTACAAATTTTCATTTCTTCCCTAATTTTAATTTTCCTTTAACTGTACGCTTCTTAGGGTATATCGTTTTAAGGGTATGTTTAACTTCATCAGAAATAGTGCACTTTGGAGACATATTTCATAAATGGAAGTAGAAAAGGCATTATTGAAGCGCATCAGAGAGCAAATTGAGCCCTATATTTCCCAGAATAAAATAGGCTTTTACCAATATTTAAAGGTTTTCTTTCATACAGTACATTACGAAAGAATATCGATAAGTTTATAGAAAACCTGCATGTTTGGTAGTTCCAATATGCATTGAACAATATAAATCCGTGTAAAAGTTCAAGTACATTTTCCTCAAACTTGAGAAAAGTACATCAGAACACAATTACATCCTATTTGCAGAAACATTCTTTCACTGACATGCATAAATTGGATCTTATTTCAACAAAGAAAAGTTTATAATAGGTGGAATTTCATGCTTTACTAAATCTATATCGTTATAAGGTTACTTAAATATTTAAGTTCTTGTACGTGTATCTATTCAGTAACTCTTGAATCTTAGAAGACCAGCATATTCTGCTCTTTAAAACTAATAGGTGGAAACCCTTCTATTTAATATATAAACAATGTTGAAATTAATATTTCCATTTTCTACATGGGATGCAAAGGCATATTTAACCCTTTACTGCCCAAAAGGACAAATTTGTAACCTTTCAAATACACGCATTCATAACTTAACCCTACAAAATATTTGGGCAGTAAAGGGTTAAAGACGAGCTTCAGATACATCATCTGGAAATAATGAGAAAGATTATTCCATTTTCAGGTCTTTTATAAAGAATTTAATTTCAACGCCCCAAGACTTACGAAATTCCTTGGACTCATTTGGTGAACAGTATTAGAATACAAATTGAAATTCTTTCTTATCACACACACACACACACACACACACACACACACACACACACACACACACACACACACAATATTTATCTAACACAAAAGCAAAAATGTTTAAATTAGAAAATGTTTAAATTAAAAAAGATATTCTCTTGAAAATCCTGAATTTAGAACCACTAGGGCTTGAACAGACTCGTTCCGAAGGATCGAAAACCACTGTCTTAATAATCAATGACGAGGGCCAAAAACTGGCACAGCGCTAAGGCCAGACAAACGCGGCCCATCTTTCAACCTTCCAAATGTTCCGTGCGATGATTCCTCATTTCACGGTCAAGCTTGTCGCCCCGCCCCTCCTCTCCATTGCGCTAATTCCTAAATTATTATTAAGCAGCAATATCGAGAGTCGAACCCCCGACCTCAGTGTCTTTAGTTCGCCTATAGGGAAACGATGTTACCTATTGAGACACGGGCGTTGCCAAACCACTGTCTGTTTTTGTCTTCTAAAATTAGAGGGACGACAATTTCAAAGCAATATGGAATTTCACCTTTTTTCAACTCATTACTGTTTTTTCATTAATTAAAGATAGGCCTAATATAGACTTATTTTAGGAAATCTTGATCACTAATTTTAGTAAAAGAAGAACTTGGGGTCTTTAGTTTTCGGTGCAATTTTTGGTTTAAAATTAATGAAGAAGTCGCAGTATTTGATTACCAATTAAGCGCATTAGATTTTACATGATTATTTTTAAAGTTTACCTTACGTGTCTTACGTTTTTTTTCGTTAAATTTTTAATTGCCGAGTATTCTCTTCTTTAAAATGTGAGGTTTGTTCAAAACGTATCCGGACTGGTACTTACAGGGTTTGAGGCTTAATCTCCCTCAAAGTACGCTCCTTCTGAACCCACATACTTTGCCCGACAATCCTGCCACTGTTGAAAACATTTTTCAAAAACACTTTTCGGAATGGCAAAAAGCTGCTCCGTCGAATTTCTTTTAATGGTCTCGAAATCATCGAATCGGTATTCTTTCAGGGTTTGTTTGAGCTTCGGAAACAAAAAAAAAAAGTCGCATGGAGCCAAATCCGAAGAATATGGAGGCTGCTGTACTTGGAGGGGTAGTGTGTTTGGTTAAAAATTGCTGGACAAGTTGCGACGAGCGAGATGGCGCGTTATCGTGATGAAACATCCAGTCTCCGGACTTCCACTTCTGCGGCCGTTTCCTCTGAACTGCTTCATGTAGATGTCTCAAAACTTCAATGTAAAATTCCTTGTCCCTGTGGAGCATATTCATGGTGCACAACACCTTCATAGTAAAAAAAAACAAGTAACATGAAGAAATCGTCGCGAAACAAAACACGTTTAATTTTATCGGCTCACCACAGTGGACTGACGCTACACAATGAAGTGCAACCCTATCAGTCAACTTGTTCGATATGCAGAGACATGTTTAGCACAGTCACAACTCCAAGCTTGACCTTGTTCTAAAATTAAACACCCTGTCCGGATACATTTTGAAGAGACCTTGTATATAACAATAACTTTTTCGTGAATGAAGCAATAAAGTTTGGATACAGAGTTAGTGAAAATAATTATTGAAAGGGCACAAAGGAAATATAAAATGTATATTTTTATTCGTATGTGAAATAATAAAAAAGTATAAGTATATACAGGGTGAGTCAAAAGTCTCCATACATAGGAAAAATGGTCATGATAAATAAATGATTATTTATTTTTTATTTTTTTGCAGGTGATGTGGTGAGATGCCTTTGTCCCAAGAAGAGCGCATAGAGATCATTCTTCTGGCAGGATCAGGAAGCTGTCGCAAGGTTGCCGAGGATTTTAACAGGAGACACGCCCCCGGCACGCACATCACACACGACACCGTTGCCAAACTCACTGAGAAGTTCAAGAAGACGAAGTGTTGCAGACCAACCGAGAAGTGGCCGTCCATGAACAGCCACCGATGAAGGCACAGCGACCATGGTGCTGGCAGCGTTCGCAAAGAGTCCCCAAAAAAGCACTCGACGGATGTCTGCAGAATGCGGTGTCAGCCAAAGGAGTATCGTCCACATTATGAAAGAGCACAGATGGTATCCATACAAAATGCAAATGTTGCAGTATCTTAGTGAAGACGACCCGGACAGGCGGCTGGAATTCTGTGAATGGGCAAGAACAAAAGTGGACGAAGACACGGAGTTCTCGGCTGGCATCCTGTTTTCAGATGAAGCCAATTTTTATGTTCATGGAGAGGTTAATCTTCAAAACGTACGTTATTGGAGTGATGACACCCCACACTGGATGAGTCCCTCAAAGACGCAAGGCGCTGGAAAAGTGATGATGTGGTGCGGGATATGGGGCAACACAATTGTTGGCCCTTTTTTTCATTGACACCAATCTGAATGCCGAAATGTATCTAAACATGCTGCAAGACACAGTCATGCCGTCCCTGCTGAACGAGGACGGGGGATTTCCAGCGTACTTTCAGCAAGATGGGGCGCCACCCCATTACGGTATCTGCGTGCGCCAGTGGCTGGATCAGCAGCACTGGCGTGGTCCCGTGGAGTGGCCTCCGAGGTCCCCAGACCTCACCCCCCTTGATTTTTACTTGTGGGGGCACTTGAAGGCCATGGTATACCAGGTGAAAATACTAAAGACGGACCACCTAAAGGAACACATTCGTGATGCGTGTGCACGCATAACACCAGACGTTTAACGCGCGTTTGCCATGACTGGGAGGAACGCATCCGTACGTGCATTCAGCGTAATGGTACCCACATAGAGCATATTTTGTGACTTACAAGTGATTACATAATAAAGTGACCATTTTGCCTATGTATGGAGACTTTTGACTCACCCTGTATAAAGCGATTTAGTCTTTTACAGTTTCTCTACCTATAAAATTTTAAATTTAACTTATTGTCGTATGATATTGTATATATTACTGATAATAATAAATGCAAAAAAAACTTCACTTTTTTCTACGTGAAGGTCAAAATATGAAAACAAAAACCCACTCTAATAGACAGAGTTTATTTCCACAACAGTTTCGATGCCCACTGGCATCCTCCTCTGGTGGATACAGAAAAACGAATGATGCTAGTGGGCATCGAAACTGTTGTGGAAATAAACTCTGTCTATTAGAGTGGGTTTTTATTTTCACTGATAATAATGTTGTTGGAGTTGTGTGAGACTAATTTACATAGGGTTGACATAAGGGTTGACAAAGGGTTGAGTAGCCTACTGCCAAAATATTAAACCTTTATCAAAGACTTTTGAATTCTGCGTCTTAGTATTTAGTTGGTCCGCCCTTAGCCCTGGTTACGACCTCCAATCGACGTGACATCGAATTGACAAGCCTCTTGCATTCTTCTGTAGTTATCGATTATCAGGTTGTTATCAGACACCTCGTCATTTCATTAAGTGTTCCTGGTTTACGCTTTTGGACCTTCTGCTTAGCAATATTCCAAAGATTTTTTGTTGAATTAAGATCGGGAGAATTAGCTGGCCATGGTAATACTTTAATCTCATGAGCATCAAACCACGCACATGTTGAGCGAGCCGCACAAGCTGGAGCCAGGTCATGTTGAAAAATAAATGGTTCGTCTCGTTTCCGTACAGCTGTTGTGCAGACCCCAGCATGAAGTGTTCTAAGATTTCTTGATAAACGTGAATATTGACAGTTCTATTTACAAATGCAAGTGACCCCACACCATTTGTATTCATGCAACCCCACACGAACACACTCGCCTTCTTTATGAAATTGGATTTCGGTCACAAAAGTCGAAAATTAGGCCGATGTTAAATGCAAAGCAAAAATGGAAGACGGCTATCTTGGTGCAAAGAAAGAGCTGCATGGATTGCAAACGAGTGGCAAAAAGTTCCTTTTCAGACGAATCAAAATTTTGTGTCATTTGGTGACAGGGGTCCGCGAGTTTGGCGAAGAAGGTTTGAAATGTATCATGAAAGCTGCCTGAAGCGATCGGTCAAATTTACGGCGAGTGTGTTACTGTGGGATTGCAGACAGCATGAGGACAAGCAAAGTTAAACTAAGTTTTTTTGGCATTAGTAGTAGGAATAGAATATTGAATGTACGCCTCCACGTCCTAGTGAATCACCTCCGTGATGCGCTCAGCGCACCCGAAGTGGCCCCTGCCACGGAAGCAGTAATCATTCCATGAGAAATCACAGAAGTACTGCCTAAGGGCGTCCCAATCAGGGGCGCTAAAGTGCCAAAGGCGTCTCCTCTTGGGAGAATCCAAAGGCCGAACTGGAACGATAGGACAGGAAACAGATATAAGATTGTGGTCCGAGAAGCCAAACGGAGAAAAGAGTTTGATAGAGTAAGAAGAAGGATGAGAGGTAAGAAATAAATCCAGAATGTTGGGCCTATCTCCAAGACGATTGGGGATACGAGTAGGATGCTGTACAATCTGCTCTAGATCATTCGGAAGAGAGAAGTTGTAAACTAATTCACCAGGGATGCCATTGAAATGGGAGGAAAGCCAAAGGTGGTGGTGAACATTGAAATCTCCTAAAATGGAGATTTCAGCAAAAGGAGAATTGGATAGAATGTATTCCACTTTGGAAGTGAAGTAGTCAAAGTGTTTTAGATAGTCAGTAGAAATAGGAGAAAGGTAGAGAGCGCAGATGTATTTAGTTTGAGATTGGTATGTAAGACGGAGCCAGAGGATATGAATTCGGAGGATTCAAGTTTGGGAGTACGAGAACAAGTTAGGTCATTGCGTACATATACGCAACATCCACCTTTGGAATGAAATTGAATATAGAGAAAGTAAAAGGGTACAGAAAAGGGGTTGCTGTCAGTCGTCTGAGTATGAGTGAGGAAAAGAAGGTGAGGTTCAGAGGAGGTGGTGTTGAACAGATTGAAAATTTGAAGAAAGGCCACGAATGTTGCAGAAGTTTATGAAAACTGAATCAGGCAGAGGCCCAGAACATCTCGAATGAATGGGCAGTAGCAGAACCAGCCCCACTACTTGGGTCTGCGTTCCCGGTACCGGTAGCAGGGAAGCCAGAAATGGGGAACATTTATGGGCCCCTCCCAAGGGGACTCCCAAACTCATGAGGTCAATGCCTTTTTTTTTTAATTTTCAAAAGACTGTGTAGTGTGCAAGATGCATGTAGAGAGCATGCTGGACTGCTCATAGGGCAGATTAGACACGGAAAGATTAGCTAAAGAGGACAGTGACAGGAGAAACGGGAGTTCCAGCACTCCCTGTCTTCCGCCGAACGTTCCCGCGGAGTACTTCCTTGGTCGATTGGTATCTACAATCTCCTTCTTTTTTATATACACACTATATAATTGTAGAGAAAGGATTGTTCTTACGTAACCGGCATTTAAGGATAAAAAGGATGATCAACGTCCTCGTCAACATTATGAAGATTAAATTTCAGATGTTTAGGAAGTCAAACACCCATTATCAGTGGTATGTTTAATTTGTATGCAGAATTATAATAATTTCAGTGAGAGTCTCTCTCTCTCTCTCTCTCTCTCTCTCTCTCTCTCTCTCTCTATATATATATATATATATATATATATATATATATATATATATATATATATATATATATATATAACGTAAAGAACGACGCTTATATAGGAGAATATTCCGCGCAAGATGAGGAGACAGAACGAAACAAATGAAAAAATGAGGTAACCACCCGTGAATCGAACCCGGGATCTTCCGATTGCTGGTCAGATATGATAACCATTACACCATGGGCCTCACATCTGACCGGCAATCGGAAGATCCCGGGTTCAATTCCCGGGTGGTTACCTCATTTTTTCATTTGTTTCGTTCTCTCCTCATTTGCTCGGAATATTCTCCTATACAAGCGTCGTTCTTTACGTTAATTATACTGCGTGTTTGCAGTTAAAATGTATATATATATATATATATATATATATATATATATATATATATATATATATATATATATATATATATATATATAAGGACTCCGTAATTCTTAGGGCTGTTTCATTTTGCACAGTGATTAAAACTGTCGTTAAAATATGCAAAATGAAACAGACCAAAGAATTATGGAGTCTTTATATATAATATATATGATGCAAACACACGAGGAAAAAGAAAAAAATGCATCATTCATTCATTTAACGTGTTTAAGTGTGAAATTCATCACACACACATACACACACATACACACACATACACATATATATATATATATATATTATATATATATATATATATATATATATATACACCTCGGTAGTGTAGTGGTAAGCATCGCCGACTACGAATCCATCGGCCCCGGAATCGAGACCCGTAACGGCAGGCGGCACACAGCAAAACCCAGCTGTTCATCCTTCCACACAATAAAAGTTAGTTGGTAGATAAATGGGTACCCTAGGTAGCTCAGTGGTTAAAACGCTGGGCTGCTAATCGGGAGGTCGTGAGATCGAGTCCGGGCGAGGACTTTGCGATTTCTGACCGCCCGTGGTGAGGCGTGGTTCGGATTCCATGTTAAACTGTAGGTCTAAAGTGGATTGACAAGCTTGACCTTCGTCAGAAATCGTCGGGCGGGCGCAAAACCAAGATTAACGAAGGCATATATATATATGATGAATAAAACCACGAAGGAAAGGAAACACAGAATGGTGCTCAAGCGCTTTCGTCTAATGACATCAGTGTTCCTGAGGATGTCATTGGACGAAAGCGCTTGAGCACCATTCTGTTTCCTTTCCTTCGTGGTTTTTTTCATCATAAATATTTTTCACGTGTTACTTTCGTGAAATAATTTTCATATATATATATATATATATATATATATTTAATATATATATATATATATGCCCTCTCAGAGGTTCAGAGAGGCCCGGGCCACTTCCAGCTTTTGAGGCCCTGAGCTAAACCCAGTTATTACTTTCACTGCAAAATATTATATTCAAACCTGAAAGTTTCTAAATTTGAGGCCCCCTTAAGCTTGAGGCCCAGGCCAAATGGCGCTCCTAGCCCCCCCCCTCTGATAGGCCCATATATACACATATATATATATATATATATATATATATATATATATATATATATATATTATATATATATATATATATATATATATATATATATACATGGCGTCCCAAAAAAATGTATACACACTTTAAATAATTATAAAGGCAGTGTTTATTAAAATACATTTCATTTTCAAAATGTAATAGAATCTACAGACATTATTTAATTGTTTTGTCAACGCCTGTTTTCAAACTGACGTCCGTTCTGGTCCAGGCATGCTGATAACACGAAGCAATGGAATCGCAAACATCACGAAACATTTCGTTTGGTATTTGTGTGCATTCTCGTTCAATGGCTGCTCTCAATTCAGCGACTGTTGCAGGTTTTATAGCGTAGACTTTGTCTTTTAAGTATCCCCATAAAAAAAAGTCTAGTGGTGTTAGGTCTGGTGAACGCGGAGGGTATTCTACGAAACCCCTTCGTCCAATCCACATCCACATCGTGCCAAGTACCACTCGCAATACTCCACTCTTCGGTCCGGATCATCTTCATTAATAGCATGGACTAATCTTGGAATGTAACTTTTCCATTGACAGCGCTTCAAAATGCGTTGGACAGACGATTCTGAGATTCCTACCTCACGACTCGCTTGCCGCACAGATTTTCTTGGACTTTGGTGATACGTTTCCAGTACTCTTTCTTGCTTTGTGGGGCTTGTCGATGTCCGTGGTCTTCCGGAACGCTTCTTGTGGACATTCTGAACAGTTCCATCGGCTTCAAACTTATCTCTAATTCGAGTGATGGTAAGTCGCGTTGGTGGATCTGTTTGAAACTCCCTCCTAAACTGTCTTTGCACTTCAACTGCGTTTTCACATTCCAGTAGCATTTTAGAATGAATTTCCTTTGTTCAAAGCTTAGTCTGACTACCATTATTAATTCCAATGGGTTTAACTTGGAAAGAAAGAAACATCAATTGAGCTATCAGCTGTTAAAGTGTGTATACATTTTTTTGGGACGCCCTGTATATATATATATATATATATATATATATATTCAACTGCAAAGAACACGCAGTATAAATAACGTAAAGAACGACGCTTGTATAGGAGATATTCCGCGCAAGACGAGAGAGAGAAAACGGAACAAATGAAAAAATGAAGTACCACCTGGGAATCGAACCCGGGATCTTCCGATTGCCGGTCAGACGCGATACCATTACACCATGGACTTCACTCTTCCAAATGCCGTAATTCTTCTACATACTCGCAGAAACCAATGCCCCAAGGGGGCACCTCCCGCATGCCGTAACATTATATACATTCAACTGCAAAGAACACGCAGTATAAATAACGTAAAGAACGACGCTTGTATAGGAGATATTCCGCGCAAGACGAGAGAGAGAAAACGGAACAAATGAAAAAATGAAGTACCACCTGGAATCGAACCCGGGATCTTCCGATTGCCGGTCAGACGCGATACCATTACACCATGGACTTCACTCTTCCAAATGCCGTAATTCTTCTACATACTCGCAGAAACCAATGCCCCAAGGGGGCTCCCGCATGCCGTAACATTATATACATTCAACTGCAAAGAACACGCAGTATAAATAACGTAAAGAACGACGCTTGTATAGGAGATATTCCGCGCAAGACGAGAGAGAGAAAACGGAACAAATGAAAAAATGAAGTACCACCTGGGAATCGAACCCGGGATCTTCCGATTGCCGGTCAGACGCGATACCATTACACCATGGACTTCACTCTTCCAAATGCCGTAATTCTTCTACATACTCGCAGAAACCAATGCCCCAAGGGGGCACCTCCCGCATGCCGTAACATTATATACATTCAACTGCAAAGAACACGCAGTATAAATAACGTAAGAACGACGCTTGTATAGGAGATATTCCGCGCAATATCTCCTATACAAGCGTCGTTCTTACGTTATTTATACTGCGTGTTCTTTGCAGTTGAATGTATATAATGTTACGGCATGCGGGAGGTGCCCCCTTGGGGCATTGGTTTCTGCGAGTATGTAGAAGAATTACGGCATTTGGAAGAGTGAAGTCCATGGTGTAATGGTATCGCGTCTGACCGGCAATCGGAAGATCCCGGGTTCGATTCCCAGGTGGTACTTCATTTTTTCATTTGTTCCGTTTTCTCTCTCTCGTCTTGCGCGGAATATCTCCTATACAAGCGTCGTTCTTTACGATATATATATATATATACACACACAAAAGCATAAGTTAAATGATTATAGTTAAATGATTGTACCAATTAAACATACTACTGATGATAGCATTTTGTTTTGCGAAACGTCTGATATTAAATCTTTATAATGTTGACGTGGGCGTTCACCATCCTTTTTATTCTTATATATATATACAGGGTGTCCGAGAATTATCTGTACAATTTTTGGCTGTTATTAAAAGTCAACCATGAAGTGTAGAAATTCCAGTGTTGTCCCATTTCACAGAGAATCTCATTAAGTTTTTTCTGATACCAAGTTGTGACAAGTTTTTTAGAAATTCCAGTGTGTCCGAACATTATCTGTACAATTACATCTTTTAATAAAATTCTTGATAACACACGTAAAATTCTTAAACAAGATTATTTAGAATCTCTATTTTCAAAAGTTTCTTTTATTAAAGTAACGTTGTTACAAACATTCGATATGTGCACCATTAGTGATTCGCAAAACATCCAATCGATACTCCAAATGTTGCCATGTACGCTGCAGCATATCCACATCAATTCGCTCAATAGCAGCTGTGATTCTTGCTTTTAAATCATCAATGTCTGTCACCCGCGTACATTTCTAAAAAACTTGTCAAAATGTGGTATCAGAAAAAACTTAATGAGATTCTCTGTGAAATGGGACAACACTGGAATTTCTACACTTCATGGTTGACTTTTAATAACAGCCAAAAATTGTACAGATAATTCTCGGACACCCGGTGTATATTATATATATATATATATATAAATATATATATATTATATATATATATAATTATATATATATATATATATATATATATACCGGGTGTCCGAGAATTATCTGTACAATTTTTGGCTGTTATTAAAAGTCAACCATGAAGTGTAGAAATTCCAGTGTTGTCCCATTTCACAGAGAATCTCATTAAGTTTTTTCTGATACCACATTTTGACAAGTTTTTTAGAAATATATATATATATATATATATATATATATAGCGGCAGAAAAATCGGCCCACTTCGAATATCGCGGAAAGCAAAAAAGTGGGCAAGCTTCTGTTTATAAAAATTTTAAATTTCGAAAATAAAAATATAGTCTATGAGGCAACCAAATAACGAAACAAAACAACGTCAGCTGCGAACACAGTAGCTGTAACGAATTTTCGACTTCTTTTAAGAATTCGACAGTCTGACATTAAGTTGCTCTTAGACTGCTAGTGCCACTTTTTTCTTCCACTAGTGGGAGTAGGCATTTGCGTTTAGTAGCAGATAGACTTCTAATTCTTTTGGGTTTCAGAATTGGACCTTTACAATGGATTTGAGTGCCGTGAACGTCGCAAGAGTCGTCGCCCTAATTAAAGATGGTTGGAGCCAGCGTTACGTTGCCGATGCGCTCGGAATTCCGAGAACAACGGTTCGACGTGTCTACCATCGTTATGTGGAGACAGGAGAGTACACCCGAAGACCAGGATCTGGAAGATCGCACTGCACATCTGCCCGTGACGATCGTTTCATCGTCTTGAGTGTTTTGCGAGATCGTCGCCTGACTGCCACAAATGTCCGCAGTTGAGCTGGAAAGGTCTCGAGACGTCAGTGTAGCCCCTAGTAGTCCCTAACACTGTACAGGAACTACAGCACGCTTTAACTGAAGAGTGGGAGGGAATCCCACAGGATGTAATCGCCGATCTCATTCATGGGATGAATCGAAGAATGGCTGCAGTCATTCAAGCTAGGGGAGGTAACACCTCTTATTAACCCTGGATCACAAGTTTTTTTTTTTTCTATATTTTTGTATTTGTCGAAATCTTTGTTTTTCGAGTTACAATTTTGTGTACAGTATTTCTTGATAATAAATTGTATTAAGCAGGTGTTCGAAGATTTTTTTAATGTCCTCAGACTAAATTTTCGAATTTTAAAACAGAAGTTTGCCCACTTTTTTGCTTTTCGCGATATTCCAAGTCGGCCGATTTTTCTGCCTCTCAGTGTACTCGTATATGCAAAGAGAATATAGCCAGGCCACTTACCAAATCTGTAGGAAATCACTCGACACAATACAAATTCCACTCCCATTAAAGAATGCGAACATTGTCCCCTTTTCAAAGAGGGTAACAGAGCAATACCTAATAACTATCGGCCAGTAGCTCTCACTTCCCTCCTTATAATACTTAAAAACATCAAATGGAAGTTACACTTAAACAATTACAAAGTGGCAGTGGGACATTATTCATGTGGGCGGAAGACAACAATATGAAGTTCAACAAAGAAAAATTCCAGCTTATAAGATATGGTAACAAAAAGGATCTACAAAATAAATGATACAGAACAATACAAAGCAAACATATAACACCAAACCCATAAGTCAAGGATCTTGGCGTAATAATATCATCGGGTGCAGAATTCAGAGAACACTACAATATGAAAATTACAACAGGTAGAAAAAATAATGAGAATTATCTGAGGTGCTTCCACGTAGCAGGAAAGCAAACATTATGCTAATACTGTTCATTGCTAAAGTTCACTAATTCCATTATTTCCATAGTTAATTAAGTCTATATTTTATGATTAATTATATAAAATATGGTTCCCACAAATATATCTGATCACAACTCCCCATAATTTATCTGATTTTGCACTAAACTCATTTATTTTCATTATTTATCTAACTTTTTTCATTGAGCTTAATTTATTTTTATTAAGTATATAAATGATCATTTATTTAAAAGTAATAATGTTTATGCAATAAAACAAAAACTAAAAAGCTTCATTGCTTCATAGCAACATATTCAGAGAAGAATACTTTAAATATGTTAATATGCCAGTAGCTCCTCTCCGGAGCACTTCGGAGCCTGGAGCTCGCAATTTTGGAACCGAGATTTAAAAAACTGCAGAGGAGCGGTGTGGAGCGCAGAGCTATACTGCTTGGAGCCAGAGGGAGCCTGGAGCTGCATTTAATAATCAAGAATTTTGATTCCATCATTTTGTCAATAGTTAATAATATTTATAATTATTCATGGCAAATATATGCGCAGGGTTGAATTTAAAAGAAGGAATATTCAGTTATGAAATAGTAAACATAAAAATTGTTGATAATATACGAGGTCTGTTCAAAAAGTATCTGGACAGGGTGTTCATTTTTAGAACAAAGTCACGCCTGAAGTTGTAACTGCTAAACATGTCTCTGCATGTCGAGACAAGTTGACTAATAGGGTTGCACTTCATTGTGTAGCGTCAGTCCACTGTGGTGAGCCGATAAAGTTAAACGTGTTTTGTTTCGCGGCGATTTCTTCATTTTACTTGTTTTTTTTTACTGTGAAGGTGTTGTGCACCATGAATATGCTCCACAGGGACAAACAATCAACAAGGAATTTTACATTGAAGTTTTGAGACGTCTACATGAAGCAGTTCGGAGGAACCGGCCGCAGAAGTGGAAGTCTGGAGACTGGATGCTTCATCACGATAACGCGCCATCCCATCTCATTCGTCGCAACTTGCCCACCAATTTTTAGCCAAAAACGCTACCCCCTCCAAATACAGCAGCCTCCATATTCTTCGGATTTGGCTCCATGCGACTTTTTTTTTGTTCCTGAAGCTCAAACAAACCCTGAAAGAACACCGATTCGATGATGTTGAGACCATTAAAAGAAATTCGACGGAGCAACTTTTGGCCATTCCGAAAAGTGCTTTAAAAAAATGTTTTCAACAGTGGCAGGATCGTCTGGCAAAGTGTGTGGGTTCCGAAGGAGCGTACTTTGAGGGAGATTAAACCCCAAACCCTGTAAGCATCGTATTCTGTTTATAATCGCATCAGTCCGGATACGTTTTAAACAAAACTCATATGTAACTTAAAATTTAAGGGAATATTAGGAATGTTCTTCCCCAATCCCCACTTGTAGGAAAGTAGATTTTGGTTGTGAACCCTCTGGCTCGTGAGATGGGGTCAACGAACGTTGTGTCACCCAGTTCAGTAATATTAGTAGATTTATTCTGTAATATTAATATTTTGCAATATTTGTAATATTTTGCAATTTTAATAAGCATAGTCTGACCTTGAAATTGATGATATCTTTCTTACAGAATATAAATTTATCAAAGTTATGAATGAATTGAGTATGAATCTTTCTGATTCTGATAAATATAAAACTGTTGACAGTACATTTACCTCTACGTCATATACTAATAAGAGACAGTGTCTAATATGCAAAGAAAAAATAAGTGATAAATATTTTAATTTAAAAAGACATTTACAAAGGTGCCATACTCCGTTCTTAAATAATATTGAAAAACAGTTCGAGAAAACTAAACTAAAGAGTATAACTGCGTTTATGTCATCTCCATCGACATCAAAGACAATCCAAAAGCTTTTAGCGGCAAGGAAGATCGGATAGATAATACAGTTACAGATTGTCATGGATCTTCTGATATTTAGAACAGTAGAATCTCCCTCGTTGAGGTCAGCAAAATATTTTAATTACTCCATTTTTTGTCTCTGTCCTCCAGTTGATATATACACAGTATGTATATATATATATATATATATATATATATATATATATATATATATTATATGTGTGTGTGTGTGTGTGTGTGTGTGTGTGCAGGAATGTTGGGGGTATGAATGGAATACTCATTTATGTAAACTCTATATATATTTGTGGATGAATAAAGAATTGACTTTTCAACATATATTTTATGAAAGTCTAATGAATTTATTAAATTTTTTCCTCTCCACAAAAGATCTGCGAATTTTTAAATTATAAATTATCAGTTAAATGATGACGTAAAATCATGTTATTTACGACAATAAAGATTTAATTTTCGATGACGTTTTTACAGAAGAACTTTAATAAAAAATTTAAATTATTTTTAGACCAAACTGCAAAATAAAAAAAAAAAAGTGCCTCGGCGTCAGTAAAAAAGAAAACGGTCTATGACCCTGGCACTCCAAATTCGCGATTGCAAAATCCCATAAACGGCGCTACTCAAATTTTATAATCTGAAAATTGGCAAGATGGTATTGCAAAGCCGGGAGAATGTCGTAAAGAAATAACGGAGTCGGAGTTAATTACTAAATATGTAAAGGAAATTATGGCTGAATTTTATAACCTCGGTTTTAAAGTAGGTTTTTCTTATGACATAAAAGTAAATTTTTATTATAATTTGGAATTATTAGTGGAGTGGTTAGCGTCGCTGACTACGAATCCATCGGCCCCGGGTTCGAGACCCGATGGCAGCCGGCACACAGCAAAACCCAGCTGTTCATCCTTCCACACAATAAAGAAAGTGGTTGGTAAATAAATGGGTACCCTAGGTGGCCTATTGGTTAAGACGCTGGGCTGCTGATGGGGCGTGGTTCGGATTCCACGTTAAACTGTAGGTCTAAGGTGGAGTGAAAAGCTTGACCTTCGTCATAATGAACAATTCGTGCGGAAGCTAACCAAAGGTTTACCAAAGGTTAACCAAAGTTTTATATATATATATTAGCGTTGCCGGACGATTGTTCGAACACAATTGTTCGAACACAATTGTTCGAACACAATTGTTCGAAAACCATAGTTCGAAAAACAGTTGTTCGAAGCAACAATTATTCGAAGTTATAATTGTTCGAACACAATTGTTCGAAAACCATAGTTCGAAAAACAAAAAGTATTAAAAAAACATTAAAAGTTAAAAATCTTTATTCATACGTTATTCAAAGTTAAAAATCTTTATTAATAAAACAGGATAGAGGCATATGAATACTAATAATAATAATATATAATAATAATAATAATAATGAATAAAACGGCTAAAATAAATGTATAAATGATGATAAATAAGGATCACCTGAAGATCAGGGCCCCCCCCCCCCACCACTACGTATTCTTGTTTTTTGCGTTACAGTACCAAATATAATAATAAATTAAATTGAATGCCCAGTTCGGTCAACTGTACGCCCTTGACGATTGGTTAGGTTAAGTCGTGATATTTTCGTTAGTTTTAACGATATCATTTGGTAAATGAGGCTCGGGGCTCGAACTATGGTTTTCGAACAATTGTGTTCGAACAATTGTGTTCGAACAATTATAACTTCAAATAATTGTTGCTTCGAACAACTGTTTTTCGAACTATGGTTTTCGAACAATTGTGTTCGAACAATCGTCCGTAATTCATATATTAGGGTGTCACTTATTTTTCAACTTTTACGTTTCTGTGCTGTGACCCCATCAAAGTATGCCATATGATGTAAAAACACTGTGTACAAAGTTTTATTGAGATATTTTAATATCACTGGTCAACAAAGATTTCATCAGAGTAAAATGTGTATTGGCTGGATAGCATTTTTCACGCTGATTCCAAAACTGCATTCAGATTTTTTCTAGCACGTATAATTTTCAAGATGAAGGCATATATATAACTACACAGATTTAACCATTTTAAATAGGCAAAATACTAATATTTCAACATTTGATTGTTTATTTTATTGTTTTTTTAGTTTATTCATCTTATTTATTTCAATTATCTTAATTATACATCTTATGTATTTCAGGTGTGAGCTTTTACGTCTAGCAGCATTGTGATTCAGGCAACAACGCCGTGCTTTGTGTGTCAAAAGATCAGTCCAGTCCATGAACTTGTTGTGTCAAGTTGGTGTACATTTTTTTTTAATTTATAGTTTGCTTAGGTCGGTCAACATGCCTCGACAATGTAAGAATGACCCCGACAAGTTCTGTTTCGTATGCGGCCAGTTGACAACTAAAACACAGCGACGAAGTATTACAACCGACATTAAGAAAATATACAAGCTATACTTTGGTTGCCATCTAGGTGACCAAGATAAACCATGGGCGCCACATCAAATCTGTTCTGGCTGTTCAAATGGATTACGTGATTGGCTTAACAAAAAGAAAGCTTCAATGCCATTTGCCATACCCATGATATGGAGGGAGCCGAGAGATCATCATGAAGACTGTTATTTTTGTAGTGTGAACTTAATGGGGTTTTCTGCCAAGAACAAACACCAGATTGTATATCCAAACTTGGATTCAGCACGGAGACCAGTAAAACATGATGAAACATTGCCCATTCCAATTCCCCCAAGTGATAGGCTAGATTCTATCATAGATGACATGGAAAGTGATGAAGGTGCAACTGGCGTTTCCGGACCATCTACAGAACCAGAGTACACTTTTGTAGGTAGACATTTAGAGCCAGCCTAAAAAGTTAACCCAAGGACAGTTGAATGATCTTGTTAGAGACTTATCGCTGTCTAAAGAGAAATCAGAGCTTCTCGCCTCAAGACTAAAGGAGAACAATTTACTTGAGAACAATGTTCGTATTAGTTACTACCGAAAGCGGAATTTTGAATTAACAGCATTCTTTTCAGTAGACGGTCCTCTCTGTTATTGCCATGACATCAATGGACTATTTACAGCCATATCTCAGACGTATGTGGCATCTGAGTGGCGCCTCTTTATTGATTCGTCGCAGAGAAGCCTGAAAGCAGTTCTTCTGCATAATGGTAATATAATGCCATCCATCCCCATTGCCCATTCCGTCCATCTAAAAGAGACATATGACAATATGGATATACTACTTAAGGCAATCAAATACGACAGTCATCAATGGAATGTTTGTGGAGATCTAAAATTTATAGGAATGCTTATGGGTATGCAGTCAGGATTCACAAAATTTTGTTGTTTCCTTTGCCTGTGGGACAGTCGCGCCACTATAGAACATTACACCAAAAGTGACTGGCCACTTAGGTATACATATGTCCCAGGGATAAGCAATGTCCAGTCTGTCCCTTTAGTGGATCCCCAAAAGATCTATCTGCCACCTCTTCACATTAAACTTGGTTTAATGAAGAATTTTGTTAAAGCAATGGGTAAAGTCAATTCTGAAGGGTTCCAATACCTTTCAAGGAAATTTCCGAAGGTTACTGCAGCAAAATTGAAGGAAGGAATTTTTGTTGGGCCACAAATAAGGGAGGTTTTGAATGACACTGAATTTGAAAAAGTCCTAAGTCCGCTGGAATTGAAGGCTTGGCTGGCGTTCAAATGGATATGTGAAAACTTTCTTGGAAGCAACAAGTCACCTGCGTATAAGGATGGAGTCAAGAACCTCCTTGATGCCTTCAAAGAAATGGAGTGTCGAATGTCGTTAAAAATTCACTTCCTGCATTCCCACTTAGATTTCTTTCCTGAAAACCTTGGTGCAGTGAGTGACGAGCAAGGAGAGCGCTTCCATCAAGATATTCAGATGATGGAGAAGCGCTACCAAGGATATTGGAATGAAAGCATGATGGCGGACCATTGTTGGATGCTGTATCGTGACAATCCAGGCCAAATTTACAAAAGGAAATCACACTCACAGCGCTTTTAATAAAATAATGTATATATTCTTTATTTATAAGTACATTGAATAAGGTATATGATGTATTTGTTGTTTAGCATTCCTAAGTGTGATCTATACATCCATAAATTTTCTTATAGCAATATCAAAAACTTAAAAATATCAAAACCAGTGTATCTATATAACTATACGTGCTAGAAAAAAAAAAAACCAGATTCGGAATCAGCGTGAAAAATGCATTAAGAAAAGTGTGATTATGTTTGTGATGAGAAAAAAAAGTTTCATTTTGTTGGCCAGTGTATTTAGAGGTCGCTCAACGGCTTCGAAGTATTGGATACGAGATTCTCGGAAAGTGTGAATATAAACAATTTCCAAATGTATTTAAACAATTTATTATGTTCCTACATTAGCAGGAAGTGCACAAGACATTATCATAATATTAAGATAAAGTACATTAACATCAGACAGTCACGTAATTATTATGATTAATCATTATTTCCACTCAAGGTATGCTTTTGTCCCCATGTGCAATGCTTGCGATGGTCTTCAACAACCCGGAGAAGAAACTGGAGTTGTTCTTCATCTTTGGTTAGGTATCCAGAAAAATCCTGGATGAGAGCAACTCCACGTTCAGCGAAGTCACTTGTTACAGTCAGAGTTTTTACAGTCTCTTTCGCAGTCTGGTAATGGGTATCCTCTTCCCGTTGCTCAGCAGTTTTCTCCAAGAATTCATCTGGGAGGTTGAGCTTCGTGAACAATGATTTTGTGTTTTTTGTTACAAAGTTTTCCAAGCTTTTTTCTTTCACAGTATCCAGGTCAACAAACACACGCTTTGAAGGGTTCTCTTGTCCATCAACACTAGTCATAGATATGACCATGCGATTTTTTATATCAGGGAGGGCATCGTCATCGAAAAAAGCAAGACTCACCAGCTCTTCAGACAAATACCATAAATGAGCTGCCATCTTCTGTGAAGTTACCATGGCAATGCGTGAATGGATGAATACTTTATTAGTGACTGTAGGAGATGAAGGTCATTTTGGGGAGCACTAATGGCGCAAGGGCACGTGGTCCAAATTTTCACATAGATGCATATAATAAAAATGCAAAAGTCGCGAAGTCCTCTTTCCTCACGGTTTGTTAACTTAAATTGTGATCTGAACATCCAAATCTTTAAGGAATAGATTGCCTTTGACATCCATCGTGCCTGATGCATCGCTCCGGGAGCATGAAAAACTACACCACGATTAGAGACAGCACCAAGAAACAGACATGCCAGTTGAAGTAGCTGCTTATAGTCATCTCGCGGGATTTGTTTAGTCATTGCAGATTTAGAGAAGCTAATGAGACTTCCTTTACATCAGCGACAGCAGAAGTGGCAATTTCATCAGTGGTGGAGTCTTCATACCGCTTTGGATCAATGTCGTCCAACTTTCCTTGAAATCTCTTAGAAAGTTGGACATCTGTAGCTAATGTGGGGCCCATGCATTCTTTAAAAGCTGCTGCAGCCAAAAGTTCGATGATGTGATGTCTGCAGGCCAGATGGAGTAGGTCACGTTTCAGCATCTGCTGTAAAATAACGCAAGTCCCAGCCATTAGACCAGTATTGGAGCTAGTTGTATCATCGAAGGATATAGCTTGAACCTTTTCTTCAGTATCTCACTAACGGAGAGCTTCAACGACAGCTGCAACTTGTGCTTTCCCAGTTCCAGATATGAGCTTTGGAACGTCAAGAAGCTGATGTACTCCCTGACTTGTTACTATGACAGGAAGACGCTCAATTTTTTTCTTTCCAGTAATTTCCGGTAATAATTTACCATCCCAGTGTACAGTAAGAGGTACATTCGGCTTAAAGTTTTTCATGATGGTCAAAGAGAGTGCCTCCCTTTGCTTCTTTCGTTCACGTCAGATGGTCTCTCGATTCAGAGTAAGATCAGGGATAGCATGGCTGAGACTTTTCGCAGTTTCCGCAATAATCATAGTAGCAGCACGATCAGATACTTTACAGCTGTGAGACCAGGCGTGATGACTTCTTTTCTTCCCCGCTTGAAAGGGGGTTTCTGCCTACTTGTTCCAGGAACAGCTTCAGGTTCTGATTCCTCTTCCTCATACGTCGATGAACTGCTGCTCTCTAGTGTAACAGAATCTAACGATGAATCCTTGCTTTGTTCTGCTTTTCGCTTTCGACTTTGTTCGCTTAACACACGTTTCTCCTTCGCCTCCTTCTGATGTAGTACAATATCAACAGAAGACATTGTTCCACGACGGCCTTTTTCACGCTGAGCAATGAGAAACTGCTTATCTTCCTCCACTTTGATTATGTCGAAGGCATTTGCATGAGCGATATCAAAGCGGTCGTGAAAACAGTCCTTGAACATGCTCTCATTCTTAGCCTGTACTTCTGTCTTGCGGGACGCATTTTTCTTCAATGCTTTCCATCGTGAGAAGAGTTTTTCCAGTTTTCTGATTGTGTCCTGTTTGTGTTGAGTTGGAATTCGGGCACGATTCCAAAACTCCTCAATTTTTTCAATTGTCATTGACGAAGCCTCTCTTATCGTCTTCTTTTTTATATGTAAATGAAGGAAAAAGGACAGAGCCTGAAGATTTGATGGCAATTTTCCACCTCTAATATCATTCTCACACTTGTCAATCAAGTAAACCTTAGATTTCTTTCGAGTCTCCATCATTAGATAATAAATGTATTTTGCTATGTAAATTTGCACCTGAAAATAAAAAATAAGTGTTATAGTTATTATGCAATAAAAACACTAATACACACATATCCTACTATTAAGACTAAAATAACACACACTAATGCAAACACATCCTACCATTAAGGCGACTAAAATTATACTGGGGTGAGGCATAGAAAGGAAGCGCATTTCAATTTAGGAAAAGTAACGACGCGTCATCAAAATTTTAATGGCCTTGAGCGACCTCTAAATATTAATATTTTCTCATGAGACTTCATAATCAGCGTTTCTACATGCAATGTCACATTTCTAGAGGGTCAGACCGAAACCTCTTCATGGTTCAATTCTTACCATACAATTAAGTGACACCCTAATATATATACATTCAACTGCAAAGAACACGCAGTATAAATAACGTAAAGAACGACGCTTGTATAGGAGATATTCCGCGCAAGACGAGAGAGAGAAAACGGAACAAATGAAAAAATGAGGTAACCACCTGGGAAACGAACCCGGGATCTTCCGATTGCCGGTCAGACGCGATCCCAGGTGGTTACCTAATTTTTTCATTTGTTCCGTTTTCTCTCTCTCGTCTTGCGCGGAATATCTCCAACACAAGCGTCGTTCTTTACGTTATTTATACTGCGTGTTCTTTGCAGTTGAATGTATATAATGTTACGGCATGCGGGAGGTGCCCCCTCGGGGCATTGGTTTCTGCGAGTATGTAGAAGAATTACGACATTTGGAAGAGTGAGGTCCATTGTGTAATGGTATCGCGTCTGACCGGCAATCGGAAGATCCCGGGTTCGTTTCCCAGGTGGTTACCTCATTTTTTCATTTGTTCCGTTTTCTCTCTCTCGTCTTGCGCGGAATATCTCCTATACAAGCGTCGTTCTTTACGATATATATATATATATATATATATATATACATAGCCAAAGCTGGGCACTTGCGTTTTTTTTTGCGGTACTGCGGTACTACCGCACTACCAAACCGGTACCGCATAACGCAGTACCGCAAAGGATCGCTGAAAGTACAGCAGTACCGCTACCGCATTCAAATTTCCCGCGGTACTTTCCGCGGTACCGACAAACACGGTAGTACCGCAGTACCGCAGTACCGCAAAAAAAAACGCAAGTGCCCAGCTTTGATACATACACAGGGTGGCGCAAAAGTCTCGCATCATAGGAATTTTCAGTGTTGACTATGATATATTATTTTTTTCCTTTTAGTTAGGGGATGGCCGCGAAATTAACAATAGACGAGAGGGTGAGCTTGGTTTTAATGTATGGAATACCAGGCAGAGCTGGGCACTTGCGTTTTTTTTTGCGTTTTTTTGCGGTACTGCGGTACTGCGGTACTACTACCGCACTACCAAACCGGTACCGCATAACGCAGTACCGCAAAGGATCGCTGAAAGTACAGCAGTACCGCTACCGCATTCAAATTTCCCGCGGTACTTTCCGCGGTACCGACAAACACGGTAGTACCGCAGTACCGCAGTACCGCAAAAAAAACCGCAAGTGCCCAGCTCTGAATTATTACCAGGTACAACAAATCGATGAACTTAGCACCCACCTTTCAAATTTGTCTTTGGCATAACAGTGATATTGTACCGTCGGAGGTTGAACCCACGATTTTACTCTTTATACTACGATAATACATTTATGCACCATCGGGAGCCGAAGCCCTGACTTTAGTGTGATGGCTAATATATATATATATAAAGGGTGATCCAGAGAAATGGGACCCAAAAGAAACCCCTGTAACTCTTAAAGTATAAGTCCTTTTATAAAATCATACGCATCATTCGAAAGAGGATAGTTACAAGTTTGTACAGGATTGTATAGGTTTTGACAATACAAGACAAGATAAGATACAAAACAAAATAAATGTGTGGGTTAAAACTAACCCTTCAAGATGACTGCATGGACTGTGGAACAGCTGCGTTTCATAACTGAGCAATATTATGAGCATGGAAGAAGTGTAGTTTCAGCTCTTAGAAGGTGATTTTGACATCTGAAAATTTGTCTTGAAAGATCTTTGAGCTGAAACTACACTTCTTCCATGCTCATAATATTGCTCAGTTATGAAACGCAGCTGTTCCACAGTCCATGCAGTCATCTTGAAGGGTTAGTTTTAACTAACACTTTTATTTTGTTTTGTATCTTATCTTGTCTTGTATTGTCAAAACCTATACAATCCTGTACAAACTTGTAACTATCCTCTTTCGAATGATGCGTATGATTTTATAAAAGGACTTATACTGTACTTTAAGAGTTACAGGGGTTTCTTTTGGGTTCCATTTCTCTGGATCACCCTTTATATGCACCTAGGTGTGTAGTGGTTAGCATCGCTGACTACGAATCCATCGGCCCCGGGATCGAGACCTGCTGATGGCAGGCGGCGCGCAGCAAAACCCAGCTGTTCATCCTTCCACACAATAAAAATTGATTGGTTGATAAATGGGTACCCTGTGTAGCCTAGTGGTTAAGACGCAGTGCTGCTGATCGGGAGATCGAGAGATCGAGTCCGGACGAGGACTTTGTCATTTCTGACCACCTGTGGTAGGTCGTGGTTCGGATTCCACGTTAGACTGTAGGTGGAGTGACAAGTTTGATTTTCGTCAGAATGAACAATTCGGGCGGGAGAAAAACCAACACAAACTAAACCAAGGTGTGTGTGTGTGTGTGTGTGTGTACAGGAGGGCCACTCAATATATTTTGCCCCACCTTTTTTTTTCTCTCCAAGTTTCCTTGCAAGTTCCAGAAATTTTGTACACAAGTAGTTACATACCTTTTTTACAAGTTTTTATTTTTCCACATAGTCTCCATCCTTTTCTACGGCTTTCCTCCACCTCACCTCGAAATAAGGGCATTTATTCCTTGCTGGTAAAAGTCCCTTGGGTTCCGCTGGAGCCACCTCTTAACCTCCTCAACAACCTCAGCGTCACTCTGAAACTTTCTTCCACGAATAGCATCCTTCATTGGCCCAAACAAATGGAAGTCTGAAGGTGCCAGATCCGGGCTGTATGGAGGGTGGGGTAACACAGTCAAGCGCATTTTTGTGATGACCTCTCTTGTTTGCAAACTGTTGTGTGGTCTTGCGTTATCGTGCAAAAGAAGGACGTCTTCCAGTTTTCTCTCCGGTCGAACTCGCTTTATACGTCTCTGGAGTCTCTGTTGGGTAGCAATATATGCCTCTGAATTTAATGTTTGTCCTTTCTTCATTCCACGAGAATCACCCCTTTCATGTCCCAGAAGATGGTGGCCATAACCTTTCCTGCAGAGGGACCCAGTTTGAACTTTTCTTGCGTGGGGAGTCTGCGTGATGCCACTCCATGGATTGGCGTTTTGTTTCAGGTTCAAAGTGGTCTACCCAAGTCTCATCCCGTCACAGTTCGTGAAAGGAAGTCATCTCCTTCTGTCTCGTATCGAACTAACGACTCAGAAGCAATTTCTTTTCTTTGGGCTTTGTGATCTTCAGTCAGTTTGCGAGGAACAAACCGTGAACACATTTTTGAGTATCCCAGTTGCTGATTTATCGTATTCACACTTCCTTCACTAATTCCAAGGTCCAGTGATAGCTCCTTGTATGTGACGTGCCGATTTGATCGAATGATGCTGTTAGTACGTTGCACAGTGTGAAATGTGACAGCCGATGCCGGGCGACCGCGGCGTTGCTCATCATCGAGGCTGGCTCTCCTTCTCTCCGATGATCTCACACTTTTAGATCAGCGTCTAACTGTGCTTCGATCAACAACAGCAACTCCGTAAACGTTTTGTAGATGTTTGTGAATATTTCCAACTGTTTCCTTCTCTGCGGTTAAGAACTCGATAACAGCTCTTTGTTTACGACGCACATCACTGTCAGACGCCATTTTCGAAACTGCATTAACCATCGGTTTTATACAAGGGCGTTGAAAAGTGGTTCTGTACAAGGAGAGGAGGTTCAAACTGGAAAAATCCGGTTATGTGAAGCGCAGAAAATTCAAATTTACAGACCAAAAGACATTTCAGCCCCATGGCCTATTATTTAGCTAAGAAAAAAGCGTGGGGCAAAATATATTGAGTGCTCCTAGTGTATATATATATATATATATATATATATATACATATATACAGTGTGTGTTTCAGGAGGAAAGGTCAATACTTCGGGAGGTGATAGTATCGGCCATTGTGAGAAAAAAAGTTCATATGAACATGTGTCTAATTCTGAATGGTTTCGGAGATAGAGCTGTTTGAATCTACAAATACAAAAGCATTGTTATTGGTAACACTAGGCAACAAATTTCAACTTTTTTTTTGTTACAGACACGTGAACTACTGATTCCTACTAAAGCGCTGATGCTGATTTCAGATCTGATATCAAAATTTCTCTATCACGTCCAGATTTTGTGTAACCGAAAACCCCTATTTTTAATTTTTTTTCTCACCCGCTTCTATTACGAAAGCCGTCTAAGCTACTTTTCCGTGCCACGTTTTATGTTAAGCATCTTAAATAATTAGTGAACAGGGATGTCTTTCCTCCTTTATTCTGGCTTAAGACAGACAGCGGAATTCCGCTGGCGGAGTTACCACCCCTGCGCCCAACCATCCACCCAAAGCGCGTTAGTATTTTGTTGTTACTACTGAAAGGCAAATTCCTGTTCTTAAGTGAAACTTTGGTGTGTCCTCTTCCTTTGTCGCTTGTAGGATGACGAGCTCTCCTTCTGCAGGAACCAACAATAATCTCCCATCATATTTGGGTTGAAATTACCTTGGTATCTGTTTTCCATAACTGAGATCTGTTGGTGGAAGCGCTCACCATGGCTCGTCACTTACACCCCAAGGTGGCCGGGAAGAAGTCAAGATGAGAATGTAAAAAATGAATTTTCAAAGACATTCTGCATCCCATTATTTCATAAGATTTAAGCATGTTTTCTACGAGTTTACGGTGGTTTTCAGCTTTGGGTTTCCAAGAAAATTTTGACAACTTCAACGAAAGATGTCCATGCTCCTAGTTCATTCTCATTTAGGTTAGATGGAAACGTTGAGTCGTGGATGACTGCGGATCTGTGGTCCAGTGAAAACTCCAGCTTCTAGCTTAGCATCTGTCAATATTCCTTTGAATTTATCCTTTAAATATTGGAAACCACTACCTTGATGATCCATACCCTTCACGAAATTTTTCATAAGGCCAAGTTTAATGTGAAGTGGTGGAAGATGTACTTTCTGAGGGTCAATAAGTGCTGGGTGTTTCACATTGTATTTACCAACAACATGTTCAGTTCTAGATGGCCAATCATGTTTTTTAGTGGTTCTTGTCATCTCTGCTGTTCCATAGACACAAAAAGCACATATGCTTTGTGTAGCCCAACTGTAACCAAGAAGTAATGATACAACTTTAAGGTCGCCACAAATATTCCATGTGTGGTCCTTATATTTGATGAGTCTTAGCAGCAGTTTCATCGATTCATAAGTCTCATTAAGGCCAGTGGCATGTGCTACAGGTATTGAAGGTTTTCATTGCCGTTGTGCAGTAATACAGCTTTAAGGCTAGCTTTACTAGAGTCAATGAACAGTCTCCATTCTTTGGATCATAGCGACAGCCAATCCCTTGCATCAGACACTGATATCGTGGCAGAAACAAACGTTTTCTTCCTGTAAGTAAAATGATGAAAACTGCAAATGGCGATGGCGGAAATGGGAAACTTTGGTGTTTGGTTGGAGAAGATTAAATTCTTGAAGTCTTGAACCAAGCAACTCTGCCTTTTCTTTTGGTAATTCCAAATCGCGCACTAAGGCATTTAACTCCGCTTGACTTAACAAATGTGGGGAAATATTTGCATCTGGAACATATATGCCATCTTTCCCTGTTTTCTATATCACTAGCAGAATCTTCAGATGAACTGCTGTCTGTTATCGTTGCTGGTGGAACTGGTGGTGGATTTGTTTCATCATGTGGTACTGGTTTCATTGCTGATTCGCAGTTTGGGTACGTGATCTTTGATTTGTTTTTCTTTGTGAAACCAGCAATCTTTGTCAAACAAAAATAACAATCATTGAAGTGATTTTTCGGCTCACGCCAAACCATGGGGACTGAGAACGGCATAGCTTTTCTTTTACCATTCATCCAAGCTATTAACATTGCATTGCACTGTGCACAGCAATATGTGGTGCCCAGTCCCTCTGTTGGTCTCCTAACTTACAGTCAAAATAACACTTGTAGGCAAGTTTAATCTTTGTTGTTATGTTTCTACGTTGTGGCTTAGGTGTATATTCCACAGACAAAGCAGAAGTTGTCTGGGTGATTTACACAAGCACGTCTATTTAATGCCATTTTGAATTACCATACAATATCTGAAAAAACGTAGAAAGTAATTATTACGATGTGCAAAATAAAAAGAAATACACACCGTAGTACAAAACAAATGCTATAAAAACACACAAGTCACCACAACCTGTCACTTGCTCATCAGCAGAGAGCTTCAACAACCGTTCTGCTTGACTGTCACGTAGCGACTGACCGTTGGGCCGTTGCCCGTTACTATGCTCTTGACTCAGTGTTGCCAACTCGGGATAAATTTTGTTTATCAAAATTGTTCGAATTTGTATATAGTTGGCAAAAAAAATTGCTTTAACCTTGAAAAGCAAGTTTCATATTACTGGCATTAAGCCGATTAAAACCAAAATCTGGACGTGGTAGAAAATTTTACTAAAAGTGATTTGCATTTTACACAAAATCTAGACGTGATAGAAAAAATCTAATTATAGATTTGAAATCAGCATACCGAAATTAGCTAGGAGCACCTATTTGGTCTTCTGTAACAAAATCTTTGTTGCCTAGTGTAATCAAGAAAGAGAAACCAATTACTGTTTCTAACATTTAATGTTTAAACATTGGCATTTTGAATGGTATCAGATACAGAAATGACAAATTTGTTACAGTTTACAATACGTTTTCGAAAATCCCACCGTCAACCTCAATGCACTTTGCAACTCGTGTGCGAAGATCGCGTGTTGTTCGTCTGAGTTGATCTTGACGATCTTTTATGCGGGCAGCAGCATCCAAAATGCGCGCGAGCAATTCGTCTCGTGTATCCACCTTTCTTTTGTAAACTTTACTTTTCATCCACCCCCACAAACAATAATCTAACGGAGAGAGGTCTGGAGACCTTGGTGGCCATTGAATGGGACCACCGCGGCCGATCCATCGACCAGGGAAAGTTTGATTTAGGTATTGCATCACCAGACGGGTATAATGTGGAGGAGCTCCGTCATGCTGAAAGTGCATACCAGCGCGTGTAGCCAAAGGAACATCCTCCAATAGTCCTTGCAATTCATTTTGCAGAAATTCTAGGTAACTTTGTCCTGTAAGACGATTCTCTAAAGTAACAGGGCCAATCAGCTGATCATCGATGATACCGCACCACACATTGGCAGAGAAGCGATGTTGAAAATTTGTTTCCACAGTGGCATTTGGATTTTCGTCTGACCACCGATGAGAGCTACGAGTGTTGTTGATACCACCACGGGTGAAAGTAGCTTCATCGGAGAACAGTATTAATCGAAGCAATCGGCGACTAGCATTTACCCAATGACAAAATTCCAGTCGCATGGCAGCGTCTCCTGGTTGAAGGTGTTGTACACGCTGTACATGATATGGATGCAAGCCTTCCTCACGTAATGTTCGCCATACTCTTGTGTGTGGTACACCGAGACGTGTAGAAATTCTTCGTGAGCTAGTGGTAGGACTACGCTCTACCAACTGAAGAATGTTTTCCACTTCATCCACATCATGTTGACCTTCACGTTCAGATGAAACATGAGCGCTGGGAAGTGTACCAATCTCACGCAATGTGTTGAAAACCCTGGTAAACACTCTTCGATCCGAAATTCTGCGGTTCGGAAACCGTCGACGGTATTCTGCAACAGCAGCTGTTGCACTTTCATCGCAAAAACCGTAGATATACACCATATCTGCATATTCGGCATGTGTGAAGGTGTGTAGCATTCTTAACACTGCTTCAAACACCAAACAATGTCACTCACAACAGTCAGCTGTCGATTGGCTTATGTTACATGCTTACATTACAGCTTACATGGTTCAAGGTTATAGGGGAGGGAAAGGGGAGGAAGAGCTGCGCGCGCATCACATTCAAGCAGTTCTAGCTCCGTAACCATTCAGAATTAGACACATATTCATATGAACTTTTTCCCCACAATGACAGATACTATCACCTCCCGAAGTACATATTGACCTTTCCTCCTCAATGCATATATATATATATATATATATATATATATACAGGGTGTCCCATAAGTCGGCATCATAGGAAAAATAATAAAAAAAGGCAAAACAAAAGCTTTTATTTACAGAACGTGCTCAATATGTCCACCATTGTTTTCAATACAAATTCAGACGTGATACCCAGTCAGCAAGCACACGGTGAATAATGTCAGGAGCAATGGTGTTACATGCCCCAATAATGCACTGCCGCAAATGTTCAAAACTCCTAATTTTCTCTGCGTATACCAGCGCTTTCAAGTGGCCCCAGAGATAAAAATCTAGTGGCGTGAGATCCGGGCTTCTAGCTGGCCATTCCACAGGCCCTCGACGTCCTATCCAATGACCAGGGAATTGTTGGTACAGGTATTCCCTTACTTGGGTGCTGTAATGTGCAGGAGCGCCGTCTTGCTGGAACCATGTTGGGAAATTTCCTTCTTCGTTCAAGACACTGGGAAATGCTTCTTCCTTGAGCATACGTAGGTAGGTGCCTCCAGTGACATGTTCATCGAAAAAGAGGGGGCCTATGATGCGATCCTTCCAAATGCCACACCATACCATCACCCGAGATGCACCTTGTTCCTTTGAAGAGGTATACCAGTGAGGGTTATTTTGAGACCAGTAGCGGGTGTTCTGTCGATTTACCTCACCATTCCATAAAAAACAGCCTCGTCACTGAACAGAATGGTGGACGGGAAATTGGCATCCCGAGCATATTGTTCCGTAGCCCATTCACAAAATTCCATCCGCCGGTCGGGATCATCATCTTCGCTTAATTTCTGTAGGATCTGAAGTTTATATGGATGCCATTTGTGAGCCTGAAGAATGCGACGGATGCTACTTTTCGACACTCCTGTCTCGGCGGACAATCGCCGAAGAGACTTATTGGGACTTCTGTTAAAATGAGCCAGGATAGCAGTCGCTGTATCATCGTCAGTGGACCTCCTTGAAGGTCCACTGCGTGGTTTATCTTCTATAGATCCTGCTTCCTTAAACTTTGCAACAAGTCTGCTAACACAACTCTGTGTTATTGGCTCGCGGTCTGGATGCAGTCTGTTAAATTCAGCAGAGGCCTCTCTTTGACTCCGATTTCCTATGAGTAGAATTATCTGGATTCGTTCTTCCTTGCTCACAGACATTATGGCCTGTAGAAAGAGAAAAATCTGAATTATGGTTTATAGAAATAGAAAAATATGAATTTCTCCTATGATGCCGGACTTATGGGACACCCTGTCTATATATATATATATATATATATATATTGAAGCCTAAAATTTAAACATTCACTCGGGGTAAATTAAAATAAAAGAATTATTTCTCACTTAATGGAAACTTGGTTTTCTGTATGCGATATATATATATATATATATATATATATATTAGTGATGTAGCGGATGTCATTTTTTTCATATCCGCGGACGCGGATGCGGGTGTTTGGTTTCAACATCCGCGGATGCGGATGCGGATGTCTACATTTTCGTTATTTTTTAGGATATATTCGAGATTTGTTGTGTTTAACGTATATAATAAGTTATTATATAGAGAGAGCTGTAGCTATAATGTAGTATAATTGATTAATTGTACAATAATTGCTGTACTTTTCCCTGAACATATAAAATAATAGCAAGCATCTAACTAATATAGAAATCAATTAGTGAATTCGTCTGCAAATAAATTCGTTATATTTTGTTGAGTTTCAGCCACAATTAGAAACCATAATTGTGTTACCCGACCTCTTTCCCCAACCTCCACCCTTATAGAAAGAGATCTTTAATTAGCTTGATAACTATTTATATTAAGTTTAAAGTTTTATTAGGCATATTTATAAATGAGTAATTAAAATAAAGTAAACTAAGATGTTCATCGTTTAATATTCAAACTTAATTTTATGAAGGTTATGCTTAAGGAACATTAATTTTTCTGCCTTTTCTGCTGCCAGTCTGTTTCTCTTTTCATCATATATTAATCCAGCACTGCTAAATAATCTCTCGTTTGGTACGCTTGTTGGAGGACGTGCTAAACGTTTCCTTGCAAGTTTACTCGAGTATGGATAGATATTCTGCGTATTTTTCCACCAACTAATAGGATTGTCACAGGCAGCCAGGCGTTTTTCTTGGTGATAGCTCTCGATCATTTTTACTACATCTTTTGACATCGCGTAGGTCTCGTCATCGCTGCTTGACTCAAGAAACTGAGAGAGAGATTCTGTGATAGATTTGCTTGTTGAAGGTGTTGGTTCTGTCACTGAAACTTTTATTCTTTTGGTGGGTGGCGAAGCGACAGATTCAAGAGATTGAAGCTCTTCAACTGCTTTGCCAAGTGATGATTTAACTCGTTCTAATGTACTAGGTGAAAATAACTTAGCTTTGTAACATGGATCTAAGTAGGTTGCAAGAGAGTAACTTCATACAAGAACAGCCTCTCGTCTTGTCGCTTGCATCACTTTTGCGCACAATGAACTAGTTCTATTATTATAGTAGAATTTGATAATTTCCGCTTATTAATGACGTTTTATCTCAACGGTCCACATCCGCACGACATCCGCAGTCCAAAGTGCGGATGCGGATGCGAGAAAATATGCGGATGTTCCGCGGATGCGGATGTGACCTACATCACTAATATATATATATATATATAATAATATATATATATATATATATATATATATATATATATATATATTATATACACATTTCAACTGCAAAGAACACGCAGTATAATTAACGTAGAGAACGACGCTTGTATAGGAGAACATTCCGCGCAAGATGAGGAGGGAGAACGAAAAAATGAAAAAATGAGGTAACCACCCGGGAATCGAACCCGGGATTTTCCGATTGCCGGTCAGATATGATAACCACTACACCATGGTCCTCACTCGAATCGGGTTCGATTCCCGGGTGGTTACCTCATTTTTTCATTTGTTCGTTCTCCCTCCTCATCTTGCGCGGAATGTTCTCCTATACAAGCGTCGTTCTTTACGTTAATTATACTGCGTGTTCTTTGCTTTGAAATGTGTATATATAGGTGCGGCATGCGGGAGGTGCCCCCCTCGGGGCATTGGTTTCTGCGCGTATGTAGGAGAATTACGACTTCTGATTGAGTGAGGCCCATGGTGTAGTGGTTATCATATCTGACCGGCAATCGGAAGATCCCGGGTTCGATTCCCGGGTGGTTACCTCATTTTTTCATTTCTTCGTTCTCCCTCCTCATCTTGCGCGGAACGTTCTCCTATACAAGCGTCGTTCTTTACGTTAGATATATATATATATATATATATATATATATATATATATATGGGATGAATGAATGATGCAAACCCACAAGAAAAAGTAAAATGATTCCAAGTCCTTTCGTGTATTCAGAAGTACACTTCGTCAGGGAATGAAGAGAGACGGCGAGATGACAAAAATATATACAACGGGACAGAAAAACAAAAAGATTAGCACATGATTAACAAGAATTGTTTAGAGGCAAAAGGTATTTTAAAAAGATATTGTCAATTTTATACATTCCTGTACTGTTATTGAAATTATTTTTAAAATAGATAAATGCACATTCTAGAATGTTCCTTTCGATTATATCTTTGTTTTTAACACGAGCTTTAGAACTGTCCCACTTGATACTATGATTAGTATCATAGTATCAAGTGGGACAGTTCTAAAGAGATATAATAGAAAGGAATATTCTAAAATGTGCATTTATCCCTTTTAAAAATAATTTCAATAACAGTGCGGGAATGTATAAAATTGACAATATCCTGTTAAAATACCTTTTCCCTTTAATCATCTCTTGTTAATCATGTGATAATCTTTTTGTTTTTCTGTCCGGTGGTATATATTTTTGTCATCTCGTTGTCTCCCTTCATTCCCCATTCCCTGACGAGGTGTACTTCTGAATACACGAAAGTCCTTGGAATCATTTTTTTTTCTTTGTGGGTTTGCATAATATATATATATATATATATATATATATATATATATATATATATAATATATATATATATATATTAAGGTAGGTTGATTTTCCGCATTTTTTTAGATATCGACTTTGGACTAGTCGAGATAGTCAGGGCTTAATATGATAATAACTGACAAAAAATTTCAGATCCCTAGCTTTAACCGTTTTTTGAGGAAACCGTTTCAAAATCGTCAAAAAATCGTACTGAAAAATACCACATTTTCTCAATTTTCGGCCGAAAAAATCATGCTATTTTCATAAAAAATCTTGAAAAAAGTTACAATTTTATTGAAAAAAGTAAAAAAAAATGTACAGAGTCAAATAGACACATTTAGATCCCAAGATCATCATAATTTTCACTATAAGAGCCCTTAGAAGCAAAGGAAGGCCTCATCTGGCGGCTTAGGGCTTTGGCCAGAATGTGTTTGTGCCTTGATTCGAGTCCATAAACAGTATGGGAAGCTTCAGATGTCAGCTTCACGGCCCTTTCAGCACTGAGAATGTGAAGGCAGATCAGGCAGCTCCAGCTTGGTGCCATTCAGCAATGCTTCTTGAAGCTCGTGGTCAGAAAAGTCTTCTGTGAGAGCAGGTTCACAGATGCCACTTTGAGAAAGGTTGATTAGTTCTGACCAGTGGGTAGCTTCAATGTTGATGGCTGTGATCTTCTTCAGCCTCTTCTTGGCTGGCTTCCCACTTCTGAAAGAATAATAATTAATTTATTTTTTATTCCAGTTTAAGATTTAATCCCTATTAGTCTCAGAATTGCTGATTTAAATTAAACTTAAATTAAAAAAAAAACCCGAGTTCTATAAATCCCTATAATCGAATTTTTTTTCAGAAAGAAGGTAAGATTATTTCCATTATCAGAGGGGAAGTGGGGAATTGGGATAAGAAAATCTGAAAAAAAATTCGATTATGGGGATTTATAGAACTTGGGCCTTTTTTTTTATTAAATAAATCCCCATAATCAAATTTTTTTTCACATTTTTTAAAATTAATAAATGCTCACCTGATGGACAGAATTTTCTTGAGAGCAGCTTCTCTCACTTCCAAGTCATCAGACTTCATCATGGAGTACAGCACATTCTCGGGCAGCAAGGCAAAACGATTGTACTTCAGGTTCTTGAAAGCAACACCCTGGATTTCTTCAGACTGCTGCTTGATCCTCTGGATCATGTTGAAGGTGTACAGCTGCTGATTGTGGAACTTGCTGTCCCTTTTGATCTCAAACCAACTGACTGCATACACTTCCACAATGAACTTGATGGCCTGGTAAAGCTTATCCTGTAGTTCTGGAGGGTAAGCACCTCTGGTCCACAGACACATCACTCTTATTGCCAAAGTCACCCATCTTGATCTTGCATGGTTTAATGGTCCAATTTTCCAGGCAGCAAATCTTGGGTTGACTTTGCCCCTGGAAATTCCAAGCACATACTCCAAAAGAAGCTTCTGGTCGCTACTGAGATCATTCAGTGTCTCCTCAGCAAATTCCATGTCATCCAGGCGGCCACTGAGTTTGGTGAATTCCACTTGTGGCAGATCTTGGTAGTCAATTTCACAGAGTTTTCCCAGCGGACCAGTGAAAGCAGTGGGACTTTTGGTACTGCCATCAAGATGCTTGAAAACAGCTCTGAAAGGAAGCTCATTCTGATGGAGTGAACAGCCAATGGTGTGCAATGGTGGCCAAATCCACTTCCTGCTGCTGTTGAAACTGGCTCTGTAATCTTTCTGCTTCAGCTGCAGCCCTCTGGTCTCTCTTCACAGCAGCTTTATCCACAGATCCCAGCTGGAAAGAGCCCTTGGGTCCTCTTTTGGCCCTCTGATCTCTCAAGTATTCCCTCTCCTCTACTGGAACCTGAAATATTAAAGTATATTAAATAGCGGATCTAAAATAAGAGATAAAATCCTGAAAAAAAATTGATTATTAATTTTTATTACCAGGGGGGGGGAAGAAAGATTACAGGAGAAAAATGCGGATATTTTTCAATTACAAGCATTGAATTTCCTTCCATTTAAAAGGCACGTAATCGCACTAAGTTAGGCCAGTTAAAAGTTAAAAAAATAATAGCATTACCTTCTTACTGGGAGGACAAGTGCAGATTATGTGCTGTGTTTGACAATTTTCTTTCTTGCACTTCACAGCATTGTCATCACAGGGACGAACAGGTAGCTTACAGGTGCAAGCAGAAATGTCAAAAAGTTTATCCAGCTTTTCCTCCAGATTCTGCTCCTGGACTGTAGAAAGAGATTTCCTGTTTATCTCTTTTGCTTTCTTGAAGCACACTTTATCCACCAATTTCACTACATAATATTCCTCATAGAGGGGCAGCCGCGGGTTCACTGCCTGCCAGATCTCAATCACATCCTTTGCAATCATTTTAGCAATATCATAGTCTTTCAAGTCCGGGTGGCTGTTTTGGAGGAAATAACTGTACTGAATAACTTGGCGGAGGGTAGGAGGCTCTGTTTTATCCAAAGGGGAAGGCTGGCCACTGAATTTTTTGGCACTATCACTTCGAGTTAACACTGCAGACTTCCGTTTTTTACCCATTTTTATGAAATATCTGAAAAAACACAATTAAATGAACGCATCATCATAAAATAACAATTTAATACACATTTTATAGGTAAATATCGTTAAAAAATACAAAATAATACACTAATAAACATCCATAATGCATTTACAATAAGTTTCAAGCATCGTTTTGTTAAAAAAGCCGAATTTTAATTGATTATTTTGAAGAAATAAGGTCTGATATTTTGTTTGTTTACATTGCGCGAATGCCGCGCGCGCGATTTTACGCGTAAAATTCGGCAATTTTACAACTTAAAAATAATTAACAATCCTCAAAAAATACAATCATTTTCACAAATATGAGTTGGTGCAACGTTTTTTATACATTAATACCTTTCTATCTAAACTAGTCCAAGATCACAGTCCAAAATCAACCTACCCTAATTTATATATATATATATATATATATATATATATATATATATATATATATATATATAATTTGTTAACCTTGTTGCTGTTCCGTGCGTTTGTCTCTCCTCACACGAAGGTCAAGCTGGTGGCCCCGCCTCTAGGTATGGCTTGGTGAAGGAGCGAGTTGCTCTCTTGCGCTCTCCACTGTACATAGCCAGGTACACCCGGCTCATCTGGTACCGTTCTGAGCCAGGCATCTAGTCTTCTCTTGAAGACTTCAACTTTCACCCCTGTAACGTGTCTGAGGTCCTTTGGAAGCTGGTTTAAAAGTTTTGGCCCCCTGACAACCAAGCTATTTTCCTTCAGTGTTGAAGAGGTCCCTTGCCAGGTTTTTAATTTGGGAACACTACACATTCTGCCTTTTCTATTTTCCACTGTTGTTTGAATGGTAATTGGGTTTAGTTTTAGGTTTGGGACCAGTTTTTCGATCATTTTCCATATGTAGATTATGGTGTGCCTCTCTCTTCTTCTTTCCAGGGAGTACAGATTTAGTTTACGTAGTCTTTCCAAGTAGTTGAGTTCTTTGCAGCCATCAATCTTGGCTGTGAAATGTCTCTGCTTTTCTTCTAGTTTATTAGTTTCTTCCTTTTTATATGGGGACGTGAAAACTGAGCAGTATTCAAGTTTTGGTATAATCAGTGTTTTTAGCAGGGGAATCATTACTGTCCTGTCCCTTCTTTTGAACGTTCTTAGTACCTGTCCAGCGACTCTTTTTGCTTTATTTTTCGCTATTTGATTTTGCGTTTCGAATTTCGCATCATTGGTCATTATTACCCCCAGATCGATCGCTTTCGTGCTTCTCTGAATTTCCTGTCTATCTAGAGCATAATATGCGGTCTGTTTAAGTTCCTCTTTTCTACCATATCTCAAGAGCTGAAATTTCTCGGTGTTAAATATCATGTTGTTGTCTTCTGACCATTTGTATATTTTGTTCGTGTCCCTCTGCAAGGCCTCCACTTCATTTACATCACTGATTTTTCTACTGATCTTTGTATCGTCTGCAAAGGATGTTACGATACTGTCGCTGTTCACTCCGCTCTCTATGTCTGTCAGCATGATAATGAACAGGAGTGGGGCCAGTACTGTTCCTTGTGGTACTGACCTCGTACTTCCGATTCTGATGATGATATACCCTGAATTTTGACGACCTGTAGACGTTCTCTGAGGAAGTTGTTGAGCCATTTTCCCACTTTGCTTGTTATTCCCATATATTTAATTTTATATGCTATTATACCGTGATCACATTTGTCGAAAGCTTTAGCAAAATCTGTGTATATGACATCGTAGTTGTCATTGCCTTCAAGTGCATCTAGGATATTGTTGTAGTGTTCCATTAGTCATGATAGACATGATCTACCTGATCGGAATCCGTGCTGATTTTCGTTGACTCTTTCCAGTGTCTCCAAGAAATCATAAATTTTCCCGCTAACTATTCTTTCAAATACTTTAGTGAAGTGGGACGTCAATGACACTGGTCTATAGTTCTTTGCTTGAGACTTTTCTATCCCCTCCTTTATATATAGGGACAATGTTTGTTCTTTTCAAGATGCTCGGTATTTCTCCAGTGTCTAGGGATCTTCTCCATATCCAGTATAAAGGTGTAGCTATTTCATTTTTACAGGTTTTTAATCAATAATGCGTTCTAATTGTCCAGACCTGCAGCTGAATGTGCTTTCATTTGTCCAAGAGCTCTCGCTACATCTTCTGGGGTAAAATCAAAATCTGTTATACACTCTCCTTGCAATTTCTCTTCAAAGCATGCATCTACTGTATGTCTGGTATCGCTTTGTCACTTTTTAGGGTACTGAAAACTGATTCAAACTGGGCTCTCAATGTTTCAGATACTGTATTTATTTTGGATCGTCGGGTAGTTCATTATTTCTCTTCCTTAAGGTCCCAGTAGCGGCGCGTTTTTGTTTTCCTTTTCGCATAGCTATAAAAGTATTTTGGATTTTCTTTTATTGCTTCTACCGCCTTTTCCTCTTCCCTCTCTGTATGGTCCTTAATCAGGGCTTGTATTTCCCTATCGATACCCTCCAGTTTTTCTTGTATTACTTTCCTGGCATTATCTCCGCAGTTGGCTAACTTCGCATCCACTCTCTTTTGCGGAATATTCTTCTCTTTTGCCTCTCTAGCCAGCTTCTCTTTCTTTATGGCTGTGATTTCGGAGCATATTTTTCTAAAATTCTCAGCGTTTTTTCTTCCAAGGTTGTTAGCATTTTTTCAGTTGTTTTATTTTCTAAAACTGTTCTCCACTCTATTTGGGCCATGTGCGATCTGATTGCTTCCCAATTTAAAGTCTTTGAGTTTAAGTTAAAGGCTCCAAATTTGCTTCTTTCCTCAATATGTGTATTGTCATTTAATGTTGTCGCCATATTTGTTGATAGCTCGATTAAGTTGTGGTCTGAGATAATAAGTGGGGTTAATTTTATATCATCAATAAAGCTCGTGTTATTCGTGAATACCAGATCTAGGCAGTTATTTTTTCTGGTATTTTCTGTTATCTTCTTGTGTCAGCATAAACTCATTTGTGAGAGCGATCAACATTTTTGCTTGCTCCTGGTCTTCTCTTTTGCCCCCCTTGTCCTGGTGTATATATATATGTTCCTATCCACCTTTTTTGTATTTTATAAATGGGAAGGTAAAGTCTCGCAGATCATTATATTAGGGGATGGAGGGTTTATGGCCTTTATTAGCTTTCTGATGTCATCAATGGCCTCCGAGAATTTTTCGGTTGGTGTGTTTGGAGGTCTATAGATGACTATTAGTATCACGTTTAGTTTTTCTATTTTCACTGCTAGGAGTTCCACAAAGCTGTTTGATCTACTTATTATCGTCTCTGTCATATGACCTTCATGTACATATATAACACAGCCACCTTTACGTTTCATTGTTCTATCCGCTCTTAGTAAGTTGAAGCCCTCTATATTTATCTCTTTCTTATCAATACCATGTTCGCAGTTTTCACAATTTCCCTGGCAATCCTTAAGATGAGTTTCTGTGAGGCATGTAATGTCTGCCCTTGTTTCGTCCATAAATGCTTATATATATATATATATATATATATATATATATATATATATATATATATATATATATATATATATATAGGGTGTTTCATAACATATGGGACGCACTTTCAGGATGGATTAAGGACCTGAAAACAATGAAGGGAGTGCTCAAAAGGGAGTGCTCAAAATAACCGCCTTGCACTTGAATACACGCCTCAACACGCCTCGTCATAGACTGCCTGACGCGTTCAAACATTCCAGGTATTGCTCGGATTTTCTGGCATCCTTGTTCTACACGTTGGCGAAGCATTTCAATGTTGTCAATTGGTGTCACGTAAACGATGGCTTTCAGATGACCCCACAGATAAAAATCGAGTGGATTCAGGTCCAGGAAGCGAGCAGACCACGCAATGGATCCTCAACGGCGTATCCATTTATCAGGGAAATGTCATCCAAATAGTCTGTGGCTACTCGACTAAAATGAGGTGGAGCGCCGTTATGCATAAACCACATACGTAGTCGGACATCAAGAGGAACTTCATCTAGAAAATCGCTTAAATCATTCCTTAAAAATTTGGAATACGATTCTCCTGTTAATCTTCCAGGCAAAACAAAAGGACCGATTAAGTTGTCGGCAATAAGTCTTGCCAATACATTGATACTAAATTGTTCTTGATGCCTTGATTGGATGATGGCATACGAATTCTCATCGGCCCAGTGATGAGTGTTGTGAAAATTGATCACGCCATTTCTTGTGAAGGCAGCCTCATCAGAAAACAACACGGAGGATAGAAAAAGAGGATCGCGAGCACACTGTTGAAAAAAACAAAGTACAAAATATGATATCGGTAAAGCTGTTGTTTCCTTGAAATTCTCCACACAGTTTGTTTCTTACAGCCTCTGCTGCTGCTATCCTTCGGGTGCTAACACCAGGATGTTCCTCACGCGATCCAGGACCTGCTCCTCCAACTCAACAGTTCTGGGGCTGATTGGTCTACCACCATCTGAAACTTGCTTGTTGAATGATCCTGTATCACAAAGACGCTCGTCTATTCTCTGAAAGGTCTTCTTATCTGGCAGACGGCGATTCGGAAACCTTTCCGCATACAGACGTCTTGCTGCAGCCACATTACACTCGGCAAGTCCATACATGAGATGCATGTCTGCAATTTCTCTGTTTGAATAAGCCTCCATTCTCACTTGAAATGCAAACTATCACTGAATAGTACAAAAACTTTTAAGTTTTTTCTTCACAAGACTGCACTCATTCACGGTAAGAAGTTAGGAATACGAACAGTGAAACACCGCGATGCATCTCTGACTGACTGATGGCTCTACACTCAACGATATTGAAACATGTCATAGAGTGTACGAAACATTACAATCGGCAAGGCCATACATGAAATAAGTCTCGTACACACTCACAAACATTGTCGGCAGGTAGTGTTTGTAAACAGTTTGCGGAAAGAATTGCTGGAACACATAACGGGCTGTAACTTGGAAACAAAGCGATTTCGGGCATATGTTTATATAAACTTTTTTCATTGTTTTCAGGTCCTGAGTCCATCCTGAAAGTTCGTCCCACATGTTATGAAACACCCTGCATGCGATGATTCCTCATTTCACGAAGGTCAAGTTTGTCGCCCCTCCTCTCGAGTTGGCCTGATGAAGTAGAGAGTCGGTTTCTTGTACTCTCCACCTCACATAGCCAGGTACTCCCGGCTCATCGGGGAGTGTCCTGAGCCAGGCGTCTAATCTTCTTTTGAAGATGTCCACCGCAACGCCACTTGTGTTCCTTAATTCTTTAGGCAGCTGATTAATCAATGTTGGTTCTCTCACAGCAAAACTATTTTCTTTCAGGGTTAAGGATGTTCCCTCTCTAGTCTTTAATTTGGGAACACAACACAGTCTTCCTTTTCTATTTTCCACTCTTGTTTGGGGGATCATAGGGTTCAGAGCAGGATTAGGGGCTAGTTTGTCCATTATTTTCCAAGTGTAAATAATGGTGTATCTCTCTCTTCTGTCTTCCAGTGAATATAGGTTCAATTCGCGTAACCTTTCCTAGTAATTTAGCTCTTTGCACCCATTAATCTTGGCTGTGAAGCTTTTCTGACTCTGGGCTACATCGTAGCCAATGTCGTAACACCGCTTCCTGTTGATCAGCGAAGTTAAGCGACATTGGGTCGGATAGTAGTTGGATGGGAGACCGTCCGCTGCGTCCAGACTATGTAGCGACCCGTGGTTCGGATCCCACGTAAAGCTGTGGGCCCCCTCCGTCATATGACCTTAGATTTTGCGAAGGAGGTTAAACAAAACCAATAATTTATTTATTCTCTGACTCCCTTCTAGCTCTCTAATGTATTCTTTTTATATGGGGATGTTAGGACCGAGCAGTATTCCAACTTGGGTATGATCAGTGTTTTCAAAAGAGGAATCATTTTATTCCTATCCTTTCGTTTAAAGGTTCTCAGTACCTGCCCAGTTATTCTCTTTGCTCTGTTTACTGCTATCTTATTTTGTGTTTCAAATTTCGCATCATCAGTCATTACAACTCCTAAATTTTTTGTTTTAGAATTTCTCTGCATTTCCTGTCCATTTGGGGTATAGTATTCCATGGATTTTAAGTCCTCCCTTTTTCCGGACCGTAACAGTTGGAGTTTCTGTGTTAAACTTCATATTGTTGTCTTCCGTCCACTTGTAGATTCTGTTCATGTCTGTTTGTAGAGATCCTATATCCTCTGGGTTTCTTATTTTTCTATTGATCTTTGTGCCATCGGCAAATGATGTTACCGTGCTGTTTCTGGTAACGTCCTCATCTATGTCAGCATGATTATGAAGAATAATGCAGCTAATACTGTTCCTTGTGGTACTAAGCTGAGGACCTCTGATTCTGATGAAGATATTCTTGAACTGTAACGACTTGCCGCCGCTCACTAAGAAAATTATATATCCATTTCCCTACTTTTCCTGTTATTCCCATATACAGTATTTCAGTTTATTTATTATGATTCCATGGTCACGCTTGTCGAACGCTTTGGCAAAGTCTATGTTACATCACAGTTTTCATTACTTTGAAGTGCATCAGTAATGTTGTCGTGTTCCATTAGTTGTGATAGGCATGATCTGCCTGACCGAAATCCATGTTGGTTACCATTTAATTTTTTCTGAGTTTCCCAAAAGTCATAGATTTTCTGTCTGACTATTCTTTCAAATATTTTAGTGAGATGAGATGTAAGTGACACTGGCCTATAGTTTTTGGCTTCGGATCGATCTCCTTTATATATTGGACTATGCTCGCGCTCTTCAGGATGCCTGGTATTTCTACCCTGTTTAGTGATCGTCTCCATATCCAATATAGGGGCTCAGCGATTGCATTCTTGCATTTTTTGATCAGCGTGGCATTCCATTTGTCCGGTCCTGCCGCTGAGTATGCTTTCAGTTTCCCTATAGCTTGTGTAATATCTGTCGTCAAGTCGAAGTCCGTTATACTTTCCCCTTGCGTGTATATATATATATATACAGGATGGTTCAAAAGTCTAAACACATAGGGAAAATTGATTTATATTAATACTGTTTGTTTTTTCTTTTCCAGACGAGACATGGATGGGAAATTAATGAAGAACGAGCGAGGGAAGTTGGTGTACTTCATGTACGCAAGAGAAGGAAGCATGTTACCGAACAGTCGCAGACAAATTTAATCAACAACGCCAAAGTTGAGAAAAAACATTCGTTTCTCTCCTTTCGGAAAAAATTGAGTGAGTTAAAGCCACTGGGAGCGTTCTTGATCGTGTATCGAGGCAAATGGGTCTCAGTTTGAGCATTTATTATAAATAAACTAACATAATGCATGAAACAGATTATTTCCCCATGTGTCCTTACTTTTGGGTCATCCTATATCTATATTTTTTTTCTTGCAAATGAGGCGGGATGTTGCAGAGGGGCTGAATAAAGGTCACTAAAACAACAAAAGTCCATTATATATTGCATATACCATTATCTCTATAAACTATAAAGATGCATATATTTGTTGGTAAACTTGCCTCATTGTCTTTCCCTCTTTCTCATTTCTCGCTTTAGTTTTCTCTCATAATGAATAAAATCCATCGCTGGCTTTCCCCGTAGTCGAATCTGGCTTGTTTGAACACTAAAAATTTGATTAAGCTATCCTCATTGTTTGAGAAATAAGCAAACAAGAAACAAGATAGGCGGTCGAAAGCTGCAGGCAAATAAGGCCACGCACGATTAAATTAGTTGTCCGTTCTCCCAAATTAGTTTCTTTGGAGTTTAAATTTGGTTTAAGGAAGTTCCATCAGTATATATAATCAAAGGATTTGGAGGGAACTTCTTGTATGTAGATACGTTCCGGCTGAAAGGTTACGTTCGGCGTTTGTTTCCTGCCTACTTAAATTTTAGGGTAAATATATTTTACATCAAAGTTTTTTTTCCACACTTTTTTTTCTTTAATGTTTCGGTAAAGTGCTTAATTACGTTTGTTTATGTAAATCATTGTAAAAAGTGTCCGATTGTCGCGTCTACTTTGAAAGTGAATGTTATATAGGGTGGGGCACGGGAATCAAGTGTTTTTTGAATAGCTAGTAATCGGCCATTAGGAATGGGAGGGGCGTGCGGTAGGTAGCATTCCATTCCTGGGTTCATAGCATTTAACTTTAACTAACACTCACCTTTATCTTTCAGGTGCCATCATGGAGCAGTGGACGTTAGAACACCGCATGTTCGCGTATGATCATTTTGTTAGGAGTGGCGAGTCAGTGACAGCAGTTCAGCGTGCGTTTCGCCGCAGATTCAACATTCATCGAAATGACTCTGTTCCCGCTCGTGACACAATCTTACGTTGGGTTAACAATCTTGAACAGGAGGCTCAATAATGAAAACAAAACCGAAGGGGCCGCAACGCACTGTGCGTACTCCAGAGAACGTTGAAAGGGTCAGACAAGCGATGTTGCAAAGACTAGGCCGCTCTGCTCGGAGACATTCAGCTGCACTCGGAATCAGCAATCGTACTGTTAGACGGATTTTGCATGAAGAATTACATTTTCACCCATACAAGTTAGCGATGGTGCAGGAATTGAATGTAAACGATTGCCCCCAACGACTGAATTTTGCACAGGAAATGCTTGCACTTTATGAGCAGAATGAAAACATGATGGTGGTAATGAGTGATGAAGCCCATTTCCACCTTAATGGGGCCGTCAACAATCAAAACTGTCGGTATTGGGCTGCTGAAAATCCGCGACAACTCCATGAAAAACCGCTGCATAGCCCTAAGGTTACAGTTTGGTGCGCGGTGGGAAAGTTTGGCGTCATCGGTCTCTATTTCTTTGAACAAAATGGGGTTACCGTTACCATAACATCTGGGCGTTACATTGAGATGGTGAACACCTTTTTCATCCCTGAGTTACGAAGAAGGCGTATTGCTCGTCGACATTTGTGGTTTCAGCAAGATGGGGCCACGCCACACACCGCCAGAGCGTCAATGGCTGTTCTTCGCCCCCTGTTTCCCAACCATCTCATTTCGAGATTTGGTGACATTGCATGGCCCCCTCGGTCCCCTGACTTGTCCACATGTGACTTCTTTCTATGGGGGTACCTCAAGTCACGTGTCTACGAGGACAAGTCCCGTACATTAGATGCATTGAAGGAAGCGATCCGTCAACAAATCATCCAAATCAATAGAGACCTGCTGGGAAGAGTGGAGGCCAATTTTCGTAAACGCCTTCAACAATGCGTCGACGGCCAAGGACATCATATGCCAGATATAATTTTCGGTACATGATTATTATGACATGAAATGCTATGTTCTTACGAATGTTGTTATACCAATATATTTTCTTTACAAAAATAAATATCATTTTCCTGATTATTCCAAAAACACTTGGTTCCCGTGCCCCACCCTGTACTAAAAGGAATTAATGTATTTATAAATTACGCTTTGTAAGCCGCAGTTATATCGAAAGTACTTGCGAGGTTTCCTTAATCCTTATAGCGTTCTTCTTCTTCTTCTTCTTATAATTATTATTATTACTATTTTTTATTTATTTACCAGTATTTATTTATTTAATCTCGAAGCATCGTGCTTGTCAAGACACGAACTATTTCATTGGATCACTTTAACATATTGCTTCCCAAAGCATTCGGGAAGCAATATGTTAAAGTGATCCCTCCTGGGAAGCAATATGTTAAATTGATTAACATTGGGAAGCAATATGTTAAAAAGAGAAAGGTTGGTTGGTTAGAAAGAGGTTGGTAATCTAGGAGATAACCTACCGACCGTAAACAAAGCTATAAATGCCCTAACCGGGCATTCTTTATATATTTAATGTAGGTTAACTGAATGCCCGGTTAGGTCAACTGAATGCCCGGTTAGGTCAGCTGTACGCCCTTGATGATTGGTTAGGTTAAGTCGTGATATTTTCGCTAGTTTTAACGAAGATATAATTTGGTAATTGAGGCTGGGGGCTCTGATCTTCAAATGATCTAAAATAACTAAGTCCGCGTTAAGAATGTACAGTTTGGGGAAAAGTTCGCCTAAAAAATAAACTTTGTAAAAAACAAATACTAATTAGTATAATGACTGGGTTTTGTTTCTGAAGTACTAAAATTATTAATCACCAAAAAATAAAATATCGAGAGAGAGAATGTTACCAATTAGTATTTTTTTATGTTTTCTTCGGAAATTTTGTTTTCAGGGTGGCCCAAAAACCAGAACACGTATGGGAAATAATGTGTTTCATGCAGTATGTTGGTTTATTCGTAATAAATGCTCAAACTGAGACCGATCAACCTCGATACACTTCCAATACTTCTTCTGAGTGACTTCCTCACACGTGTGAACGCAACAGCGGAAAGTTTTGGACATTCAGCCGTTATTCGAGTCTTTAGTTCCTCCTAGTTACGTGCCTCCTTCGCTTTCGTACGTGAAAACCAACTTCGCTCGCTTATCTTTCGTTAATTTCCCATCCATGTCTCACGTGGAACAAAGAAAATAAACAATATTAATATAAATCAATTTCCCCTATGTTCTGACTTTTTAAACACCCTGTACAATGAACCAACGAAAATGAACTGCTTATTGAAATAAAGCGCTCCTCTTTAAGATTGACATTTATTTTTGTAAATTTAGTTTCCATCCAATTTAAAAGTATAAATTAATTATTTAAAAATACTAATTTATAATTAAAAATATGTAAAATGGACTCCATTTAGATTAAAGATTAGCCTTTTAATTTTATATAAAAAGTATTTTGTTGATAGGGATCTTTTCGGTTTGACTGCCTGTAATATTTTTCAACATTACTTGTTTTTTATTGTTCAGTTTTAATCGAGGATTTCAAAAAATAACATTCATGTTTTAGAGAAACAAATACAGAGGTAGTTATAAGCAATTTAACAAATTTAAAATATATATTTTTAAACCATATTGGGATCTTTTTGGTTTGACGGCCAGCGGAAAAAAAAAAGAGTCATGGCGACGGGGCCGTCAAATTCTAGACTCTACCAACTGGTTAGGTTAACTGAATGCCTAGTTAGGTTAACAGAATGCCCGGTTAGGTCAACTGTACGCCCTTGACGATTGGTTAGGTTAAGTCGTGATATTTTCGTTAGTTTACTGTCAAAACAAACGAAAATATCATGACTTAACCTAACCAATCGTCATGAGCGTACAGTTGACCTAAAACTTTCAGGGATTTTGGAATCTTAAAAGCGTATATGATATTCTCTACACTAAAATGTATAAGTGCCATACTATATGTTTCTTCAAAACATGAATGTTATTTTTGAAATCCTCGATTAAAACTGGACAATAAAAAACAAGTAATGTTAAAAAATATTACAGGCCGTCAAACCGGAAAGATCCGTAGAGAGAACTATTATTTGTAAATAAATCAAATGAATTAGTTGCCCTTAAATTATAGAGAATATAGCACAAATGTAACGACAGTACAGTTTAATGTACTAATGTAATGTAATATTGCAATTATTATGTGTTGTATGAGAATTCGCCAGAGTACAGTATTTTAATAGTCTTAAATTTATGTAAGAATAGGAATAGAAGAACAATGGCCTGACAGAGCATATATAGATTACAGTATGTGGCTTCGCGGGAAATAGAGAGCTTTACTTTCCCATCCTGCGAGAAGGTGTCGCCGATTTCGCAATCGACGTCTGTTGTTGCTATTTTTACTAGGGCTTGCAATCCTCCTGGTGGGGTTGGTAGGCCTTGGGAGACACGTCCCCAAAACTGCAGAAAAAGTTTGCTCTTACTAAATGCTCGCTCCTGGACAAACTAGGGCATCTGTCCTTTTCTACTCACGCTCTCATTTCTCTTTTCCAAAACCTCTTCTACTTTAGTTTCTCTTTTTCCACGACTCCTTTCTTGGCCACACCGACCTTCGACCACCGACAAACTACGATAAAAATCCGCTAAGCTCTTCATTTTAAAGTTCCCACGTAAAACCCTCTTTTTTTTCATTCTTTCCATGTATGAGGCCGAAAGCCACTTTTCTTCGTTACATTACAGTAGTAGTCTCTGACAGCCGTTCGATCGCGGGATGAGCCCATGCTCTGAGGAAAAGAGTGACTAATTGAAACGTTACAACTCCGGGTAGTTGAATCAGCTATCCGAGACGCCCACGCGACTCCATCAGGATCGGCTGGCCGCGAGGGTTATAATCCCCCTTATCTCCTTCGTCAGGTATAAGAATTGGCTACCGTATGATCACAACCCTTTTGCCTTTGGTAAAGATAACTTAAATTAAGCCAAGCCAGAAAATTTTTAATATAGATTTATTATAATTCAATTGTCTGTGAAATACCGCATGTTGATCCGTAATTTTGGAATCATTTTATATTATTTGCTTTATCTTAAATGACCTTCAGTATAAATCTGGTGCTACTTTTCAGTCAGCATAATTTAGAATAATTTGTCACCTGCTGTCTCAAAATTCTTTCAATTATGAATTATATTGTCAATAGCATTCTTAATTTTAATTTTTAATTTAGATTTCTGCGATGCAGAATTATTAAGATATATATATATATACTGTATATATAATATGAAGCACAAAACATCCCCTAGCTTTCTGTGACATCTGGAAATATACTTATTAAATAAATATTTAATTGAACAACATCCATATAGGACGTCTTCACAGTTCAGATTTTGAAAACCAACTTGAGAGTTACCAAGATGATAATTGTAAATTAAGTATAAATATAAATGTAAATCATACGCGCCCCATACACACAGTTTGTGTGATGGAAAAAAATTACCTTTTTACAGAACTGCTTAAAATGGTTACGTAACTGAATGTGTTCTGTAAAACAGTTAAATTCATTCAGATGTCCGACATATTGTATATGAAAACATTTCATTAAGTAAACTGACGTTAATAAATGGCGGTAACCTAAATTATTGTGATAACGGAAAACGCTATAAAGTTCTCCTGCATGCCACTTCCTCTCCCCATCCCACCCGCCAAAAGAAGAAATTAAATAAGTAACTTGTTGATTTATTGTTTACGTAATAATGTCTTACGTACGCATTTTTCCTTTTGTTATACATGGATATCGTGCATTAAAAACATTATTCCTAATTGTGTTCTCGTTCTATAAGACCTGTATTTGCGCACTGTTAGAAAATCTAGAAGAGGAAGAACCATTGTTGTCCCAAGGCGATATGATGACTAAGCTGATTGATGCAGCATTGCTTGTATATATTAAGTTAAGGTGTATATATATCCATCTCATAATTGTAAGGTTAGTGAAAAATTAACTTAATTTAGAGCTAGCATTTTTTAGCTCTTGTGGCATCATTGTTTGGTCACACTGTTGGCATCATTTTGGGGCGCTGCGCGTTCTTTCTACTCGTTTGTGGGATGTCGTACGTACAGGGTGTGGTCTGTTAGAGAGCTCTCTTGCAATTCAGTTTGGTTGTTTAGATACAAGATTGTTGCATCGTGCAATAGTCCAGGTTGCGTTGTTGTTGCAAGGTTGAGAAAGAAGACCATAAATAGTACCCCTTTTGTTTATATTAAATTCATGTAACAAAGGTCTAAGGTAGGCCCGCATCGAGTCAGCAACCCTGAGGTAGGACCTAATAGGATCTCAAATCCGTAAGTTTTAATTTTAGCTTAACTTGGGCTGTAGGTAGCACTGGCCCTTTAGAATTTGGCCGTTCACGGCTCAGCTGGGATTTTGAACCCAACAAATAAATAAAATAACATGGTCCTTCAGAACCGGATTCTACCCCAAACTGAGTCAGTGACTATTTTTCGGCAAAGTTCTGATTGTGCAAATTGTAGCCCAAGTTAGGCCTAGACGGGTTGAGTATTATTGAATTAAGGTCCCAGGGTAGAAAGTTTGGTCGCCCAATTGCGAAACTTGGCCAGTCGTCTGTCGTTGTTTGTGGCCTACATTTTACCGGTTTGGTTAATTTTGGTTATTATTGAATTAAGGTCCCAGGGTAGAAAGTTTGGTCCCCAATTGCGAAACTTGGCCAGTCGTCTGTCGTCGTTTTTGGCCTACATTTTACTGGTTTGGTTAATTTTCGGATTATTGAATTAAGGTCCCAGGGTAGAAAGTTTGGTCGCCCAATTGCGAAACTTGGCCAGTCGTCTGTCGTCGTTTTTGGCCTACATTTTACCAGTTTGGTTAATTTTGGGTTATTATTGAATTAAGGTCCCAGGGTAGAAAGTTTGGTCGCCCAATTGCTAAACTTGGCCAGTCGTCTGTCGTCGTTTTGGCCTACATTTTACCGGTTTGGTTAATTTTGGGTTATTATTGAATTAAGGTCCCAGGGTAGAAAGTTTGGTTGCCCAATTGCGAAACTTGGCCAGTCGTCTGTCGTCGTTTTGGCCTACATTTTACCGGTTTGGTTAATTTTGGGTTATTATTGAATTAAGGTCCCAGGGTAGAAAGTTTGGTTGCCCAATTGCGAAACTTGGCCAGTCGTCTGTCGTTGTTTTTGGCCTACATTTTACCGGTTTGGTTAATTTGGGTTATTATTGAATTAAGGTCCTGGGTGGAAAATTTGGTATTCCATACTGGTGTTTGGTTAGTACCCCACCTAATTCAGTTTATTTGAAAGTAAAATTTGCGTTTGATCAGTTTGGTTAAGTATTTCTGCCAATTCAGCTCATTTGGTATTGAGCCCAATTGTTGTTTGCATTGAAGATGAGTGCATCTGAATTGAACAAATTTATAAAAAGGAGAAGCGCCTACAAAGGTCTAATTACAAAGGTCATTGCCACTATAGATTCTGCCATAGAGCAAGAGGATTTACGCTTAGTGACTGCGCAGCTTTCCATATTAGAAACTAAAAAGGTTGCTCTAAGTGAGGTAAATGTTAAAATTGAGGCTCTTATAGAAGAGGATGAAATAGAAAATAACATAATTTACTTTGAAGAGATTATTGATGATATAATTAAAGTAGGCCTCCGAGCAAAAGAGTTTAGCAGCTCACTACAGTTAGAGACCAGGTCTAATAATGAAACACAACACTCAACAAATGATGTTTGTGAAGTTAAGGTTAACAGATCTGTAGTTCAATTACCGAGGCTTGTACTCAAAACATTTTCTGGGAGTATTCAGGAATGGCAAGGATGGGCAGACAGTTTTCAATCAGCAGTTCATTCTAGTCAAGTGTTAAGTGCCGTGGAGAAGTTTAATTATTTGCGGTCCCTCTTGGAAGGGGAGGCAGCAAAGACTATAGCAGGATTAGCATTAACAGAGGCTAATTATAATGTGGCTTGGGATATATTAAAGAAACGGTTTGGTAAGCCAGAGATCTTAATTAAAAGCCACCTCCGTGCACTTTTAGCTATACCTCCTGTTAATAATCCTAATAGTGTCAAGGAGTTACGGCAGTTATATGATGAATTTGAAATTAGAACTAGGTCCCTGACAACTTGGGTGTAGGAATGGAAAGGTATGGTATAATGTTGGTTCCTACACTGGAGTCTAAATTGCCTAGCTCAATTTTGCTTGAATTAAGTAGGGGACACTCTGCAGAACATGTGTACATCCCCCTTCAGCAGATGTTAAGTCTTTTAGGCACAGAATAGCAAGACGAGAGGGAGTTGAGTTTGCACAGTGGGATGGTAAACAAGGGGACAAAGGCAGGCACAGCACCAAAGTTTCCACAAAAAGGAATAGCCAGGTACAGTGTCAGCTCTACATGCATCCTCTGAGAATAAATTAAAGGGAATCAAGGAATGCATATTTTGCGAAGGCAACCACAAGTCATATAAATGTGAGGTGGCTGAGGCTTTACCCCTTGAGGAGAGAAAGGACAGGGTAACTAAGTCCACAGCATGTTTTAAATGTTTTTTGAAAGGTCATAGAGCAAGGTTTTGTAAGTTTAAAATTTTGTGCAAAAAATGTCATGGTAGGCATCAGCCATTATTGTGTGAAAACACTCCTAGTAGGCCTACCCCCAGAAGTAGAGACATCAGTGGCACATGCCACTGCTATGCAAGGGAGTAAAAGTAAAGGGGGATTATTGCAAACAACTGCAGCCTTATTAATTGGGAATGAGGGAGAAGCTACTGTAAGAGTGTTGTTTGATAGTGGTAGCCAGTGTAGTTTATTAAGACCAGAATTTCCAGAAAATTGAAGTTTAAAGAACTTAAGAGGGAAAATTTAAGAATTTCTGGGTTTGGGGGTTCCGTTCAAAACCGAACCAAATTTAAGAAGGTAGAAGTTCTGGTTAAAGGGTTGTTACCGCAAAGTCCCACTATCAAGGTCCAAGCTGTAGAGATTGAGGAACTTGTGCCCAGTCACTACTTGTTTAGATATGGCATGTGTCCAAGAATTGCAAGTTAAAGGAATTAATTTGGGCAATAATAAGTTTGAAAGAACAGAAGATATTAGTCGTTTGATTGGAGCTGACTATTATTGGGACTTCATCACTGGTAATATTGTCCGCACATCTCGAGGCCCGGTAGCTATTGAAAGTAAGCTAGGCTGGATGCTACATAGTAGTTATTGCAATGAAATGGAAGTTAAGGCTCTTTTTGTTAAGATTGAGGAGAACAGCCATGGTCTGGAAAGGCATTTGAAAGCGTTTTGGGAACTTGAATCTATTGGCATAAAGGACAAACAGGCAAGTATAGTGAACAATGATGTTTTAGAGCAATTTGAAAAAGGGATTGGGTTTAGAGATGGTTGCTATGAAGTTGGCCTACCATGGAAGGATTCTTGCAAACCCGGTTCAAACCTTCAGCTAGCTAATCGGAGGTTGGAGACTTCATTGTACAGGCTAAGAAAAAATGAGGAGTTGTTAATTGAATACAATGAGGCCATCCTAAGTTATGTAAGGGAGGGCTATGCTGAAAGGGTGCAAGGTGAGCTGGTGAGCCAGGAGGCACATTATCTGCCACACCATGCAGTGGTACGGCGAGACAAAACTACCACCAAACTGAGGGTAGTTTTTGATGGCTCAGCCAAGGACAAAGGTGGTGTGTCCTTGAATGACTGTTTGGATGCTGGGCCAAATTTAAATGCAGATTTATTTTCCTTGTTACTGAGATTCAGGTTTGGTAGAGTAGCATTGACTGCAGATGTGAAGCAAGCTTTTTGCGGATAAAGTTAAAACCAGAGGACAGAGATGCAGTAAGGTATCTGTGGGTGGATACGAAAGACTTGTTGGAAAATGAACCTAAGGTTCAAGCATATAGAATGAAGTCAGTGTTGTTTGGCCTCAGCTCTAGTCCATTTCTGTTGGCAGCTACTATGCAGTACCATTTTAAGAAATATTCTGAAGTCTATCCTAACACTATTGAACACATAAGGAAAAATTTTTATGTTGATGATTTGCTGTGTTCCGTGGATAATACAGAAATGGCTAAACAGATATTCATGGAGGCTAGAGCTATAATGAGGGAGGCTGGCATGGAGCTTAGAAAATGGCAGACCAATCATTCGCAATTACAAGAGTTTATGAGTCATTCCTGTGTAGTACCTGATGCGGCAGAAAGTATTGAGGATTCTGGTATTAAGGAGTTGTGGGCAATAGACGCAAAGGTGCTAGGCATTGTTTGGCAGCAAGATGATGATTTGTTTACCTTCAATGGGAAATCTTTAGTAGAGCTGGCTGAGAATGAGACAAGGTGGACAAAACGTACAGCTCTTAGTTTGGCTTCAAAGGTCTTTGATCCTCTTGGATTCCTGGCTCCATTTGTGATAAAGTCAAAAATTTGGTTTCAGAGCCTCTGGGAAATTGGACTTGGTTGGGACCAAGAGTTACCTGATCATATGGTGGTAAGGTGGAAATATTGGTTCAAAGAATTGGCACATCTTGGAGACATTGAAATCCCAAGATGTTACTTTGGAGAGTTGAACAATAGTCCAGACAATTTGGAGCTGCACATCTTTTGTGATGCAAGTGAGGAAGCCTATGCAACTTGTATTTATATAAGAGGCGCATTGCAAGAGGAAGTAAGTTGCAGGTTGGTTGCTGCAAAGAGCAGAGTAGCACCTTTGAAAAGGCTTTCTGTTCCAAGGTTGGAATTGATGGGTGCAGTTATTGCTAGTCGGCTTGCAGTTATAGTGCAAAAGTCTTTGGCCCTCTCTGAAATTCCAAGCTATTATTGGACAGACTCCACTACAGTTTGGCACTGGTTAAGAAGCCAGGCAAGGAAATGGAAACCATTTGTTGCCAATAGGGTGGAGGAAATTCAAGCGCACACAGATCCCAAGCAATGGAAGCATTGTCCAGGCACCCAAAACCCCGCTGATTTACCAACACGAGGAATTTCAGTGAAAGATCTTGCACAGTCAAGTTTGTGGTGGAATGGGCCGGAGTGGCTAAAACTTGGAAGTGAAAATTGGCCTTCTAATCAGCCTATTGTAGGAGAATGCCAGGCTGAAGAAGCATGGGTGAGTGAGGTGAGAAAATGCGCTGTGAACAGTTGTCAAGTTATGCAGCAGGACCCCATATTGAGGCTTGAGGACATTAGCAGTCTGAAAAGATTGTTAAGAGTGACAGCATGGGTATATAGATTTACCAACAACATTAAGGGAGAAACAAGAAGGGAAGGAATTCTGAACAGTAATGAGATTCAGCAAGCCAGGAAATACTGGGTGGTCTATATGCAGAAGGAAAAATTTGGTGAAGAGAGAGAATTGCTCACCAGCCATCCATTACAGGTTCTACCAACACATTCTGCGCTCAAGGGTTTGGATGTGTTTTTGGATCAGGATTTATTGAGAGTAGGAGGTAGACTACAGTTTTCTGGGCTTCCAGAGGAGAAAAGACATCCAATTTTGCTACCTTCTGGGGGGCACTTTGTGGACCTTTTGATCCTGGATACTCATCATAAGCTGTTACATGCTGGAGTTAGAGAAGTGATAATAGAGATCAGACAACAGTTTTGGATTCCCAAAATTAGACAAGTAGTAAAAAAGGTCGTGCATAAATGTGTGGTTTGCAAGCGTTGGAGTGCAAAGCCTTATTATGAAAGGTGGCTCCACTTCCAAGAGCACGGTGTGTCTATACTGCCCCATTTGATGTAGTGGGAGTAGACTTTGCAGGGCCAGTCTATGTGTATGAGCGAGGGGAGTCTAACAAAGGTTATATATGTCTTTTCACCTGTGCTACCACCAGAGCAATCCATGTGGAGTTGGTAAGCAACTTAAGTAGTGATGTATTTCTTTTGGCTTTTAAAAGGTTTGTGAACAGAAGGGGTTTCCCAAATAAAATCATATCGGATAATGCAAAAACCTTCAAAAAGGCTGCAAAGGAACTCCAAGAAATTTGGTCCTTGCTAAAAGAGGAAGGATTCCAATCCTACTTTTCACACCAAGGGGTACAGTGGGAGTTTATTGTTGAGAGAGCACCATGGTGGGGAGGATTTTGGGAAAGGCTAGTGAGAAGTGTAAAGTGTCCATTAAAGAAACTTTTAGCTAATGCTCATTTGAGCAAAGAAGAATTCTGCACTGTTTTATGTGAAGTAGAAGCAATGGTGAACAGTAGGCCTATCACTTTTGTTTACAACAGTATGCAGGATGCAGAGCCATTGACACCAAATCATTTTCTTTGTGGTAAACGATTAACATCAAGCCCCAGTGTGCCAGAAGACTTGTAGCCTATCCAGAGCACTCAAGGAGAGTTAACCAGACGGTTCAGGTACCTTGAAGAGCTACAAGATCAGTTATGGAAGAGGTGGCAGATGGAATACTTGCCAGAACTCAATTATTACCCATCAGGCAAGGTAAAGGGCTCCAATGCAAATTGTATCAAGGTGGGAGAAGTGGTAATGATTGGGGATGAAAGACCAAGGCAATGCTGGAAGCTTGGCATAATTGAAGAGTTGTTTGTTGGCAAAGACAATTTAGTTAGGTCTGCACTGGTAAAGACTTCAGGAGGAAAGTTAAAGAGACCTATACAAAAACTCTATGCTTTAGAAATCAGCAAAAACACAGATAGTCAAGATGAAACATTTGAGTTACAGCCTCATGGAGAAGGCTTGGCTAACCTTGCAGAATGTAATGACAACAATGCCTCTTCGGTGGGGAGTGTTAGAAAATCTAGAAGAGGAAGAACCATTGTTGTCCCAAGGCGATATGATGACTAAGCTGATTGATGCAGCATTGCTTGTATATATTAAGTTAAGGTGTATATATATCCATCTCATAATTGTAAGGTTAGTGAAAAATTAACTTAATTTAGAGCTAGCATTTTTTAGCTCTTGTGGCATCATTGTTTGGTCACACTGTTGGCATCATTTTGGGGCGCTGCGCGTTCTTTCTACTCGTTTGTGGGATGTCGTACGTACAGGGTGTGGTCTGTTAGAGAGCTCTCTTGCAATTCAGTTTGGTTGTTTAGATACAAGATTGTTGCATCGTGCAATAGTCCAGGTTGCGTTGTTGTTGCAAGGTTGAGAAAGAAGACCATAAATAGTACCCCTTTTGTTTATATTAAATTCATGTAACAAAGGTCTAAGGTAGGCCCGCATCGAGTCAGCAACCCTGAGGTAGGACCTAATAGGATCTCAAATCCGTAAGTTTTAATTTTAGCTTAACTTGGGCTGTAGGTAGCACTGGCCCTTTAGAATTTGGCCGTTCACGGCTCAGCTGGGATTTTGAACCCAACAAATAAATAAAATAACAAATAAATAAAATACCTTTTAACAGAACTGCTGAAAATGGTTACGTAACTGAATGTGTTCTGTAAAACAGTTAAATTCATTCAGATGTCCGACATATTGTATATGAAAACATTTCATTAAGTAAACTGACGTTAACAAATGGCGGAAACCTAAATTATTGTGATAACGGAAAACGCTATAAAGTTCTCCTGCATGCCACTTCCTCTCCCCATCCCACCCGCCAAAAGAAGAAATTAAATAAGTAACTTGTTGATTTATTGTTTACGTAATAATGTCTTACGTACGCATTTTTCCTTTTGTTACACATGGATATCGTGCATTAAAAACATTATTCCTAATTGTGTTCTCGTTCTATAAGACCTGTATTTGCGCACCTTCTTTCTATAGGTGATTCTTGCTTTTTGTCTCACTGTAGCTATTGAAAGCTCTCTCTCTCTCTACGCGTCTACGCGCGGGATGAATTCACCCCCCCCCCCTTTTTTATATACTGGTCAGAACGTTTTTGGATAGTTTTCATTGCTAGAACGCTTTATCTTATTCAGAGTATTCAGAAAAAACAAAACAAAAAAGAGAAAATATGGCAGGGCCAGCTAAATTGAAAGCAGAATGCTTTAAATGTAAAGTTAATCATTGGTGCGTAGACTTCCCTGAGGGTAGTATCAGCGATATCACATCCCTTAGTGTATGTTTGTATTGTAAACTTAGAGACAACCACGAAAAGGAAGTTAAAGAGCTAAAGGAATTAGTAAAAAAGCTTGAAGCTAGGGTCGTAGCACTAGAAATCCAACCCAGTGGACAAGATCAAATTAAAAACACACCAGCAGATTCAAACTGTAAGATTAAGTATCTAGAACAAAGGGAGGGCTCAAAGAAGGGGCTGATAGAGAAGGGTGGGAAGGGATCGATAGAGAAGGGTGGGCAGGGGCCAATGAAGAAAAAGGGTGGGAAGGGGCCTGCTGATGGCCCAAAGAAACCGAAGGATGTAGCTACCAGTCGGGGTGGGTCGGGTGGTGTAACTGCGTGTATGGGTGGCGACGGGTTTCGAAAGGTCTCGGGCAAGAAGGCTGCGAAGCCGAAGCCTGAGACCCCAGTTGCCCCTGTCAAGACCTCTAACCGCTTTAGTCTCCTGTGCTCGAAGGAGGAAGACACCGTTTTGATTGGGGACTCGCAGATCAGGGGCCAGGAGAAGTACTTTGCTTCTGCAAACCGGGATGGGAGGAAGGTAAGGTGCTTACCTGGGCGGGGAACGGCGCACTTAAGGAAGGAGGTAGAGAAGGTGAGCGTGGCTAGTCGGAGGACTGCGATCGTTGTCCACGCTGGTGGCAATGACCTGTTCCTCAAAGGCGGTGGAGTAGGTCTTACAGAAGGGATCATCACCGAGATCATGTCTCTTGCAGATGATCTAAAACTGAAGACAGACAGGGGAATGTTAATGGGTATTTTACCGCGAATGGATGCCAGTGACCACGCGCTCAGTAAGGTCATTGGCATCAATGAGAGGGTACAAGACTTGTGCGTTCCGCTGGCCGTGAAGTTTATTGACCCCTTCGATGCATTTTCGGGTAGGTGGGACCTTTACCAGAGGGATGGTGTCCACCTCAATAACAAGGGTAAAGGTGTGCTAGGCGCGCTGCTCGACCGGCACCTATACAGAATGGTGAGGTCGAGTCCGGGGAGAGATGATGGGCCCCCACCGGGGAGAGATGAGGATGAGCCGGTGGCGGACGTACCTTCAACTGAAGGGTGCGTCGAAGTACAGGTGGGTGACCCTCCTCCTACGTTGGAGGGGGCTCAGTCTCCTGCGGAAGTTGCCCCGTCGTTAGTGAGGGGCTCTTCAACTCCCGACAGCCCTGGCTGTTCGGGAAACGGGTCGTGCTAGGGGGCGGTCAGAATAGGGAAGGCTCCCTCCGTGCAATGCTTTTTAATGCTAGGTCAATTAGGAACAAGTTTTGCGAGCTACGGGCGCTCTTAGCATCAGAATACCAGGATATCGTTGCTATCACCGAGTCCTGGATTCATACTGATCGTAGGGACTACGTTGGGGAGTTCGAAATTCCCGGGTATAGAATGTTTCGCAAAGACCGCACCCGTGGGGAGGGGGGTGGGGTACTAATATACGTCAGAGACACGTTGAGTCCGGTTGACTGCCAGTTCCGGTCGGAACGGGAGCTACTTGGCGTCGATCTGAACGTGGGAGGGACGAACTATAGGTTAATCTTGGTGTACAGACCTCCGCATCTCCTCCTCGAGGAGGATACAGCCCTGTACACCGAACTCAGTAGCCTGCTAGGGGATAGGGTGTGTGTAGTTTTAGGAGACTTCAACTGTCGCGGCATAAAGTGGGAAAACAGGACTGCCGATGCTGAAGGGAGGAGGCTAGTTGACTTTGCTGATGAGAACTTCCTCACTCAGTGGGTCAACGAGCCTACACGAGGCGAAAGCGTTCTAGACTTAGTATTCACGACCGAAGACAACCTCGTCACTGGCCTCACCGTTGACGAATCGTTGGGCGGGAGTGATCACGGTCTTATTAGGTTTCCGTGTGTGCGTCCCTCGGGTGAAGCGTAGTAACTCGAGAGGCAGTAAGCTCGATCTCCGGCGGGCGAACTTTGTTAGCCTCAGGGATAGCGTAGGAGAGATGGGGTTAGAGGTCGGCGGCGATGTTGAGGGAGTGTGGAGTGCATTCCGGGACGAGTTTATGGTGCTGCAGTCTGCTGCCATACCCTCAAAACCGGTCACCCCTGCTTCAACGCAGCCTAAGTGGTTCAATCGTGACATCGCTTCGGCTATCCGAAATAGGAAAGTAGCGTATAGGAGGGCGAAGGCCAATCGTTCCCACGAGAACACTGAAGCGTATGTCCGCCTGTGTAGGGAAGTGAAGGCGAAGGTTAGGCTAGCGAAACGTAACGAAGAACTACGGGTGGCAAGCCTCTGCAAGGGGAACCCTAAGGAGTTCTTCAGTTATGTTAATAGTAGAAGCATAGGAAGCGGCGTTCTGCGGACCTCCGACGCGGACATCGCTAATGTGCTTAATGAGTACTTTGCGGGAGTGTTCACCAGGGAGGATACCCGCGTCATCCCCGAGCCAGCTGTGAGGCACGAAGGTGCTGGCCTGGATAGTGTTCGATGTACCGCGACAGTCGTTGCCGATAGAATAGACAAACTGAGCGCGTTTAAGGCTCCTGGGCCAGACCAGTTTCTCCCCAGTGTTGCGAGGTGCGCGACCAGGTGGCTCCCCACCTGGCTACAGTCTTCAACAAATCGTTGGAGACGGGCCAGGTGCCTGGTGACTGGAGGGAGCCAACGTGACCCCTATCTTTAAGAAAGGGGATCACGAAAGTCCAGGGAACTATCGTCCATTAGTCTCACTTCAGTTGTAGGTAAATTATTAGAGGATAATAGCGGATAGGATCGTTGACCATTTGGATTCCTACAAGCTGCTTGGGGACTCCCAACATGGGTTTAGACGGCATAGGTCGTGTCTCACCAACTTGCTCGAGTTTTTCCACGTCATGTTGAGTGAGTACGATAAGAGTAGGGCGATTGATATACTTTATCTCGACTTTCAGAAAGCCTTTGATAAGGTACCTCACCGCCGGCTAATGGCGAAAGTGCGCGCGCTGGGTATCGGTGGGGAAATAGGTAGGTGGATTGAAAACTGGCTGAGAATAGGCGGCAGAGGGTGGTAATTAAAGGGGCTAGTTCGGGTTGGGCCTCGGTCACTAGTGGGGTTCCTCAGGGTTCCGTTTTGGGGCCACTGTTGTTTACCATTTACATAAATGATATCGACGGTGGCATCGTCAGTCGGATCGCCAAATTCGCTGATGACACCAAGCTTGGGGCCAATGTTGGGACGCCCGAAGCGATCGAGGAACTGCGTGCGGACCTAGGTAGGATAGGAGAGTGGTCCGAAAAATGGCAAATGCCGTTTAACTTGGGTAAATGCAAAGTGATGCACATTGGCTACGCCAATCCCAAGTCGGACTACTCGATGTTGGGCAGTAATATCGAGGTGACTGATTTAGAAAAGGACTTGGGTGTGCTAATTAGCAGCGACCTTAAGTTTACGAAACAGTGTGTAGAGGTGGAAAAGAAAGCCCAGAAACTATTGGGTTATATCAGGAGGCAATTTCAGTTTCGGAACAAGGAGATTGTGCTCTCACTGTACAATTCCCTTGTTCGGCCGTACCTGGAGTATGCTGTGCAGTTCTGGTCGCCCACCCTCAGGAAAGATATTGAGAGGCTGGAGCGAGTGCAGGCGAGGGCCACAAAGTTAATCCCTTCGTTAGGCATATGGGCTACAATCGACGGTTACGCGCCCTGAACTTGTTTTCGCTTGAAACTCGGAGGCTGCGCGGTCAACTGATCGAGGTTTTCAAGCTCTTACGCGGGTTCAACGATGTCGATTTTAGAAGTATGTTTAGTTTAAATGATAACCCAACTCGCAACAATGGTTGGAAGTTGGATTTGAAACGGTTTAGGACTAGTGTGTGTGGGAATTACTTTACGTATAAGATCTGTGACACATGGAACAGGTTACCTTCGGAAGTTGTGAACAGTTCCTCTGTGGATCAGTTCAAGAAAAGGTTAGACGAAATCTTGCACACTATTTGAGTGTGTAAAGACATTTAGGACCTCAGTCTGCGGAAATTTCTTTTCCTATAAAATAGTTAATATCTGGAACCAACTTCCCTCAGAGGTTGTTTCCAGTCAAAGTGTAAATCTGTTTAAAAATAGGCTAGACAAAGTACTGAACACACTCATAGTTTAAGATTAAAACCTCAGAAAACTCTGCAGGAGTTCGCTTGCTCGGTGTCTCTGTGAGCAAGCTAAATATAGAGCTATTTATATATTCTCCACTTTCCTGTAAAATTTCCTTGGCTACTTTTCCAGGTTCAAGGTATTTTCTTCAACCTTTTTCCGTACCTGCCTCTGGCAGGGAGGGAGCGGAGGGTTGGGAGAGAGCCTTCTACTTTTCTATCCAGTTTTCTACTACTCCTAGGATAGTTGAAAGAAAAATAAACTTTCACAAAATTTTCCCTGGCACCCGTTGCCATTGGTACCTCCTCGGCATGGGCCGCAAAGCCTTTTGAGGTACTTCTTTTCCTTGTAACTCCTTGTAACTCTCTCTCTCTCTCTCTCTCTCTCTCTCTCTCTCAGTTCCGGTCAGAACGGGAGCTGCTTGGCGTCGATCTGAACGTGGGAGGGACGAACTATAGGTTAATCTTGGTGTACAGACCTCCGCATCTCCTCCTCGAGGAGGATACAGCCCTGTACACCGAACTCAGTAGCCTGCTAGGGGATAGGGTGTGTGTAGTTTTAGGAGACTTCAACTGTCGCGGCATAAAGTGGGAAAACAGGACTGCCGATGCTGAAGGGAGGAGGCTAGTTGACTTTGCTGATGAGAACTTCCTCACTCAGTGGGTCAACGAGCCTACACGAGGCGAAAGCGTTCTAGACTTAGTATTCACGACCGAAGACAACCTCGTCACTGGCCTCACCGTTGACGAATCGTTGGGCGGGAGTGATCACGGTCTTATTAGGTTCCGTGTGTGCGTCCCTCGGGTGAAGCGTAGTAACTCGAGAGGCAGTAAGCTCGATCTCCGGCGGGCGAACTTTGTTAGCCTCAGGGATAGCGTAGGAGAGATGGGGTTAGAGGTGGCGGCGATGTTGAGGGAGTGTGAGTGCATTCCGGGACGAGTTTATGGTGCTGCAGTCTGCTGCCATACCCTCAAAACCGGTCACCCCTGCTTCAACGCAGCCTAAGTGGTTCAATCGTGACATCGCTTCGGCTATCCGAAATAGGAAAGTAGCGTATAGGAGGGCGAAGGCCAATCGTTCCCACGAGAACACTGAAGCGTATGTCCGCCTGTGTAGGGAAGTGAAGGCGAAGGTTAGGCTAGCGAAACGTAACGAAGAACTACGGGTGGCAAGCCTCTGCAAGGGGAACCCTAAGGAGTTCTTCAGTTATGTTAATAGTAGAAAGCCCATTAAAGGACGGAAGCGGCGTTCTGCGGACCTCCGACGCGGACATCGCTAATGTGCTTAATGAGTACTTTGCGGGAGTGTTCACCAGGGAGGATACCCGCGTCATCCCCGAGCCAGCGTGAGGCACGAAGGTGCTGGCCTGGATAGTGTTAGATGTACCGCGACAGTCGTTGCTCATAGAATAGACAAACTGAGCGCGTTTAAGGCTCCTGGGCCAGACCAGTTTCTCCCAGAGTTTGCGAGAAGTGCGCGACCAGGTGGCTCCCCACCTGGCTACAGTCTTCAACAAATCGTTGGAGATGGGCCAGGTGCCTGGTGACTGGAGGGAAGCCAACGTGACCCCTATCTTTAAGAAAGGGGATCACGAAAGTCCAGGGAACTATCGTCCATTAGTCTCACTTCAGTTGTAGGTAAATTATTAGAAAGGATAATAGCTGATAGATCGTTGACCATTTGGATTCCTACAAGCTGCTTGGGGACTCCCAACATGGGTTTAGACGGCATAGGTCGTGTCTCACCAACTTGCTCGAGTTTTTCCACGTCATGTTGAGTGAGTACGATAAGAGTAGGGCGATTGATATACTTTATCTCGACTTTCAGAAAGCCTTTGATAAGGTACCTCACCGCCGGCTAATGGCGAAAGTGCGCGCGCTGGGTATCGGTGGGGAAATAGGTAGGTGGATTGAAAACTGGCTGAGGAATAGGCGGCAGAGGGTGGTAATTAAAGGGGCTAGTTCGGGTTGGGCCTCGGTCACTAGTGGGGTTCCTCAGGGTTCCGTTTTGGGGCCGCTGTTGTTTATTACATAAATGATATCGACGGTGGCATCGTCAGTCGGATCGCCAAATTCGCTGATGACACCAAGCTTGGGGCCAATGTTGGGACGCCCGAAGCGATCGAGGAACTGCGTGCGGACCTAGGTAGGATAGGAGAGTGGTCCGAAAAATGGCAAATGCCGTTTAACTTGGGTAAATGCAAAGTGATGCACATTGGCTACGCCAATCCCAAGTCGGACTACTCGATGTTGGGTAGTAATATCGAGGTGACTGATTTAGAAAAGGACTTGGGTGTGCTAATTAGCAGCGACCTTAAGTTTACGAAACAGTGTGTAGAGGTGGAAAAGAAAGCCCAGAAACTATTGGGTTATATCAGGAGGCAATTTCAGTTTCGGAACAAGGAGATTGTGCTCTCACTGTACAATTCCCTTGTTCGGCCGCCTGGAGTATGCTGTGCAGTTCTGGTCGCCCACCTCAGGAAAGATATTGAGAGGCTGGAGCGAGTGCAGGCGAGGGCCACAAAGTTAATCCCTTCCGTTAGGCATATGGGCTACAATCGACGGTTACGCGCCCTGAACTTGTTTTCGCTTGAAACTCGGAGGCTGCGCGGTCAACTGATCGAGGTTTTCAAGCTCTTACGCGGGTTCAACGATGTCGATTTTAGAAGTATGTTTAGTTTAAATGATAACTCAACTCGCAACAATGGTTGGAAGTTGGATTTGGAACGGTTTAGGACTAGTATGTTTGGGAATTACTTTACCTATAAGATCTGTGACACGTGGAACAGGCTACCTTCAGAAGTTGTGAACAGTTCTTCTGTGGATCTGTTCAAGAAAAGGTTAGACTGAATCTTGCACACTATTTGAGGGTGACAGAATTTTTCCCTGGCACCCGTTGCCATTGGTACTTCCTCGGTACGGGCCGCAAGGCCTTTCGAGGTACTACTTTTCCTTGTAACTCCTTGTAATCTCTCTCTCTCTCTCTCTCTCTCTTCTCTCTCTCTCTCTCTCTCTCTCTCTCCAGTGTAGATACTGAGGAGGGCGTAAGAACACTTCAAAATTACTTTGACTGGTTGGGTGAATGGTCTGCTACTTGGGCAGATGCCATTCAACTTGGGCAAATGTAAGGTAATGCACATAGGTTATAAGAACTCGAAGACCGATTACTCTCTCTTGGGAAGAAACTTGACTGAGACTGATCTATAGAAAGACTTAGAAGTCTATATCAGTCTTCTTTTTCTGCAGCTTAAATCCCATCTCTATATTGGGTCGCTGTTCTTGATGAGTCTCCTCCATTCACTTCTGTCACGCACCATGTCCTCGTCCAAATTTTTCTCCCGGATGTATGCCGCCACGCAATCCCTCCACCTCGTCTTCAGTCTACCTCTTCTTCTCCGTCCCGGCACCTCCATTTCCAGCACCCTACGTCCCACGTAATCCTCCTCTCTTCTCATCATGTGCCCATACCATCTCAGTCTGGCTTCTTGGACTTTTCTTGACGCCTCTGCTACTTCCACTGTTCCTCCAATGCGTTCGTTTCTGATTCGATCCCTTCTAGTTACACCGCACATCCATCGCAACATTTTCATTTCAGCCACATCCATCTTTCTGTCACTAGTCTTCTTCATTGGCACCGTTTCCATTCCGTACAACATGGCTGGCCTAACCACTGTTTTGAAGACCTTCCCTTTCAGCTTCACTGGCATCCTACGCTCACAGAGAACTCCCGACACCTCTCTCCAGCTCCTCCATCCCGACTGTATCCTACGATTCACCTCTCCCTCTTCCTCGATTGTTGATCTCAAGTATCTAAAACGATCTACCCGTTTGATCAGTTCACCGTTTAACATCACTCCCCCTCCTTCATCCGGTTGTACATTACATCTCAGATATTCAGTCTTCTTCCGACTAACTTTCACACCTCTACTTTCCACTGTCCCTCTCCAATTTTCTGGCTGTTGTTCTACCTCCTGTCTTGTCTCTGCGCACAACACTACATCATCGGCATACATCATGCACCAAGGAGCAACCCCTCTAACCTCCTCAGTCAACACATCCAACACCACGTTGAATAGGAATGGACTCATTGCTGACCCCTGATGCAGACCAACCCCAACTCCAAAACTCTCCGTCACACCAACACTACATCTCACTTTCGTCGTAACCCCTCTATACATTTCCTGAATCAATCTGACGTACTTCTATGGGACCATCTTCTCCCTCAGGCACCTCCCACACCTTCATGGTGTGCGATATCAGCTTCATACCCCTATAATTTGAGCATTCCTGTATATCCACTTTCTCTTTGAAGGAGTCTATATCAGTAATGATCTGAAACCGTCCAAGCACTGTGCAGAAGTCGAAAAGAGTGGCCTTAAAAATATTAAATTATATTAAAAGACAGTTCCAGTTTTGGAACAAGGAGACTGTAATGTCTTTTTATAATTCACTAGTTAGACCTCAACTCGAATATTGTGCGCAGTTTTTGGTCTCCGTCCCTTAGGAATGATATAGAAAGGTTAGAAAGGGTACAAGCAAGGGCTACAAAATTGATCCCTTCAATGAGAATGCAAAACTACCAACGGAGATTGGAGCGCCTAAATCTGTTTACCTTAGAAACGAGGAGGTTGGGCGGTCAGCTTATTCAAGTCTTCAAGATGCTCAATGGAGTAGACAGGGTAGACTACTTAATGCCAATCCGACAAGAAATAATGGGTTTAAACTGAAACTAAAGACATTTAGGACATCTCTCTGCGGCAATTTCTTTTCCTATAAAATAGTTAATATCTGGAACCAACTTCCCTCTCAGGCTGTTCAAGTCAAAGTGTAAATGTGTTTAAAAACAGGCTGGACAAAGTACTGAATACTCTCATGGTTTAAGACTAAAACATAACGTAACTCTGCAGGAGTTCGCCTGCGCGGTGTCTATGTATGCATGCGTAATTATAGAGCTATCTTATATATTCTCCACTTTCTTGTAAAATTTCCTTGCCTTCTTTTCCAGGGGCAAGGTATTTTCTTCAACCTTTTTCTGTACCTGCCTCTGGTAGGGAGGGAGCTGAGGGTGGGGAGCTACTGCTAGAATAGTTGAAAAAAAATAAACTTGTTTAATAACAGGAACCTTCCAGGATGAGACTTTTTCATTGCTTACTGACATAACTGTTTGCACTGAGGAGATTTTTCACTATACAGATAAGTTAAAAATTAACAAAGCACCTGAAAGAATTAAAAAATTAAATACTTCATCCTTTAGTTCAAATATTTAATAAATTTTTATCGCAGGGGGTTGTTACCTCGGATTTTAAATTGGCTAATGTAACTCTAGCCTTTAAAAACGGGGATAAACAACAGGCGGAAAACTATGAGCCTATTAGTCTAAATTTTATAATTGGGAAGCCTTTGGAAACAGTTATCAGTTGTTATAAAACCAAGTCAGCGTGAGTTTCGTAGAAATAAAACTTGTTTAAAAAATTTATTGGAATTTTTTTCATATAGTCATCAGTATTTGTGATTGTAACAGAGTACAGGGTGTCCTGAATGTCTTGTTACACCTATGTAAATGTTACTCCAGTGTTCTGTAACTATGGTAATGAAAGTATATAGTAGAAAACACTGTGAGACATTTTATTTTATACAGAATTATACAACATTGTAGTTTATACATAGTTATACGCAAGTTTATCATGTATCCAATGGATCTATATGCAAACCATCGTTCTCACTGCACAGAATAATTTTACGCCAGGTTTGGTGTGCTATGCTCCTCAGCATTTTAGGTGTTACAAGTTTAAAAGCATCCTTTACGGCTTCCTTTAGTCCGTCAGTGGAATCATAACGTTTTGGAGAAACCTTTTCCTTTATAAATCCCCATAATGCATTGTCACAACTCGAGAGATCTGAGCTTCTCGGAGGCCATTTTAATGTTGCATTTTAATGTCCCAATCCATCGATCAGAAACACCTCATTTAAATATTCACGAACCCTCAAGGAATAGTGGGGAGGTGCTCCATCCTGTTGGAACCAAACATCATTTAATATTCCGAGATTATACATAGGTGTAACAAGACTTTCAGGAAACCCTGTAGTAGATATAATATATTTATATTTCCAAAAGGTTCGACAGAGTTCCGCATAAACGATTGTTAGGAAAACTTAAAAGCTCATGGAATAAGGGGTTAAGTTCTTAATTGGATTGATAATTGGTTAACTGATAGAAAACAGAGAGTAGTAATTAATGAGAAGTCAGAGTGTGCTACTGTAACTAGCGGTGTTCCGCAAGGGTCCGTTTTGGGACCAGTCCTTTTCATAATATATGTTAATGATCTTGATGTCAATTTAGTGAGTAAAATTTCTAAATTTGCCGACGATATTAAAATTGCGGATAAAGCAATTAGTTTACTAGAGAGAGAGAATCTACAGCGCGATCTTAATAATTTAATAGAGTGGTATAATAAGTGGCAAGTGAAATTTAACGTAGATAAATGTAAAGTCATGCATATAGGTTATCACAACAGTAAACTTAACAACACTATGGCAAATTGTGTGTTAACTCATTCAGGCCTGGATTCTCTTCACAGCATTCAGTTAAATTGAAGCCTCTGAAGAAAAAGATTTAGGTGTCATCGTTACTAAAGATTTAAAGTTCTCAAAACGATGTTCTTGTGCGAGCAGTAAAGCTAATAGAGTATCGGGTTTTACTTCTCATAATTTTGAATATAACTCTAAGGATATTGTTTTTCCATTATATAAGTGCCATTGGCACTTATACCTTTTCTCCCCGCAATTCCTTTTTTCCCAGTTAGGTCAACTGTGAATGTAGGACAAAAGCCCCCTAGGACAAAAGCCCCCTAGGAAAAATAATAATAATAATTTTTTTAAGCATTATTTTTATTCTTTATTATTTACAATTTATGAACACTTCTCTGACATGTAAAACATTACACTTATTATATCATAAGACTGCAATAAGGAAGGCATTATAAGTATTATACAGTAGCACACATTAACGCTAATATTTACACAACCATAAAAAATTACATTATAAAAGGATCATCATGCCTTATCTAGGCAAAGTCAGCTTTATAAGTATTATACAGTAGCACACATTAACACTCGCATTATAAATTTATAGCTCACTATTTTACAGGAGCACAAAATTATTTACACAACCATAAAAATGAACATTATAAAAGGAACATCATACCATATCTAGGGAAAATCAAACAAATAAAGCACAATATTAAAAAGTTCATTAAGTATTAAGGTTCATTTAAAGTTCATTTTACTTCCACCTAATACTGTGACCTACACCATTCAGAAATTCCTCCAAGGTCTTCCTCTCATTCACATAGTCCAGACATAGGTTCTTCAAACGCTGTTGATGCTCCTTTGTGGCACGTTCCTAACCTAACCTAACCATTCAGGTAGACAAAACAGTGATCAACTAGAGTGAATCAACATAGACAAAGATTATAATATTTGTGTAGATTACTTCAAAGCACACGAACAATAATATAAAAAATGGAGGCTTTTGTCCTACTTTGCACTTTAACTGAGGGGTTTTGTCCTATTTTGCACTTTAACTGAGGGGCTTTTCTCCTACTTTGCACTTTAACTGAGGGGCTTTTGTCCAGGGGGCTTTTGTCCTAGGGAGCTTTTGTCGGGACCCCGGTCAACTGTACGCCCTTGACAATTAGTTAGGTTAAGTCATGATATTTTCGTTAAAATATTCCACTTATTCCTTTTCATTTTAACGAAAATATCATGACTTAACCTAACCAATTGTCAAGGGCGTACAGTTGACCTAACCGGGAAAAATGAAAATGCGAGGAGAAATGGAGGAGCAAGTATAGTTTACGTTCCCCTGACGCAAAAGGGGACACAAACTACAGTAGGTCAAAGTTAGGGAACGTAAATTACACTAGGATCTTTAGGAGACATTTTTTAAATGAATCAGATCACTGAAGATCAGGGCACCCAGCCTTATTTAGTTAGCCTTATAAGGCTAAGTAACGTAAATATCACGACCTAACCTAACCAATCGTTAGGTCAACTGTACGCCCTTAACGACTGGTTAGGTTAGGTGGTGATATTTTCGTTAGTTAGCCTTATAAAGCTAACTAAAGTAGGCTGGGGTTCCTGATCTTCAGGTGATCCAATGAATCCATCAAATAAAACGTTAAAACTAACGAAAATATTACGACTTAACCTAACCAATCGTCAATTTATATACTATATACTCTATATATATATATATATATATATATATATATATATATATATATACATAAATTGACGATTGGTTAGGTTAAGTCGTAATATGTTCGTTAGTTTTAACGTTTTATTTGATTAAGTATACGCGGACAAAGTTTGGGAACACAAACTACACTAAGATAATGTAGGTGAACGTAAACTACACTAGGTACCACAGGCGAACGTAAACTACGAATATGCTGTACAGTTTTGGTCGCCCTATAAGAAGAAAGATATAGAAATGGTGGTGCTACTATAGTATGCGGTCTACCTTTTAATTATAGTTTCTTATCTCGTCTACTAATTGCTTGTTTACATCCCAATATCAATCGCCCTTGACGATTGGTTAGGTTTAGTCATGATATTTTCGTTAGTTTTAACGAAAATATCATGACTAAACCTAACCATTCGTAGGTAGACCGCATACTATAGTAGCACCGAAATGGTAGAAAGGGTTTTGCGCCGCGCAACAAAGCTTATTACAACTTTATGTGGAAAACTTATTTTGCTACTTATTTTGTTGCTACTTACTTAACCCCTTATTCTCTTCTCTTAACCCCCTACTCTTTCCTTTCTCTCGGGCTAACCTTAGAGTGGATCTCAGGGTCTTTGTTACCCTTAGCTTCTGTAGATCTGTAGAAAAGAGCTGAACTTGTATACCCTTGAAACTTGGTGTTTAAGAGGCGAATTAATTTAGGTGTTCAAAATTTTAAATTGTTGGTAATGTAAATTATGAGAATTTCTTTGACATGGACGATAGGAGATTACGAGAAACAATGGTTTTAAAATAACGGGTAAAATATTTGAGACAAACGTTCGAGAGGCTTCTTGACCTTTAAGATAGTCGAGAGGTGGAATAACCACCTGCGGGGGCGTTGCAAGCACTTCAGTAATATGTTTGATCTACATGTAAATGTTGGCTTATTGACACCTTCATACTACGTTATATTTTGGAGGAAATTTGTAGAAATTATATTTGTCACGAATTGGGCACTTATAAAAATACACAATGAAACTGCATTGGTTTATTTAATTAATGATTATTATTTATATTCTTTATGAGTTACACAGCTACTATAAGATTATTTGGGTCACTTTAACATATTGCTTCCCAAAGCATTCGGGAAGCAATATGTTAAAGTGATCCCTCCTGGGAAGCAATATGTTAAAGTGATTAACACTGGGAAGCAATATGTTAAAAAGAGAAAGGTTAGTTGGTTAAAAAGAGGTAGGTAATCTAGGCTAACTAACGAAAATATCACGACTTAACCTAACCAATCGTCAAGGGCGTACAGTTGACCTAACGATTGGTTAGGTTAGGTCGTGATATTTTCGTTAGTTAGCTTTATAAGGCTAACTAAAGAAGGCTGGGGGCCCTGATCTTCACGTGATCCAAATATTTTACATTCACAAAAAATGCAAAGCATAATAAGTTAAGTTGCCCATAAATTTACATTTTCTCGACTAGCTAATCTCTAATTATTACAAACTATTGTAATGTAACTGTAATTGGTTGTGTAATGTCTATTTATGGGAAGCAATATGTTAAAGTGATTAACACTGGGAAGCAATATGTTAAAGTGATATACACTGGGAAGCAGTATGTTAAAGAGAGGTTCCTGGGAAGCAATATGTTTAAAGTGATCCGATTATTTATAAAGAATGTTTATTAGAAAATTACTTCGTTATTATGACTTAGTTAATTTACCTTAAATTACACAATTAAAGTTAAGTGCCAGTGTCCAAATAAACTAAAGAGTCATTCAGAACCACACCGGAATGAATTCCACTCTACTAATGTGCCAAGTCCTGGAGACCCCCTCAGATCTCCGGCTATTTCTGGTCTGAGCTCGAGGCGTGGTGCTCACTGGTGCTTGCCTTAAGTATGATATTTCCTCAGAATTGCATAACAGTCAAGGAGTGTCTTGCCGCTACAAAGACGAAGAGGAGATGAACTGTTATTTCAATTAGTAAACAAAGATGAGATAAATTGTGGTATTTCAATTAGTAATTCAATAAACAAATTTTAGCGTAGGAAGCTGAGTTCCGCATGTACATTATACAGCTTGCAATGCGTGGAATGCTTAAATCCTGTTTTTAATGATCTTACAAAACTCCATTCTGCATGTCCAAGAACAGATATTTTAGTAACATTAATTTGCATTAAAGGGCGAGTAAATTAGGGATGTGATTTTTAGTCACAAAATATTTCAGCACACCAGAGACATTTATGTCGATGATTCTAAAGATGGGAATAGTGTTTGCAAATTTTGCAAATTTAAAGTCGCATATTGATGAAAAGTTTCACGAGTTAAAGAATGAAATTTCGGGAGGGCTGCAAGCGGAGTAAGGTGTGAGTGGGTTAATTACGCTGACCGCAGTGTCGGTCAGTATGAAATTCCTCGCTCCGGGAATCTTGGGGTAAAACCTCCGACTTCCCTTCATGCCCCATTCCAGATCTGCTCGGAAATCGAGTAGAGCTAATTAAGAATGACTACTGGCGCTGATCAGGTCTGGCATCAGAGCACTGGGAGTTCTCAAATGAGATTTTTAATTTTTTAATTTTTATTTACCAAGGTTATAAACCACGGTTGTTTCTAATAGATGGGAATTCTCGGGAGTCAAAACCTACGAATAACTAAATTAAATTACATTTCGGAAGCCACTCCTCTCTTCCCTTCTTTCTTTTACTCCTTTCTTTCTTTTTTTATTATTAAAGGGTGCTAGTTAAGATGGAGTAGAAGTAGTAATGTTCCCTTTGTCAATAAATGTAGTGGGAAGCGTTGGTCTGGTCTGGTTTCAGAGCACTATGAGTTCTCAGATGATACCCCATTGGTTGAGAAAGGAAACGTGATGGGAGCTCTCAGAAGCCAAAACCTCCGAATAGATGTTTTCAATTTTAGGGATGCTACTTGGGTTTACAGTGTAGGAATGTTAGTACTTTTTAGGTAAATCGCGGAATATCTAACTTAGCTAGGTAGAGAAAGTTTTATAGTTTCATATAGAAGTAGTAATGTTTCATTTTGAAATAAGTTTCGTAGGAGACGATGGGCAGGTCTGGTTTCAGAGCACTGGGAGTTCTCATGATGGGAAGCTTGATGAGATCTCATGGGAGTCAAAACCTCCCAATATTCATACTCATCTTCAGGGAAACTACTTAGTTAGATTGAAACATTAGTTTTAAATATTGTATGTAAAATTTTCGCAAAGAAAAACTATGCATATTATGTATTATTGTTCCCCTTCATGCATCGGGAATTCTTAAATTGTAAGTCTGACCAACTGCAGATGCCCTCTACTGTAGACCAGTGTTCCTTTATGTAGGTAATTCCTATGCGAAAGACGCAATATAAATTACTACATGATAAATCGTTTGTACAATGGCTTTGGGAGGCTACAGAGAAATGATGCAACGACGAAATCATGACTTCTTGTACATAAATAAATAAATAAAAATTCCTTAAAAAAATGCATGGTGTAGATTAGATTAAGTAGTTTATTATTCATGCTATCCTTCATTTTCCGTTGTCTTCTAATGCGTAACTGAGTATACGAAGATAAGTGCACGCATGGTGTGAATGAACTGTGAAGCTATTTTCTTCATTTTACTTTCCTATAAATCTTCTCTCACCACTGTTTTCTATCAGCAGTGGCTGTTGGAGGAAGGAGAGAGCCTTGTCTGTTTTATACTTTATTATTACTACTATTCCTGTGTGAAAGATTTACACGTCTATAAGTGTAAGCATGGTATGAGTTTTCAGTATTTTTTTCATTGCTATTTTTTTATTGCTATTTCATTGCTATTTTATACTTCCTTCTTGGGCTAGCCTAGAGTGGATCTGAGGGTCTTTGTTAGCCTGTAACTCTCTCTCTCTCTCTTTCTCTCTAGCTTTGCGACAGGCAGCAGTGGGTGGTAATAAATGGTGAGGGTCTGTACGAGATCTATTCAAAAAGTATCAGGATAGGGTGTTTATTTTTAGAACAAGGTCACGCCTGGAGTTCATACTCACAAGGTCGCGCTGGAGTTCATACTCTCGTGTATCTGCATGTCGAGACAAGTTGACTAATAGGGTTGCACTTCATTGTGTAGCGTCAGTCCACTGCAGTGAGCCGATAAAGTTAAACGTGTTTTGTTTCGCGGCGATTTTTTCATGTTACTTGGTTTTTTTTTTACTGTGAAGGTGTTGTGCACCATGAATATGCTCCACAGCGACAAACAATCAACAAGGAATTTTACATTGAAGTTTTGAGACGTCTACGTGAAGTAGTTCGGAGGAAACGGCTGCAGATGTGGGAGTCCGGAGACTGGATGCTTCATCACGATAACGCGCCATCTCACTCGTCGCAACTTGTCCAGCAATTTTTGGCCCAAAACGTTATTTCCCAAGTACAGCCAGCAGCCTCCATATTCGCCGGATTTAGCTCCATGCGACATTTTTTTTTTTTCAAAAGCTCAGACAAACCTTGAAAGGACACCGATTCGATGATGTTGAGACCATTCAAAAAAATTCGACGAAGCAGCTTTTGGCCATTTTGAAAAGTGCTTTCGAAAAATGTTTTCAACAGCGGCAGGAAGTGTGTGGCTTCAGAATGAGCGTACTTTGAGGGAGATTGAGCCCCAAGCCCTGTCAGTACCATATTCTGTCTATAATCGCATCAGTCCGGATACTTTTTTGAACAAATCACGTATATACAGGGTGGCGAAAAAGTCGCGCATCATTGGAATTTTCAGTGTTGATTGTATTATTATTTTTTTCTTTAAGGTAGTGAATGGCTGCGAAATTAACAATAGACGAGAGGGTGAGCTTGGTTTTAATGTATGGAATACCAAGCACAACAAATCGATGAATCGGTACAGAATTTAAATTCTGTACCGATTCATCGATTTGTTGTACCTGGTATTCCATACATTAAAACCAAGTTCACCCTATCGTCTATTGTTAATTTCGCAGCCATCCCCTACCTAAAAGAAAAAATAATATAGTAAACACTGTAAATTCCTATGATGCGCGACTTTTGCGTCACCCTATATATATATATATATATATATATAGTCTCGGAGATTATTCTTATGGAAATAGCTCATAACCCCAGTGAATAAGCAAATAGGGATATACATATTTAAAATGAGGGCGAAGTCAGACCAATGTTTACTATGTAATTTGAACATATAAAAAATTTATTTTTATAAAATTTTGCATTTAATTTATAATTCTTAGTTAAATAATATTTTAAAAATTGCAGTATTATAATCATGCAATTCAGACGAAGACTATTTTTGCATCTAATCATATATACTGGAGGTTGATAATGACTCAACTGTAAATTAAAAATTAATGGAATCATATTTAAAAACATTTAAAGTTAATTAAAGTGTTTTGTTTATTGTAAATATTGTAAATAAATGCAAAATGTCTTTAAAGTGTGATGCGATACCCTGTAATAATGTAGAAATTTTCACAAACAGCATAATTTTTTTTTAATTTTCCTAAAAATGAAGAGCTTTTTAATATTTGAGCATCCAATTCTGGAAAAGTGGAACTAAAATTTGCTCATAGCATAAAACGGATAGTCATATGTGACAAACATTTTAATGAGTTTTATATATATATGCCAAGATTTTGTAGATAACCGACCCATTTTTTTGGTTCCCACTAGAACTTCACTGCAGTGAATTTGAAATATATTAAATGAATTAGTTTTATGAGGATTGGTAGTATATATATATGCGTGTGTGTGTGTGTGTGTATATATATATATAATATATATATATATATATATATATATATATATATATACTGTATATATATAAAATGTTAGGGCTTGGACTGGCTAAACATTGGAGACAAATGCCAAGCCTAGTGGCTTGTAACTGGGCCTAATTATTAAGATATTATGTAAGCTGCTTACACATAATTTTTAAAAATTTCTATTAGGACGTAGGCTACATAATTACTTAAATACGCTAGGCCTACTCAATATTTGGTCAAACTAACACAAATTATGTACCTACGAATAGGTACATCAAAAAAATAAGTTTTATTTTTGTACTTCCTCAAGGCTGCCCTTGTTTGAAATCATAAAAGGATAATTGCTACAAAAAATGAGCTCATTCCGATTATGTTTAGAGGTCGCGACAAAATGAATAATTTTCTCTTAAATGAAAAAAATTATGAAATTTGAAAAAAGTACATGCAAATGGCTTTTAATTCTGTAAAGACGCTTTAGAGGGGGTAAGAAACGTTCGTCCATGGGTCTGAACAATGCGGAGGAGGAATTGTTTTTGCTGCCCATCTTTGGTAAGCGTTGGATTGTACCGTTGAATAAGGGCAATCGCTCTCTCTGCAAGAGTCATTGACAACCTTCATCTCAGTGCTCTTTCTTTCAACAACTTGCAGTTGTCGTTACTTGGCTAACCACTTGGTGGTTTCGAAAGAAACTCTTGAGCAATCTTCTTTCCGTTTTTATCCAGTACATCGAAGAGTTGAGCCGTCTTCTCGCTGACGTAAGTTTCCAATGGGTTTGCTGTTTTGAACAGCTTTGGATCGAGGCGCTTCAGACCTTTCGCTTTTGCAGGATGAGATAATTTTTTAATCATCTTTTCTTTTACTTTGCTGCCCATCCCATCATCAAAAAGTGACAGTCCAATCAGCTTTTCTGAGAAGTACGGTACCAGAGATGTCAGAGTGCCTTGAGTGCAATTTCAGCCAAACCCTCTTTGGATAAGTCTGCATAACTGTTAGAAAAGCTAGGTCGTTTCTAGGGGCCCTCACTGCCAAGGGTGCTTCATGCCAATATTTACTTTAAACAAGTGCCACGAAGAGGCAAAACTCTTTCAGACCCTTTTTTCATGAGCAGTAAGTTTCATTTGTTCGTAGAAGAGAAAGATCTTCAAAGCATAGGTAGCTTTTGCCATCCCAGGAAAATTAGAGAAAGATGGGGGAATTCACTGTAGTCATCTCTTGAGAAGCTGCTGTTCTGAAGAGCGTCGGAGAGGTACTGTATTATCTCTAGACAAAGTTCCCACAAGTTTCCTTCAAAAAGTTCCATTCCTGCTGATATAAAGTTTTTTTATTGATAACTGACCACTGTGCCATGAATCGCTTAAACAATGAGACTTGTGGTCCTTTCGAAGGTTCAAGAATACAAGAAAATACGTTAGCCAAAACGACTTCATACACATGATGACGACATACTATCCACGTCAGAGAGCGACCTACAGCTCTCTCTATCAGGGTACAAGCTCCAGACATCAGCCCAGTATTTGATGCTGTTGTATCAAATACAAGCCCCTGCAACTGGTTTCTGAAACCCCGCTCATCCAAAGTAGTAGGGGCGCGCATGGGGGAGACAGACATTGGATCAATTTCAAAATTCCCCCCTCACCGTCCTTCATGAGGATCCTTCACCGTCCTTCATGACGGTCCCTCCTTTATAAGATGTCTTTCATGGTCTTAAAAAAATAAAATTAAATTAAAACAAAAATTTAAATAAAAAAATAAAAAAATTCATCCTCGCATTCCTCCTTAAAAAATCATCGTTGCCTTTCACGAGAAAAAAAAAATCCTCCTGTGCGATCCTATCATCGTCGTTCATGACGCAAAAACAAACAAAATCAGACAAAAGCATGCAAAAACATACAAACATTCGAGTACTTCTTACGCAGCGTTCCGGCACGTTCCGCCGTGTTCGTGAACCCGTTAGTTTTATCTTTCTGGAAGTGTTCGTGCAAAAGAGCCATTTCTGAAGCACTAAGATTCTGCTGATATATATATACATATACATATACTAGTAAACGTATTCAACATATATATTTTGTATACAAAAATTGTAATATAAAGCAAATAACAAAGATTCATTTAGTACTATCCATGACCTCATTGTTATGTTTGTTTTGTTTTTTTCTGTTTAAGGTGCTTTCAACCCTGCTGGATTATTGACACCATTTTTTTTTTTTTTTGTAGAGAAAGATGGTGAAAGAAGAAGTAGAAGAAAGGGATGAATATAATTTAAAGGATTGTTCTCCCATGACCTCAATTGTTTCGTATTAATATATTAATAACGATACCACACAAAATAAAACTAGAATAAATACAGTCAACTCATAAACAAATTTTGCTTTGTTCTAATATTTGTATTATGAAATAGATCAAGAAACTATTAAATAAATTAATTTTAATTTCATATATCTAATCTAAGGGGAAGCTATTATATTGTAATCCATTCGTATAGTAACGTGATAATCATCATGAACCCCGGGTTTTGTACTAAGGGTATATAGAGATTCATGGATGCTGAGGTCGGTTGATTGGTATGCTGAAATGATAATTTTGAAATTGGTGGGAGCAGTGGGTGATTGTGGAGGTGTCAATGATCTTTTATTGATGATTTCGTTGGGTAGAAATGACACGATGCTCCTCCACTCTTGTTTGATGTTGGCGAATGGTGCTGCCAATATAGCTCGTATTGTAGTGAGTACAAATGAAACAGTAGATATTGGACGAGACAGGGGGCTGGGTTTTTTTCTTTATGGTTGAGATATGAATTAATGCTATTATTATTGGTGAATACAAATTGATGACTAAATTGAGGGTAAAGTTGGGTGACTAGGTGGCGAAGTTCTGATTGTATTTTGTAGCTAATATAGTCGTAGTAGGAAGAAAAGTAATGTATATCTTTTTTAACAGTGGGGCCTTTAAGGGGCTGATAAATGTTGTTGAGAAAATTTCTAGTTAGAGAATGTAGTAAATGCTTTGGGAAAGGAATATTAACGCAGAAGCTGTGAACGAATTCTATTTCGTTGTGGAAGGATAAGTAGGAGGAACAAAGTTGATAAGCACGATGGATTAAGATTTTAATGCTGTTAATTTTATATAGTAAAGGGTGTGGCTTAAGTACCGGGTGTCCGAGAATTATCTGTACAATTTTTGTCTGTTATTAAAAGTCAACCATGAACTGTAGAAATTCCAGTGTTGTCCCATTTTACAGAGAAACTCATTAAGTTTTTCTTGATAACAAGTTTTGACAAGTTTTTTCTTTTTTGTACGCGGGCGACAGACATTGATGATTTAAAAGCAAGAATCACAGCTGCTATTGAGCGAATTGATGTGGATATGTTGCAGCGTACATGGCAACATTTGGATTATCGATTGGATGTTTTGCGAATCACTGATGGTGCACATATCGAATGTTTGTAACAACGTTACTTTAATAAAAGAAACTTTTGAAAATACAGATTCTAAATAATCTTGTTTAAGAATTTTACGTGTGTTATCAAGAATTTTATTAAAAGATGAAATTGTACAGATAATTTTCGGACACACTGGAATTTCTAAAAAACTTGTCAAAACTTCGTATCAGAAAATCTTAATGAGATTCTCTGTAAAATGGGACAACACTGGAATTTCTACACTTCATGGTTGACTTTTAATAACAGCCAAAACTTGTACAGATAATTCTCGGACACCCTGTAGTTTGTATCTAGGTCTGTATATGTAGGTTGTCGATATATGGAAGTGATGGATTTATTATTTTGTTTTGTTATATCTATAAAGGGTAGGGTGTTGTTAGGTTCGTTTTCTTTAGTGATTTTGATGATTTGATGCTGGGAATTGAGATAGTTAATAAAAAGAGGGTTGTGGTTAGCAATGTGAAAGAGTAGAAAGGTGTCATCGACATATCTTTCATATAAGTGTGTTTGTAATGGGTGGGGTAATGGAGTAGCCATTATTTTCGTGATAACAGAGAAAGATGTTAACTAGTGTGGCTCTTAGGGGACTCCCCTGGCTAGTGAATAGGTTTGTTGGTAAAGTGAAAAAGAAGTAGGTGTCTGAGGTGTGAAGGGTTAGCAGTTTGGCAAATTCTTGTTTCGTTAGGTTGAGGTCTGTGTTCTGATTATGGAAAATAAATTGTTGGTGCCGGTGTCGATGGCTTCTCTAATTGGCACGTTGTTGTAGAGGAATACTATGTCAAAGCTGTGCAAATGGAGGTGGTTTGAATTATTCAACGTCAGTATTTCTTTGATGAATTTGTAGGAAATGGGGATGAAATATTCATTCCGCATTAGGGGTTAGTGTGGAGTTGGGGGGAATTAGGAATTTTGCTAGGTGTAAATTATGGGTGATGTAGGCAAAAAGGATAGGTCTAATGGGTAAATTTGGTGTGTGTGTTTTGGGGAGGCCGTAAAGAGTGTCTGGGGAGGTGACGGTAGTGTGTTTTTGGTCGTAATCATCCTCCGAAATTTTATTTTGATCATATAATTTTTGAGGAAACGGATGATTTTATCTTCAAGTTTAGGGAAAGTACTAGAGGATTGTCATTAATCTTTTTGAATTTGGCTGAGTCGTTGAGGGGTCGTTGAGGGCTTTATTCAACTTATTATCATCATCTAATTTGTTAAGAAGAATGGTATCTTTGCTTTTGTTAGGACGTGAAATTATGATGGAGTCATCCCTGATGATTCTTTTAGGCAAGCGATAAAGAGTGTTTAAAATAATTCATCTTAAAGTTTGTTAACTTAAAATATAGACCCAAAGAGAGAAGTCGTCTTTCGTTGTTGCTCAAATTCTCTTAGAAAATTGTTTGATCAGGTTTAAGAGGTTGAAGGTTCGATTTCAGGCCCACTTGATTTAATTTTCTCTTATGTCTTAGCTGAATCTGTATGCGCTAGTTATTGGCGTTTTCAGCAGTTTGAGTTTAGACATTAAATAGATTATAAAACTTGCACATTCTTTTAGGTGAGTTAAAAAGAGAATATATTTATTGATGAGGTTTTAATATTATTATGCTTAACATATATATATATATATATATATATATATATATATATATATAACATGCCTTTATTATGTGCATATATTGTAATTGTAAAGACGTCTTTTTATTGCCGTTTTTACAGAAACTGACAACAGAAATACAGACACTGTGGTCGACTGGAAATATAACTTGTACGTTTCTTTGCTTCGAGGTAAGAGTTGATTATTGCATACCTAATACGAGGTTAAATAAATTAATCTTTACCGAAGATGCAAAATGTGGTTGTATTGAAGTTGTTAGTCCCTTGACCAAATATTTTACAAATGGGGCTGATGATTCGGAAAGAAACAAAAAAAAATAAGAGAGTTGCTGCCGAAAAATCCACTTGTCGTTTTCTTTAACTGTTTGTTGTTTGTTCGGAATTTAAAGCATACTTGCTTATTTATTTCAATGTTTTGTATGAAAATTGAAAATGAATAAGTTTATTGCTAGACCATTATCCAAATGCCTGATATTAATAATACAATGACAAATCACATACTAAGGTTAGAAATATATACAATGAATGAGAAATAATGCAGTACTTTCGAAGTTGTGTGAAGCTACAACCACCCGTTTTCATATCATAAATTCCATTGCTTAGAAGACGTACGGTAGAATTGGTAATTGCTTGGATAATCGGTGTGGTTAATTTTTTAAATCGTTGCATTAGACTGTATATAGACACACAGATCATTTGAGCGGGACCTTTTAATACCAAACTCAATTAGTTCATAAGTTATCATTTAAGTGGCGTAGTTATAAGAAATTCTCTACTATTTTCGAGAAACGTGAGGCGATGTAAATAACAGAAAACTACATGATGAAATATACGTCTATGAAGGAAGATATCGATATTTGAATTTACGAAATATAAATTTCAAGTATTCGCGTTCATCCTAGTCTTTTGAAAAGGGCTGATATATATATATATATACATATATATATATATGATAATGTTTGTTGTTCATGATTGTTATCACGTTACTATACGAATGAATTACAATATAATAGCTTCCCCTTAGATTAGATATATGGAATTAAAATTAATTTATTTAATAGTTTCTTGATCTATTCCATAATACAAATATTAGAACAAGGCAAAATTTGTTTATGAGTTGACTGTATTTATTCTAGTTTTATTTTGTGTGGTATCATTAATATATTAATACGAAACGATGAGGTCATGGATAGCATTAAATGAATCTTTATTTGCTTTATATTACAGTTTTTGTATGCAAAATATATATGTTGAATACGTTTACTAGTATATGTATATATATATCAGCAGAATCTTGGTGCTCCAGAAATGGCTCTTTTGCACGAACACTTCCAGAAAGATAAAACTGACGGGTTCACGAACACGGCGGAACGTGCCGGAACGCTGCGTAAGAAGTACTCGAATGTTTGTATGTTTTTGCATGCTTTTGTTTGTTTTTTCATCATGAACGACGATGATAGGATCCCACAGGAGGATTTTTTTTCTCGTGAAAGAAGGCAATGATTTTTTAAGGTGGAAGGCAAGGATGAATTTTTTTTTTAAAGTTTATTTTATTTTTTTAAGACCATGAAAGACATCTTATAAAGGAGGGACCGTCATGAAGGACAGTGAGGGGGGGGAAATTTTCAAACTGAACCAATGTCTGTCTCCCCATGCGCGCCCCTACTACTATCCAACATCCTGAGGCAGACATCAGCTTGTGCTTGTCCCGTTCCGTGAGGGATGAGTGGAACACCAGGTAGTTTATCTTCTGAAACAACGATTGCGATGCGGTCCACATTTTCATGTGCCCTGTTATAACAGGAAGCATTTTCCCATCCCAATGAAGCAGAAGCGGAGTGTCAGGAGAAAAGCTTGATTTTTCAGCAATTGCAATAGTTCCTCGAGCTTTAATTCGAGATCGATGAATTGTACTTCAAGAAAATGACATTGAACCCAGATCATGGCCAAGAGACTTAGCTGATGCTGCAATAACAAAGGTTGCATTGCGGTCGCTTAGATTAACGCGGTCGAGTACCTGGGCTACCTCATCTGAGATGACTGTTTTCTTGCATTTGGAAGGATGGTTCGATGATGTAGATGGACGACACGATGCATTAGAATCTGTGGACGAGGAGGATGAACCCACATCAGTTATCACTTTATCAGATGCCATAAGTTTATATTTTTTTTGTTTTTCATCGTCGCTTCTCTTTTTTCTATTATATTCAGATTCTTCCCGTTGCCTCTTCCGATCGTCCTTTTAGCCAAGGCTCGATCAATGCCTCCAAAACTGGCGCAGGAACGATCTTCTCTCTGCTTGATGAGGAATTCTTTGTTCTCTTCGTTAGTCATTATCTTTAAGGTATCTGCTCTGGCAACATCGAAAATGTCTTCAAGATCAGCATTGAATACTGCCACATTCATTTGTATGCTTTCTGAGGATGACTTCCTATTTTTCTTTAGAGCGCAATAGTGTTCGAATAGTTTTCAGTTTCTTTTCAGCATTGTCCGATCTTTGAGTTGGAATCCTTGCTTTATCCCAGATATAAAGAACAGCAGAGACAGTCTTTCAAACTTGCAGTGACTGTTCGTTTTTCCTCGATGTGATGAAATAAGAACTTGATTAACACTTCACGCTTTGAACGTAATCGCGAGGTTAGAAGATCTTTTGTAGGTTTTCCAATTAGCCAGGTATTGGCAGAACTTCGGTCAGTCGTTTGGCGTCCACCATGGCGATGAGTGACTAACAAACAGAAAACAAATCAATATTTTAATAACTTACATTTATGACTATATAATAAATAACTTATAATTTATCAGTCTCTTTCCTACAATGAGGTATGTAAATGAAGAGGAAAGAACCTCATCTAAAATCGCATATTTTAAACGCGGCTCCGTCCATTCATATGTATATTTATTGTATAATGTATATAATAAGACTATTATATATGGATATGCTACATATATTTTATACATATGTAATTATATGCAAAGAATATTTAATATATACACAAATTTATAGTTTATATACATTTCAGTACATATGCATGAAGCAGCTTTGGAGCCCTCCTAAATATTCTAAAATAATTCATAATATGAATAGTCAAAATTTATATACCGGTATACATATATATTTAATGAGATTTTTACTTACCAAAAATATACGAAGTTTATTTCTGCTTTATCACGAAATCAATGTTTCACCCACATCACACAGCTGCCTACACACACTGCATTAAGAGCCCCACATTTCCAGCCTTTGCTTGTCAAAATCTATAGACTCAAGAGTGAATCAAGTCAGTGCTTGATTCAAAGTCACTCAACCCAAGACAAATTAATATGTGGGTTTTTTGTACATGTATAATTTTGTATATTGTGTATCCTTTGCACCTCTCTCTCGTAACCTATATATATATATATATATATATATATACGGGTGGGGCACGGGAACCAAGTGTTTTTGGAATAATCAGGAAAATGATATTTATTTTTGTAAAGAAAATATATTGGTAGAACAACATTCGTAAGAACATAGCATTTCATGTCATAATAATCATGTACCGAAAATTATATCTGGCATATGATGTCCTTGGCCGTCGACGCATTGTTGAAGGCGTTTACGAAAATTGGCCTCCACTCTTCCCAGCAGGTCTCTGTTGATTTGGATGATTTGTTGACGGATCGCTTCCTTCAATGCATCTAATGTACGGGGCTTGTCCTCGTAGACACGTGACTTGAGGTACCCCCATAGAAAGAAGTCACATGTGGACAAGTCAGGGGACCGAGGGGGCCATGCAATGTCACCAAATCTCGAAATGAGATGGTTGGGAAACAGGGGGCGAAGAACAGCCATTGACGCTCTGGCGGTGTGTGGCGTGGCCCCATCTTGCTGAAACCACAAATGTCGACGAGCAATACGCCTTCTTCGTAACTCAGGGATGAAAAAGGTGTTCACCATCTCAATGTAACGCCCAGATGTTATGGTAACGGTAACCCCATTTTGTTCGAAGAAATAGGGACCGATGACGCCAAACTTTCCCACCGCGCACCAAACTGTAACCTTAGGGCTATGCAGCGGTTTTTCATGGAGTTGTCGCGGATTTTCAGCAGCCCAATACCGACAGTTTTGATTGTTGACGGCCCCATTAAGGTGGAAATGGGCTTCATCACTCATTACCACCATCATGTTTTCATTCTGCTCATAAAGTGCAAGCATTTCCTGTGCAAAATTCAGTCGTTGGGGGCAATCGTTTACATTCAATTCCTGCACCATCGCTAACTTGTATGGGTGAAAATGTAATTCTTCATGCAAAATCCGTCTAACAGTACGATTGCTGATTCCGAGTGCAGCTGAATGTCTCCGAGCAGAGCGGCCTGGGCTTTGCAACATCGCTTGTCTGACCCTTTCAACGTTCTCTGGAGTACGCACAGTGCGTTGCGGCCCCTTCGGTTTTGTTTTCATTATTGAGCCTCCTGTTCGAAGATTGTTAACCCAACGTAAGATTGTGTCACGAGCGGGAACAGAGTCATTTCGATGAATGTTGAATCTGCGGCGAAACGCACGCTGAACTGCTGTCACTGACTCGCCACTCCTAACAAAATGATCATACGCGAACATGCGGTGTTCTAACGTCCACTGCTCCATGATGGCACCTGAAAGATAAAGGTGAGTGTTAGTTAAAGTTAAAGCTATGAACCCAGGAATGGAATACTACCTACCGCACGCCCCTCCCATTCCTAATGGCCGATTACTAGCTATTCAAAAAACACTTGATTCCCGTGCCCCACCCGTTATATATATATATATATATATATATATATATATATTACACACACACACACATACTCACACATACCCAAGGAATTACCCAAACCAATATAAATCGGTATGAAAAATGTCCAATTTGTAGCGACCTCTAAATCTGCTCCAATTTGCTCAAAATTTTGTGTGATTGTTACTATTGCATAGTGTAACAAGAGCAGCCTTCAGGAAATTAACATTTTAAAGTTTGAAGTTTTACCACACTATCTTGGACCACCCTAAATTATATATATCTATATATATATATTATTATATATATATATATATATAGGAGAAATCCAATGACAAGGAGGAATGTAAATGCCATGAAAAGTGTCTTCTTTAATGCGCAACGTTTCGAGCAATACGCTCATCTTCAGGCTAAACAATAACAATATGAAGTTAAAATCAATAATTAAATGAATGAAACACATAAGACAAAATAATTACTATAAAACCTATTCTTAAAAGCAAAATTTAAAAAGACTAAAAGAAGAGGGTTAAATTCAAAGTTATAAAAACTTACATATAAAAATACAAGAAATTTAAAAAGCTATTTTTAAATTATATATAGTAAATTTGAAATTAATACAATAGGATAATTAACACTACTAACCCTTCATTGCTGGTTCCGAGGCACAAGTAATTTAAAACAAAGCAAAGGGAAAATACTATGGGTTGGGTGGTTGGAGAGTTATAAGTTGGGGAGGGGGAATTATAAAAAATTTAGAGGGACAGCTGAGGAATCAACGTTTAGAGAAGGGGTCAATGTTTTAATATAAAGAGATTCCAAAATTCTAAGTGAGTTGGGACAAGGATTACAGCCGAGAATTTTAAAATTATCTAGAGTGACATCTGTTTTACATTTAATACTATGTTCCCGGATACTAGAGGCTTCTTTTTTATTTAAAATTTTACCTGTTCGACAACTTATTCCCACATGCGAATAAAATCTAGCCCTGAGAGAGTGCACGGTGCTGCCAATATAAGTACCAAGGAGACACCTTGGGCAGGTAAATAAATATACAACACCGCTACGCAACGAATCAGGAGTTCGATCCTTCGCTGAGAAAAAGCTACCTAAAGACGTTTTATTAATAAATATAATACGAAAATCAGTATGCTAAAAATTTTTTTTTAGCAACTTGGTAAATTTAAGTTTAAATTCTTTATTCATGGGACCCATTTCAGGTACCAAGAAATATTTTATATCTTTAGGCACTGAAATACAGGGAAGTTGAGGGCTATAAACATTATTTAAGAAAGATCTTATTAATTTATCTACATATTGAACAGAAAAACTATTATTGGTAAAATATGATCTTAAATTATTAAATTCATCGTTAAGTAAGGTAAAACTAGAAGTCAAATTATATCCTCTGAACAAGAGAGTTTTAATACACGACATCTTATAGTTAAAATCAGTAAAACTAAAAAAATTCATGCCCAAACCGGTAAAAGTGGGTTCCTGTAAACTGATGTAGTAATAGAATCACCTTTTTTCGAAATTAAAAGATCTAAAAAGGGAAGGGAGCCATTTTCCTCAGTTTCCATTGTATAAGTTATATTGGGGTGCAGAAATTTAAGAAGTTAAAAAATTGTTGCGCTTGTACAGCATTATCAAAAACAGCTATCGAGTCATCAACGAAGCGTCGGTAAAAAATTGGTTTACAATGGGTGGGAGATTGTCTAAAAATTACACTTTCTAAATGAGTCATAAAAAAATCAGCTGATAAAGGTCCGACAGGTGATCCCATCCCAACACCGTCAATTTGTTGGTAAACCTTATTATTGAAAGTAAAATAACATTGCTTAAAAACCAGTTCTAAAAGTTCCTTAAAATAAGACCATGAAAAACCATGAAAACTATCAACCGAGCTAAAAACCCTATCTAAAATAATGGCAATAGTTTCTGATACAGGTACGTTCGTGAAAAGCGACTTTACATCAAAACTGACAAAAAACGTTTTTGAACCGAAATTCTCACTGAGAAGATCTTTTTGAAATTCATAAGAGTTATTTATAGTATACGCATTTTTCGCAAAAGGTGACAAGAGATCAACAACAAATTTTGCCAATTGAAAGGTAGGTAAGTTATACGAAGCTAAAATAGGACGGAGAGGTGTTCCAACTTTATGGATTTTAGGCAAGCAGTATAATTGAGCAAGATCAGAACCAGATATGAACAACTGAGAGTAAGTATCGTTTTTTATTATCTTTAAAGACTTTAATCGTGACAAAAATCTATTAACTTTGTCTTCCAACCTTAAAATGGCTTTATTGACGGGTTCAAGAATTTGTTTGAATTTGCTAACATCACTTAGGATTTCATTAGTTTTATTTATGTAATCAGATTTGTTCAAAATAACAACTCCGTTACCCTTGTCCGGTCTAGTCACGACAATCTCCTGGTTCTTTGCCAAATTCTTAATAACCTGTAAGTCACTCTTCTTAAATATGAAAGATTTAAATTTAAGGTTTCTAAGTTTATGAAAAAATTCATGAGTTAAATTAGCAAACTGACATTTAAAATTATTAAAATCACCAACATGGGGAACATTTTTCAAGCCATTAAAAAAATTTTCAAAGTAAAGAAAAAACGAAGGCTTATATAACTTATTTGAAATAACGGAAGCTTAAATTGCAAGCCAAGTGAGAGTAAAAACTTTTCCAGAGGGGAGAGGGTGTAGCTAGAAAAATTCGAAATTACTTTATCAGAATTGAAAAAATTAGGTGAATTCAGGCCCAGGGCCTTTAACTTACGTTCATGAGTTTCAGAAATGGTAGAATGAAACTTTTCAAGATCACGTTGTACAAGATAAATTATTAATAAATAATCCAACAATGAAAGGGTATTTTTAAGAGTAATTATATGATGCTGAAGCGACTTATTATGCGAGTCTGAAATTTTGATTTTATAATTAATTTCATTATTTAATAAATATTCCAGAGAAGATTGATAAAATTCAGTCATATAGATTTTCTCGATAAAGTTTGAAGTAAACGAATTTCGGGAAAACCTTGCAGGTACGACACATTTCAAGAAAATAACAGTCAAGTTTAGACTTGAGAAGCTTTCGTGAAGTCTTCCAAACATGGCGATAAACCTTAAGTCCATCTTGTCCATACCTTGAGTATATATAATTATGCGGGTTGCTTCTGCAAAGCTTCAATTTAATATTTGGCTGAAATCCAATGACAAGGAGGAATGTAAATGCCATGAAAAGTGTCTTCTTTAATGCGCAACGTTTCGAGCAATACGCTCATCTTCAGGCTAAACAATGACAATATGAAGTTAAAATCAATAATTAAATGAATGAAACACATAAGACAAAATAATTACTATAAAACCTATTCTTAAAAGCAAAATTTAAAAAGACTAAAAGAAGAGGGTTAAATTCAAAGTTATAAAAATTTACATATAAAAATACAAGAAATTTAAAAAGCTATTCTTAAATTATATATAGTAAATTTGAAATTAATACAATGGGATAATTAACACTACTAACCCTTCATTGCTGGTTCCGAGGCAGCATATGGAAATATGGGAATAAGTTGTCGAACAGGTAAAATTTTAAATAAAAAAGAAGCCTCTAGTGTCCGGGAACATAGTATTAAATGTAAAACAGATGTCACTCTAGATAATTTTAAAATTCTCGGCTGTAATCCTTGTCCCAACTCACTTAGAATTTTGGAATCTCTTTATATTAAAACATTGACCCCTTCTCTAAACGTTGATTCCTCAGCTGTCCCTCTAAATTTTTTATAATTCCCCCTCCCCAACTTATAACTCTCCAACCACCCAACCCATAGTATTTTCCCTTTGCTTTGTTTTAAATTACTTGTGCCTCGGAACCAGCAATGAAGGGTTAGTAGTGTTAATTATCCCATTATATTAATTTCAAATTTACTATATATAATTTAAAAATAGCTTTTTAAATTTCCTGTATTTTTATATGTAAATTTTTATAACTTTGAATTTAACCCTCTTCTTTTAGTCTTTTTAAATTTTGCTTTTAAGAATAGGTTTTATAGTAATTATTTTGTCTTATGTGTTTCATTCATTTAATTATTGATTTTAACTTCATATTGTCATTGTTTAGCCTGAAGATGAGCGTATTGCTCGAAACGTTGCGCATTAAAGAAGACTTTTCATGGCATTTACATTCCTCCTTGTCATTGGATTTCTCCTAAATATTAAATTGAAGCTTTGCAGAAGCAACCCGCATGATTATATATATATATATATATATATATATATATATATATATATATATATATATTCAACTGCAAAGAACACGCAGTATAATTAACGTAAAGAACGACGCTTGTATAGGAGAACATTCCGCGCAAGATGAGAGGGAGAACGAAAAAATGAGGTAACCACCCGGGAATCGAACCCGGGATCTTCCGATTGCCGGTCAGATATGATAACTACTACACCATGGTCCTCACTCGATCAGAAGTCGTAATTCTCCTACATACGCGCAGAAACCAATGCCCCGAGGGGGGCACCTCCCGCATGCCGCAACTATATATACATTTCAACTGCAAAGAACACGCAGTATAATAAACGTAAAGAACGACGCTTGTAGAGGAGAACATTCCGCGCAAGATGAGGAGGGAGAATGAAAAAATGAGGTAACCACCCGGGAATCGAACCCGGGATCTTCCGATTGCCGGTCAGATATGATAACCACTACACCATGGTCCTCACTCGATCAGAAGTCGTAATTCTCCTACATACGCGCAGAAACCAATGCCCCGAGGGGGGCACCTCCCGCATGCCGCAACTATATATACATTTCAACTGCAAAGAACACGCAGTATAATTAACGTAAAGAACGACGCTTGTAGAGGAGAACATTCCGGGGCAAGATGAGGAGGGAGAACGAACAAATGAAAAAATGAGGTAACCACCCGGGAATCGAGCCCGGGAACTTCCGATTGCCGGTCAGATATGATAACCACTACACCATGGTCCTCACTCGATCAGAAGTCGTAATTCTCCTACATACGCGCAGAAACCAATGCCCCGAGGGGGGCACCTCCCGCATGCCGCAACTATATATACATTTCAACTGCAAACAACACGCAGTATAATTAACGTAAAGAACGACGCTTGTATAGGAGAACATTCCGCGCAAGATGAGGAGGGAGAACGAAGAAATGAAAAAATGAGGTAACCACCCGGGAATCGAGCCCGGGATCTTCCGATTGCCTGTCAGATATGATAACCACTACACCATGGTCCTCACTCGATTCCCGGTTGGTTACCTCATTTTTTCATTTGTTCGTTCTCCCTCCTCATCTTGCGCGGAATGTTCTCCTATACAAGCGTCGTTCTTTACGATATATATATATATATATATATATATATTTATTATATAATATACAGAGTATATTATGGTGGCTGTATAAACATAATCTTCATAAAGTTAAGTTCGGAACCCATAATAGTGTTCTTATTCCATAAAAAACTCAGAATACCAATTTGTATACAAATCGAAAATGTTTTAGAGGTGCCGCAAGAGTCCAGAAGATTTTAGCTTAGTCTTTTTTGAGTTCAGCTCCAGGTCCCCCTCACCCATAAGGGTGAGTATTATCCTCTCAATGGAGGGGGTTTCGTTAGTGCTAACATCTCATTGTCGCCTGGTTGAACTTTAGAGACCTTCAACTAATATTTTCTTTCTCGCATCTGGGAATGTTTTTAGATGTTCCCCAATGACCTGAAGCAAAAACTCTGTCTGTTCCTCATTTCTCGTTACAGAGGCGTTAAAGTCCTTTATCAATGCTACTTCCCTTTCTGCTATATCATTGACAACATTCATGCTTTTAAGAATCTTTAAAGCGTTTTGATAATCTGGAATCTGTTCCCATTGAGCAGGATCTACAGAAGTCAGAAAGTCATCTTCCAACCCTAAAATTGAGAACAGTTGTCGAGAGTTTGCTGTGACAAGTGATGACAGATCTTTTCCTTCAGCAATCGTTGGACAAATTCTATTTGGAGGGTATTTATCTTTTTTATTTTTTGGAGCTGCGACCATCAATCTCTTCAATTCTAAAGGTACACGATCATCAAAGAAAGAGAGACCAATCAGACGTTCACTTAAATACCACAAATGATTACCGAATGCCTTGCCTGCAGATATGGAGACGACAGTGTCTGGGTAAGTTTTTAATTGCTGAAGGAACTCAGGGTCATTTGCAGGAGCTAAAGTTGCTTGGGGGCATTGGAACCAAGCTTTTACGTAAATCTTTGTAGTGAATAAATTGAATCTTCTTGAAGATGAGATTTCTCTTGATGTTAGACGAACCTGTGAACGGAGGAGATAAATCTTTATAGAATAAATTACGTTTGCTAGCCAACGTGCACGATGTAGAGTATCTGGTTGCATCAGTCTTCTTCCTTGTGGGGGTACTTCTCCCAGAAACAAAAATGTTAATTCTAAGGTTTCTCGGTAATCATCTCTTGGTTGACGTTCTTCTAGGTTAGTTTTACAGAATTCAATTATTTCCTTCCATTCATATATATGTCTAAGGTTACTTCTTTATCACCAATCACTGGTTCAAGCTTACTCTTATCAATGTTACTCCATTCTAGCTGTAATCGCTTAAATAAAGCAAAATCAGGTCCTGATAAGGGACCAAAAAGGACACCAAATACATTTGCAACTATAATCTCATGGATATGATCAGAGGCGGATTATGATACCTCGGGGCCCCGGGGCAATGAAGAATATGGGGCCATTTTCTGTAGCTTTTATTAATAATACATGTACATGTACAGTACATAGTACATTTACACGAATTATATGTACGGTGTTCAGGCTAATTGAGAAACAAACTTAAACGAACCTTAACACAGTGTATTTTGCCGTTTGCAAAACCAAACAGTATTAAACAAATTTTACTTTAGGGCCTATAAAACATAAAATAAAACGGGGAATTTGTCATTTTCTGTACTCTGTCATATTTAATGAAAGAAGTTTGCGAAATCTCGAATTATATCATCGAAACTCGGTTGATTGGGGGCCCCTCAAGCATGGGAGCCTGAGGCTTCAGCCTCAATAGCCTCAGTGATAATCCTCCACTGGATATGATGACAACAGGCTAGGTGCAGAAGATTTTTGTCCAGCATTTATTCATTCAGGATGCAGGCACTTCCTCTCTTTCCTATACTACTTGCCGTGGTATCAAACGACATAGCTTTGATCTGGTTGGTTAAATTCCATTCTTTTACAGTTTCAACAACAGCCTTTGCAATTGCTTTTGTACTTTCGGAGGTAAGTTTAGGGACTGCAAGAAGCTTGCCGATACCTTTACCAGTCACTACCACAGGCAAACGACCGACAAACTTTTTTTCCTGTGATATTAGGTAGCATTTTCACATCCCAGTGAACTACTAGCGGGGTTTCTGGAGCAAAATGTTCAATGATATCAGCTGAAGTTTCTTTTCTAATTTTCATCCTTTTAGTGCGAACAGAATCTTTATTGATCGATAGTGACTCTACATCATATCCTAAACTTATTGCCTTAACAGCAACGACATGAGCTGCTGCTCGGTTGCTGGTCTTTGTACGGTCTAGAGCTTGTGCTAATTCGGGAGTCATTATGTTTTGACGTCTTGCTTTCTTCAATTGTGGTTGGGTGTCACCCTGAGAAAAACTTTTTAATTTTTGAGATGTACTATTTTCGAATGGATCAACTCGTTATTACTACTGGTATTTGAATTTGTTGTTGCAACTTTGCTTAGTTGTACTGTATTTCTCTTTCATGTTTTCTCTTGCGGCTAATAAAATTTTGCTCTCTAATTATCTTATTTCTTTCCTTGATTGTTGTCACTTTATCAATGCCAGCTATGTGACCTTTCCTTCCACTGCACTGAGCAATAAGAAATTTCTTTTCCTCTATTTTCATCATAGACAGAGCATTCTCATGTGCAATGTCAAATAGTTCATCGAGTCGTGATGTGAAGTGTGTTTCATTGGAAATTTGCTTTTGAGATCGACGGGGTTTACTTTTTTGTAATGCTTTCCCTTCAGAATGAAGTTGAGCAACCGCTTAATAAGATCATCTTCATGCGCAGTTGGAATACTGGCTTTCTTCCAGAAACCCATAACACTGATCAAAGTGTTCTTAGCACTATCTTTCAAAGGGAGCTTCCTCTCTGAATGATGGTAAAAAAAATGTGCCAAAACTTGCTGCTGAGAAGGAAGTTTATCGCCCAATATTTTTGGTAAAGTTGGACCAACAAGACATATATCTGTTTTAGAACAAGTACTATAACTAGTGCAAAACTATAATTAATAATTGCAAAAAAATTGAACATTTTAGGGCGTGAAACTCCTAACCGTGAAATAAATGGAGCACGAATTACTACCACATACGCACTTCCTCAGCATGTAGTTAACTGAGGATTTGAGTTGCAACTTGCTTCTTGCCAGTTTTTCAGATGCCAAAAGTCACAAGAAGTAGTTACATATATTGATATTATATTATAAATACAACTATACATCTGAAAACATATGAATATTTCATATAAGCATTTTAATAATAATTTCTTCAAATTTTGCAAAGAAATAAATGGGGTATTTTACTATTGATTAAATGTACATTACTCTACATTTTTATACTGCCGTGCGCCACTCTTAAATATGATTTGATCGCTTTAAAAAATGGCATGCTAAGTTTTCCCATGATAAAGAACAAAATTCGACCTTCCGAACTCTAAAGTTGAAAAAATAATTTTTGTTCCTATATACCGATAGCCACCCTAACATGTGGGACGCACTTTCAGGATGGATTCAGGACCTGAAAACAATGAAAAAAATCTCTGTAAACATATGACCGAAATCGCTTTGTTTCAGAGTTACAGCCCGTTTTGTGTTCCAGTAATTCTTTCCGCAATCTGTTTACAAACACTGCTTGCCGACAATGTTTGTGAGTGTGTATGAGACTTATTTCATGTATGGCCTTGCCGATTGTAATGTTTCGCACACTTTCTGACATGTTTCAATATCGTTGAGTGTAGAGCCATCAGTCAGTCAGAGGTGCATCGCGGTGTTTCACTGTTCGTATTCGTAACTTCTTACCGTGAATAAGTGCAGTTCAGTGAAAAAAAATCTTAAAAGTTTTTGTGCTATTCAGTGATAGTGTGCATTTGAAGTGAGAGTGGAGGCTTATTCAAACAGAGAAATGGCAGATATGCATCTCATGTATGGACTTTCAGAGTGTAATGCGGCCGCAGCAAGACGTCTGTATACGGAAAGGTTTCCGAATCGCCGTCTGTCATATAAGAAGACCTTTCAGAGAATAGACGAGCCTCTTGGTGATACAGGATCATTCAACAAGCAAGTTTCAGATGGTGGTAGACCAATCAGCACCAGAACTGTTGAGTTGGAGGAGCGGGTCCTGAATCGCGTGGAGGAACATCCTGGTGTCAGCACCCGAAAGATAGCAGCAACAGAGGGTGTAAGATACACAACTGTGTGGAGAATTTTACGGGAACAACAACTTTACCCATATCACGTTCAGAGAGTACAAGGCCTTACTGAAGCTGATTTCCCACCACGAGAGGATTTTTGTACTTGGTTCCTTCAACAGTGTACTTACAATCCTCTTTTTCTATCCTCCGTGTTGTTTTCTGATGAGGCTACCTTCACAAGAAATGGCGTGATCAATTTTCACAACACTCATCACTGGGTCGAAGAGAATCCGCATGCCATCATCCAGTCAAGGCACCAACAACAATTTAGTATCAATGTATGGGCAGGACTTATTGCCGACAATTTAATCGGTCCTTTTGTTTTGCTTAAAAGATTAACAGGAGAATCGTATTCCAATTTTTTAAGGAATGATTTAAGCGATTTTCTAGATGAAGTTCCTCTTGGTGTCCGACGTCGTATGTGGTTTATGCATGACGGCGCTCCACCTCATTTTAGTCGAGTAGCCAGAGACTCTTTGGATGACTATTTCCCTGATAAATGGATAGGCCGTGGAGGACCCATTGCGTGGCCTGCTCGCTCCCCGAACCTCGGCGTTGTCATTCACCACCCTGAGGTTTTCCACAAACCTCCATGCCGCCTGAAACTCCTCCATTTTTTGCCATTCATCCGGATCTTCGTTCAAGAAATCTGCAGACAACTGCAGCCGTTCGAAGAACCTCATCGAATTCTTTGTCGCAAGGCTCTCGAAAGACGAACTGAGAGGCGGGTTGACACGCTTTGGAATCTGCTCTCCACCCTCTTTCTTGTATAGGGCTGCGACCATCCGACATTTCGTTACAGATGGAACATCGGCATCGAAGAAAGCCAATGGAATCATCTCCTCAGAGAGGTACCAAAGCTGTCCTGCCAGCTTCCGACTGGCTGCTTTGGAGATCTTCTGCTGTGGATACGACTTCAATGATTCCAAGAGGCAAAGGTCCTGGTCTGGAGCAGAAGCGGCCATCGGAGCAGTGAACCATGCCTTCAGGTAGTCTGTCACAGCGAAGATGCTCATGTCTTGCAAGCATATTTTCTCTTTCGGTGTGAGATGTTGCAATTGCTCCCGGAACATCCACATCTTGATAAAATACAGGACCTTGCACATCCAGCGAGCGTGACGCATGGCACCTGGGCACTTGAATCGAATCGGCGATTCAAGATTTCCACCAATGAAAACAATGATGAGTTCCAAAAATTCCTTATAATCGTCTTGGTACGTTTCGCGCTGGATTTTGTCTTTGGCGAACGTCAGAAGTTCTTCTCTGACTGATAATAGGGCTGGACTAACAGTGGGATCGTCAACACCTGTTTGGAACTTGCTTTTGTCGATGTAGGTCCACTGTTGCTGGAATCTCTTCAATAACAGAACTTTAAGACCAGAAATTGCGTCATGACACGCCGTGAACGCGGCGGCGACAACCAGTTCCATGATATGATGCCTGCATGCAAAGTAAAGCAGCTTTTTTTGCAACTTCTGCTCTAGGAGCAAACAACATCCTGAGTGACGGCCAGTGTTAGTAGTGGCAGTGTCGAAGCACATCTCCACCACTCTTTCACTTAGTCCCCAAAGTTGCAAGAGATCGAACGCCGCTTGTGCCTGCTGTTGCCCACTTCCCGAAGCTACTTTTGGCACTCCCAAGAGCTGGCAGTTGCCATTTGAGGTGAACACTAAGGCGGGAAGCCGGTCCACCTGCTCGTTGTTGGTAAGGTGTAGCAGAAGCTTTCCGTCCCAGTGCACCACCACTGGTCCAGAATGGAATCCTCTTTGGACCGATTCAGCCTGCTGCCTGCGATGATGCTCTTGGCTGCGCTACACAGAGGATCGGTTGAAAGTCAGTTCCTCGAAGTTTTGGCCGAGGCTGCGAGCTGTTTCCGGTACAATATAAAGCGCCATCCGGTCACTCACCCACGTCCTGTCTAAGATTGAAGATAATTCTGAGTTGAAAACATTCTTGGTCTGGCGTGTTCTTTTTTCGGGGAGAGAAGGACAACCTCCAGTGGCTCCCTTAAGAAATTCGTCATCGGCAGAGCTTGAAGAAGCAAGTTCGGCTGTTTGGGATGTCGAGGCTTGCTCTTCGACTGCTTTCCTCTTTCGGACGTCTTCCTCTATTTTCCGCTTTGCAACTTACTGCTCTTTCTCCCCCCAATTTTTTGTCGACGGAGCCCATTGTGCCACGCCGACCGGGCTCTCTTTGAGCGAGAAGGAAGTCGCGATTTTCTTGAAATTGGATCATCTGGAGCGTTTCCATGTGCAATGTAGAACAAATTGTTCAGCTTGCGTTTGAAAGACGTCTCGTTTTGGACTTGTTTTGGATTCCGCCTTCCCTTCTTCTTTTTCAAAGTCTGCCACTCTTTGAGCAAGACCAAAAGCTTCTCCAAACAGTGGTCCTTCCGGCGTGTTGGTATGCGGGCTCTTTCCCAAAATAAGAAAACTTCCTCCAGCACTTCTTCGGCGCTTTGTTTTGTGTCTTTCTTATTCACAACATGATGGTGCAAAAAAATACCTAGGACCTGGCCATTTGAAGGCAGTTTACTGCCTAAAATCTTTTAGTCCGGTTTGTCCAACAAGTAAAAACCACGTGTTTTTGACATGATCGTCACCGTAAGTAAATATAACCAATATAAACCAATGTATGGTATACCAATATCTATTAAAATCTATTTCATATAGCTATATTTAACACTCCAACCTTTGAAAGAGCAGAAAACGGAATTAATTAGCACCTATAATAGATCATAGTAATGAGTGAATCAGAGAAGAACATATAACCCCATGAGCGACCACTATTATGCACCGATGTCAGTGAAATTTTTCACAATTTATTTTCTGCTATAGTGGGTGGGAGCTGGAAAAATCGAAAGTTTGATTTTATGGACCACCCTAATATATATATATGTATATATATACACGTCAACAATGACGTAAAATAAAAACGGGGGGCAGTGACTCTGATTTGCAGGAATCACTAAGCGTCACTGAGCGATCGAACGTCGGCTCGCTGACGCAGTCAGATTTCAGCGCAGGCTGAAAATGCCGGAAGCCCAACATTGTATATGCCTACACTGTGGCATCAGTAACAAGCGGCGTCCCTCAGGGGTTGGTAGTGGGTCCGCTTTTATTCATTATTTATGTCGAACGGGTTTGCCGACGATGGCCTGAATCCAACTGGGTGGTCCCTTGGTTTGTTGACGGAGTTGTATCCTTAAGAACTTTCGACAACGTTACTCTTGGAGTTATGAAACCCAGAATAACACAGACCTCATATACACACACTCAGTTTTTTTTTCAATAAATGTTGCTTATTTACCACTCTTACCTCGGGTAATTATTTTAGTCAGATTTCACAACTAATAATGAAAAAATTTATAAAAAAATTTAACTTCAGGTTTGAGTGACTGACTGGTTCGGTAATTTCTTTTGAGGAATTTTGGAAGAAGTGAAATGTAAATAATTCTTAGCCCGAGACTTAAAGTAAAATCTTAAAACTATGGATAACGACAAGGGTAACTGAATTTGACGACTAATTTCAAGCAATTTCAAACTAGTGTTGCAAACCGGTTTTCAACCGGTTTGTAAAATTCCCCTAAAAATCGAAAACCGAAAGAAAAAAACCGGTTTTATCGATTGATTTTTATTTGGCTCAAACTTGCGCGAACGTGCAGCTACGCGCTACAGCGCACAAAAAATAACTTCGAATACATTACCTATTAAGTTAAATTGTGACAAACTGGCAACTGCTCTTCAGTATAATTTTTGCCTATCTGGCAACTCGATCTTCAGTTTGTCTCATCATGTAGGCTGTAGTGTAGAGTCAGTCGACTAAAGCCCTATTTGCAGTATAAGACCCTTAATACCCTTTGTTTCTTAAGATGTCATTTCCAAAATAGGGATAAAATCTAAATTAATTTATATATTTTTTCTTACACGAAGAGCCAATTTTCTGTTTTCTAGGTAAAGTTTTTTTTATTAAAATTTTATTTCAATGTTTTTTCCAAAATAGAGATAAATTTTATTTTTATTCTTTATAATTTTTTTACAAAAAGTTTATTTCTTTCTAAGTATAGATGTTTTATTTAAAAAAATTATTTCAAATCTAAATTGTTTGAATAATGTATTATTTTGGCTAAAATAAAATGTCAAAGTTGTCATTTTCTTATTCATATGCATACATACGATGCTGCATTTTTGCATTCTTTTGACCAAAAAATAGGCGATAAGCTATGCTTGTTAAGAGTTAAAGTCAGTACCTTTCAATTGTGGCTTTTAAAAATTCTAAACTTTTCGGTCATAACCGGTTAAAACCGGTTTTCAAAAAACAGATCGATTAAAAACCGGTTTGTAAAGTTTCGATTATTTTTCAACACTATTTCAAACCTGAACAAAGTTACAGATTTATAGTTTCTTAAATTTACTTCCGCAGCAGAGATGTAATAATTTCTAAGAGGATGTAGCGTCACCAAACAATCGATTACAAAGCCTAAGTTGATAAAGCACAGGAAAAGAGTAGAGAACCCATAAATAGAGGATCCTCAATCTTTTATAATTTTTGGAAGTGGAGAACGAAGGAGTTTGAAATCCACCTATTTTAGAAGGGCCCTCGAGTCTACGCACTAATAAGAATGCATTTCTCTGGGACTTGGGCGAAGTGGTTCTTAAAGTTTACTGTGATTTGAGAGAATTGGAATGGAGAGATTATGGGAGTCCACCAATGAGAGTTATAATATAATTTCTATGCTAAGAAATTTTCTTGTTGATGGGTTTTCAGAATTTGAAGCTTAACGGTAATAGGAACATTTTTGTTGAATTTAAGAGGTCGGGAAGTGGTCGGATTAGGCTGGAATTTGGAACATAGAGAGAGTATTATAAGGGGAGTCGATTTAGATAAGGCTATATTCAACTAACCTTTAGTTATGGATACTATAAAGAGTTTAGTAGAACATTAATTGCCCAAATGAGTATAAAAAAAAGAACTGCAACACTCTGTGATGATATGACTAAAAGATTTTGGTTTTGCATAAAGAAGTAATTCGTTATTGACGGACTCATTTGGACCGTAGAGTTTATGACTATGGGACATTTATATAAATGATATATAGATCAGTGATGTAGTCGAGACCACCAAGTCCGAGACTGAGACCGAGACCTGATCTTGTGAGACCAAGATCGAGACCGAGATCAAAGGTTCGAGATCGAGATCTACCTTCCGAGATCGAGACCCTTAAAATTCGAGACCGAGATCGAGATCGAGACCAAGCTCATGCCTTTTCAATTTGTTTTACACTACTATGGAAATTAGACTATGTTAAGTATATGGGAGGATAATCGTTTTTATCACGCCACAGAGGTTGACACGCCGTTTGGCAACACTAAGTGGCCTTATAATATCTACTAGCGCTAACCTAAAAAAATCCAGACACCCCCCCCCCTCCCCCCGCAAGACAAACGTGGCAACTCAAAACAGGGTGACTGATTAGTGAATACCTAGAGTCCCTTACTTTTACAAATTTTCATAAACATTTTGAATTGTGTCTGTTCAACCAAGCCACTATCGGTCTCGAGACCGAGACCGATCTCGAGACCTACATCACTGATATAGATATTGGTATATTAAGCACCATATCGAAATTCACTGACGAAACCAAGTTGGAATCCTGTGTAGGTAGCGCGGAAAGTGTCTTGAACATTCAAAACGATCTAGATCGGCTCGCGGATTGGTCGACCACTTTGTAAATGCCTTTCACGTGGACAGGTGCAAAGTAATTCACATTGGATCCCGAAACCGATCTGAAAACTATTCACTGCACGGGCAGAAAATTGCAACAACCAGCTTAGAAAAGGACATACAAACGCTTGAAAATGTTCAGACCAGAGCAACAAAACTAATCCCGGCAGTTCGTCATAAATTATACGATCGGAGGCTCGCTGATCTTAATTTGTATTATTTAGAAAAGCGTCGGCTCGGGGTCGGACTCAGCCAGGTTTTTAAACTTCTGAATAGGATCGATAACGTCGACTATTTTAAACTTTTTACACTAAACACAAACCTGACTCGAAGTAACGGTTACGCACTTGAACCCAAACGGTTCAATACAAATATTTACAGTAACTTCTTCACGTACAAGATTGTCAATCATTGGAATAGGCTTACTTCTGAATTCGTTTCCAGTTCTTCTGTCAATGCGTTAAAAAACAATTTTGATATAGTATTCGACCATCTCCTGGGGTAGATCGACGTTCGAATGTGTGTATGACGTTCGTATGTATATTTCCAGTCCCCAACTGTTCTATAAAATTTCTCGGCATTTTTTCCCTGCAAACTGCCGAGTGTTTTCTTCTTTCTTATTTCCAAACCTGCTCACCGTGGACGGGGGGAATGAGGAGGAAGGGAGAACCTTATTGCTTTTCTGTACTAACTCTTCTCTGTGACTCGTCTGTGTTTGAATGAAACCCACGGGTGCCACCTAGAGTCGGCTGTAAAGCTGTTGCGGTTCCCTCATTTCCTTGTAACTCCTTGTAGCTCTCTCGTTTTGATTCTCTGGAGTGCTGCATAATTATTATACGTTTGCCCTACTGAATATATAATGGTAATCTAAGATTGCTTAAAAACGTTTAATAACCGTTTCAATTTTGACATTAATGAAATAAATTTTAAAATGGGTATAGTAATGAACGAGGGAGGCCTGCCAGAGACTGGTACAGCGCTCAGTCGAAACTAATGCTGTCCATTGCGCTAATTTCTGGATCATTATTACCGGCACCATCAGGAATCGAACCCCCAACCTCAACGTCTTCACTTCGCTTACAGGGAAACGGTGGTACCCACTGAACTACGAACGCTGGCTTTAAAGTGCGTATATTTTCTTATTAGATTATGATGGCATTTGAACATTATTATTGTTTGAAAAGTCCCGTCACCCCCTACAAAAAATGTACATATTGTAATACCAATTTTATTTTTGTGTGAGTAATTGAATATATATGTGATTTATTGACATTTTTCTTCTTTTCCAGTATTAGAGTTGTGTGAACAATGGCAGTCCAGTCCACTTACACTCTGGAGGAAAGGATAGTGATGAGCACACGGGCTCATGAAAGGTCACATACTGGAAAAACGATGCATGATATTTAGAATGATTTCAACACAAGATTCAATAAGGCTTCACCACCAAGCAACACGGATTACGCTGGGAGAAAAAGCTGTTTGAAAATGTTCAGAGACAAATGGATCGGCTGTGGCTCGCAACATTTACCGGCAGACCTCAGTTTTAGGGGCCCCCATCTATTGCATTAATAAGAAAAATAAATGTAACTATATTTAAAACCAAATTTTGTAATATTGACAATTGGTTAGGTTTAGTCGTAATATTTTCGTTAGTATTAACGAAAATATCACGACTAAACCTAACCTAACGAAAATATCACGACTAAACCTAACCTAACCAAACAAAATGTAAAATTTATTTCAATTACAGCACATATTGTTCTTTCACGTGGTCATGAAATAAATTATAGCTTTTCAAATCTGGAATTTATTTCTTGACCAATGTGAAAGAACAATATGTGCTGTAATTGAAATAAATTTTACATTTTGTTTGATTTTTATTGTTATTTTCTTATTAATGCAATAGATGGGTTCCCCTAAAACTGAGGTCCGCCCATTCACCTGCCCCTCTTGAGTGGCCGCCCCGAAGTCCAGATCTGTCTTCATGTGACAATGCGTTATGGGATTTCGTCAAGCAGAACGTATCCCGGGTGAGTTACCGCACAACAGAGGAACTGAAACACGCTGTTCGAGATGCATTTGGTGCAATCACTTTAGCAATGCTGCGTCGATTCTCACATTGTACATGGAGGCGCATAATCCTTTGTTACGAAAATGATGGTGCGCACACAGATATTCTTGATTCGTAATTGTAACACTGATAAACAAGGTTTTTGGTTCCTGAACCAAAATAGATGGTCCCTATGTATTTTTTTGCATTGAATCCGAGTGTTAGTTAGGTTAGATTAATTTAGGTTAGGTTACGTTAGATTTGGTTAGGTAAGTTAGGTTAGGTTACATTAGATTTGGTTAGGTAAGTTAGGTTAGGTTACATTAGATTTGGTTAGGTAAGTTAGGTTAGGTTACATTAGATTTGGTTAGGTAAGTTAGGTTAGGTACAGGTTGAGAGGACATGAATCATGACTAGTTCTAAATAATTACTACTTATAATGTACTATTATTTTCACCAATTACACCATAAGAATTTAGAACAACTCCTGAGGTATTTTAATCCTCATGTACTTGGTACCACACTTTACCAAGATCATACATTCCAAAACAAATTTCACCCCTCGCTTGTGTGTGTCTCTCTCTGAATGTATTATAATATTCGTAATATATTCATACTATTTACCCTGAAGAGTGCAGAGCGAATACCTGGAAACAATTTTTCTTTGTTTCCCCGCGTACATTTGTTGTTAATGTCGACGTTGATGATGATGTTTTTCTAGTGTATAACAACATTCATAGAATAAAGAGGACAATAGCGACGCTACGATAGTGTGGTAACAGTTAAAAATAATGGGTTAGAGAATATTCGCTAGAAGAGAACGTACGTATGTTAGAGCGATGAGGAAGGAAAAGCGTTGCGGAGGATGGTAGTTATTTCTTTTTATGAATAAAATTAAACCGTTCCGTTTATGATGAAAGACGATAAAACAACCCAGAAATTAAAGAAGAATGTAGAATGTTAATAAGGAATGCCTTCATAAAACGAGGACTAAAAATTATGGCAATAGGAGAGCGTGGGAAATCGACTGAGGGTTTCGATGATAAAGTATGTAAAGAATATTGTTCAGAACGGATGAAAAAGAGTTTGGGGCAAAAATACTTTACTAGGAAATGATGAAAGAACGTGATGATATCTTCAGTCTTGTAAAGAGTGAACATTTTAAAAACTAAAAATAAATGATTATTCTTTAGAAAATAAAATAAAAGCAAAGAAGCATATACAGCTGAGGTTATTCTACTGACCCGCGAAGTAATCTGAAAGGTATACAGTGTATATATATATATATATATATATATATAATGAGAACATGGGAAGAACTTATTATGAGCGCAAGAATTGTTTGTGCGTGAGTAAGAGTAACTTTGTTCAAGTAATTTGTCTAGGTAATTCTGACAAAGGAGAAGCTATTCTTTTTTAGACCTGAATTTATTATACAAAGGCGTGAAAAACGCTGATATAAAGGAGGTTCAAAAAGCGGAATGACAGCATTACTGAAGAGAAGAAGGAGAGAATGGATGATGATTCGCGTGGTAAGATGGTTCAAACAACAACAATAATAATAATAATAATAATAATTGAGGTTGTTCACTCTGAAATGAAAATTATTGGACGAGTGACTATAGCTAAAAACTGCATCTGTAACTTTTAGAATGCATACCGTGTGATCCGAAGTAACAAAATGGCGCTCAAAAACTATAAACAATGACGAAACGAAAGGCGTTAAAAAAAGCGGAGCTATAACACTATTTTAGATTGCCGAAACTTTATAATTCTTACAGTCGATTCCGTAGCAAAAAGAATTCCAATTAATTATAAATAAACGATATTGCTTTTATGTTTTTCAGGTAATAAACTTATTCTTAGAAGAGTATTTATGATTTGTTACAGTAAAAACGTGAACTGTGAGCGTAAACTGCGAGACTAAACCAATATAGAGTAAATATATAGATGGAACGGGATGGGAAACAATTTCGAAAGAGTAAAAAGGACTGCAGATCTCTCGATTTGAGATAAACGGGGAAATTTGGATTCGTTCAAGAATTTGGGGCGAGATCACAGATCAAATTGAATAAAAAGTAAGGGGGATACTGTCTTTATTGATTTTTATATGTGTATTCGAACGTGTAGTCGTAAGTGAATAATATATTTACTATTCATGCTATGTTTCATAGCATGTATATATATTATATATATATATATATATATATATATATACATACATTTAACTGCAATGACCACGCAGTATATTAATGTATAGAAACGACGTAAGTATAGAGGAGTGTTCTGCACACGAGGAAGAGAAATAACGAACAAATGAAAAATGAGGCCCGGGCGGTCACCTCATTTTTCATTTGTTCGTTATTTCTCTTCCTCGTGTGCAGAACACTCCTCTATACTTACGTCGTTTCTAGACATATATATATATATATATCAAAGCTATTGACTTCTCCTTAGGGAAACGGAGCTTACAGATGAAAAGAAGGACCAACACAACAGCAAACATTTTCGTTTATTTTTTTGTATTTCAGCCGTTTCGACATCTTTTGTCATCATCAGTGAATTATAAATCTTAAAACCTTAAAACAAAAATAAAAATAATTAAAATTGAATCAATACAAAAGAATTAAAATAATTAAAATTAAATTAAATTAAAATTACCTCAACTGAGAAAAAACTGTATGGTCAGTTACATTGGAAGGTATGAAAGTAAGTTGGTTGGTTAGTTAGAAGAGTTGAATTTGTTAGATGAACTATTGTTGTTAATGGAGGGTTTGTTTCTATAGATGTACAAAGATTCTAAAATTCGGAGTTCTGTAAGGTTATTGGTTCTTGTTAGAATTTCGAACTGAGTTTTGTGAAGGGGATGGTTGTTTTCATTACTATGGTTTTTAATTGTGGATTGTGGTGGGCTACTGGGGGATGGTTGGTACGGACTGATAAGCCCAAATGTTGAGAAAGGCGTACTTCCAGTTGGAGTTGAGTACTGCTGATATACGCAGCCTTATAGCTGTCGCAAGTGTATCAGTGTATCATTGTGTATTTACCAGTTGAGGTAATTTTAATTTAATTTAATTTTAATTATTTTAATTTTCTTTTGTATTGATTTAATTTTAATTATTTTAATTTTCTTTTGTATTGATTTAATTTTAATTATTTTAATTTTCTTTTGTATTGATTTAATTTTAATTATTTTAATTTTCTTTTGTATTAATTTAATTTTAATTATTTTAATTTTCTTTTGTATTGATTTAATTTTAATTATTCTTATTTTTATTTTAAGGTTTTAAGATTTATAATTCACTGATGATGACAAAAGATTTGTCGAAACGTCTAAGTGCAAAAAAATAAACGAAAATGTTTGCTGTTGTGTTGGTCCTTCTTTTCATATATATATATATATATATATATATTATATATATATATATATATATATGCAAAAATGCAAGGTTATACGTTTATATTTTCCTATATTTTATATTTTGAACACGTTCCTCCAGAAGATCAGTAAATATACGTAGAGTTGGGTTGATCGAGGAGAGAATTACTTTTTAAGCTCTCTATCTCGCACAGTCATAGAGGCACACCCAGCTCATCTGATATTGTTTAGATTGAGGCGTATAGTTTCTACACGAACCTGTCCATATTGTCACTAATTGTATTCTTTATCTCTTTTGGCAACCGATTAGATAAAGTTGGTCCTGTAAATTTGAAACTATTCTCCTTCATGGTGGAAAGTCTCTCTCTCTCTCTCTCTCTCTCTCTCTCTCTCTCTCTCTCTCTCTCTCTCTAAAGAACTATACAGGTTTAATCCCCCATCAAGGAAAGTAGGTGTAATAAACGTTCATAAAACATCTATAAACATTATCTTTAGGATGAACGAAAGACCATTGTTTGAAGATAATAACGTCTCAGAAATGTCTTTTAGTTAACTTATTTTGTCTGAAATTTCTCTGCATTTTTACTAAGTGACTAATTTTTTTTTTTTTTTTTTTTTTTTTATACGGAGGCGTTAAAATTGAGAAATATTTTAGTTCTGGTATGACCAGTGTTTTCCATAAAGGAATCATTACATTGTTGGCCCTTTTAAAAAATTTTAATATTTTTTTTCTTGTTCTTTAGGCTTTATTTATTGGTATCTTATTACTGTATGTGTCTCAAATTTCAATATGTCTATATTGTAATCACTCTTAAATCCTTTGCTTCTGAATTTCTTTGCATTTCCACTCCATCTCTGATATAGTAATTCAGTTCATTTTTTTCCATATCTTAAAATATCGAATGTTTCAGCGTTAAATTTCATATTTACTGAGAACAAAGTCATTTGAAACGAGAGAAAATTTCTTGGTTTGGTTGTCGAGTAGAAGTTTATTCTTCTACTTGCACCGAACCAATTTTAGCTTCTTTTAGAGAAACGGAAATAATTTATTTTTTGCATTGTGTCAAGTAGGACCTAAATATTTTACTTTCACTTAAAATTCTTTCTTCTACAGTAGTAGTTTTCACTACTTGCACACGATGTTATTACTGCATTTATTTTTCTTAATAATAGGTAATCGAGCTGAATTTGTTTAAGTTCCTGAAATTGTATTTCCGCATTTCAGTTTATCTACCTTTTTAGTCTAACTGCAATATATTCATGTATGTGCATAAAAAAAAAAGTAAATTTTTTATACCCATACCGAATTCAAACCGCTTTCCCTTCTACAGTATGTCCAACACCCAACTAGTGTACAAATTGTTTTCTCATTACGGCATTCCAGGTTTAGTATTTATCGCTTTTCTCTTACAGTTTCAATAAGTAAAGATAAAATGGGTCTCAAATAAATTTTTGTTGGTTCTGGGATCAAAATAACTCAATACTCAACGGCCTGATAGAAGAGGGATTTTTTTTAATTAAAACATACTTCAACATTTTCTCTCATCACGTATTTACAGTACGGAGTGTTGATGTCTTTGTACTTGTTTAGTTTTGAAAGTACTCGTTTGATTTCCGACGGTGCTGGCTAATAATAATAATCTAGGCGTTAATAATATCAGTCAGGAGGGCCAGAAACTGGCACGGCGCTCAGGCCAACTAACGCGCCCCTTTACACGAACTTAATCCGAAAGTTAGCGCAATGGGCTACATTAGGGTGGCCCACTTTTCAATTTTTTTTTTAAAGTATAGGTTATCGTAGTTTTTCCCATTATTTGGCACTATACTAGCACATTGGTACCATTTTTTCAAAAATTGATCAATATTTAGGGGTCTCGCATCGACCTTGAAATTACGAGTTTTTTTTTAAAATGCGTACTTTTTAACATTTTACTGAATCAAGATAAATCATTAAGTAGGGATGTTTTCTGAATCCTCTTGATGAGAGAAGTCGTTTGGTGTGCCTTCCAATGTCATACGACTAACGGTTTAAAAGTTGTGCCTATATACAGGTAATACCAATGTGCTAGTATAGTGCCAAATAATGGGAAAAACCACGATCACCTATACTTTTCAAAAAATCAGCAAATAGCAGACAAATAAGGAAGAAAGAAACAATAACTTAAACAATCACTTTTGCATTGTATTGACCACTATCACACGTCACTGGCTGCAACGTTGTCCCTGTGTGCTATGTCATCGTGGCGAGTGATGACTTCTTGAAGTCGCCGAGCTCTTTCCGGTTCTTTTCCACCACTTGCAGAAGATCCTGCAGCTGTGCCTCGTCCTTTGTGACCGTGTTCGCATAGTCTTGTATCAGTTGGACTCCTCTTTCAGCGACGTCATTGGTGACCTGGAGATTAGAGATCACATCCTTCAGACGACAAAAGTCCTCGTTCTCGTCCCACTTATCAGTTGGCAGGGTGAGCCACGAAGACCCATACATCTTCAGACCTGCAAATAAGAACCAGGAGGACTCGTCGATCAGGTCGGGGAGTAGCGTCATCTCGTCGACTGAGACGTTCTCGTATGTGAAGTCTTTGGGTACAGGGAGGTGGGACAGCTTCTCTGCCATCTGTTGCTTCACAGTGCCATCCACCTTGTTGCTGCATAGAGCGAAGATAACGGTCTGAGGCCTCAGATACCAGAAGTGCCGCCTCATCACTGCCAGTGACGCTTCTGCCACCTCGCGGTCCACTGCCCTATACCTCAGGAAACGCTGGTATAGTACCAGGTCATTCAACGGTGCATCAGCTGCTACAGGGGCCGCCAACCAAGCTGGTACGTACAGAAGAGCGATGAACACCACGATCCTGTGCAGTTTGTCGACCAGCTCGGCGTCGAGCTCCAGCTGCCTACTGAACATCAGCAGTTTTGTGTAAATGACCTGAAACAGAATAGGCACCATTGTAAGTAAGACAGGTTTATTGTTACCAATTACTTTGTTTGCGTTATAATGAAATGTTTATCTTTGAATAACATTTAAACTTATCTCTAGATTATTTTTGTTTGAAAATACTAACTTTAGCCATCCATCTTGCGTGGTGGTAGGCTCCTGGGCGCATGAGGTGAATGCCAGGGCGTGGTTGTGTCCCGAGTACCAGGAGCGTGATCTCTGCCACTTCCCGGTAATCGTCTCTGACGAAACCAGAAGCTGTGCTCAGCAAGCTGACCGCCACGTCCCGGAGTTCTATTAGCCACGTATTCTCCGCCAGGTTCTCGACCTGCAGCTTGCAGTAGGTCGAGAGATCGAGCTCGTCCCATCTTCAAAAATAATAAACAAGAAAATTGTGAGAAAACTCTGAAGTTCCGGTTTGGCTTGCTGTTTTATAAACTAGTGGAATATCATGTGTGTCCTAACTTTACCTTGCACAAAAAATGAACTAACCTTCTCTTCAACTGCTGAAACAAAGGATCAGTTGGTGCCGTAGTCCTTCCGAGCAGGGTGACGGCTACTGCCCCCACGATAAGCTCTAGGACGTGATGACGGCATCCCAGCTGGAGTAGCGGTCGCCCGAGCATGTTTTCCAGCCGGACAACTGCACCCTGCACCCTCCCCTTCTTTTTACAGCGAAAACTTTATCGTTCCCGCTCATCGTTGCCACCCGAGGACCACGTTGATCGAGGTAGAAGTCAATGTCTTCTTTCTTGTCCTTGTCGGACAGCAGTCGATTCTTCTTTATATCTTCGACAGCGTCAGATGCTCCGATATCCCACAGCTTGTCCACACTGTCCGAAAACTTCTGCCGTTTTCCTCCGGCGTCAGTTTCTCGTTTTCTGCTCTTTTGGAGTAAGTGCCACTCTTTCCACAATGCCTCTAGCTTCCGTTCGCAGTTGAGCTTTGTGATTGTTTTAATGCGGGCCATGTTCCAAAACTTTAAGACGTTGTTTACGGTTTCTTTGAATGCGTCTTTCCTGTTAGCAGTGTACTGGATAACACTGAAGAAGTATTGCAAAACCTACAGTGTTGTTGGCAATTTGCTACCACTGATGGAGGACGACGGTTGACCAACTAAAAAAATTTCCGAGGCCGATCTTAGAGAAGGTAGCGATGTTATTTTCGCCTTTCCTTTTGATGACTCTCTATTTGTAGCTTCAAGAGTTCTTCCAGTTATGGTTGCCATCGATTTGTCCATGACAAAGGATGAGGAACTCAGACAGAATTTCAAAATGTTATGATCTGCAAAAAAAGAAATAGGTTAGGTACCTGGCACAGGCATAGTGCAATTTCTAATTACCTATATACATTATACATTCCGCCCGGGTATGGTGACTCATTTTTTTGAAAAGTATAGGTGATCGTGGTTTTTCCCATTATTTGGCACTATACTAGCACATTGGTATTACCTGTATACAGGCACAACCTTTAAACCGTTAGTCGTATGACATTGGCAGGCACACCAAACGACTTCTCTCATTAAGAGGATTCAGAAAACATCCCTACTTAATGATTTATCTTGATTCAGTAAACAGTTAAAAAGTACGCATTTTTAAAAAAAACTAGTAATTTCAAGGTCGATGCGAGACCCCTAAATATTGATCAATTTTTGTAAAAATGGTACCAATGTGCTAGTATAGTGCCAAATAATGGGAAAAACCACGATCACCTATACTTTTCAAAAAAAATTGAAAAGTGGGCCACCCTAGGCTACATTCGTCGGGCACGAATGCTGTGCCAGTTTCTGGACCTTGTGACATTATTCGCGAGTAATCGCTTTCTTTTGCCGAAAAATATCCATTTCTTGCTTACAAAGATGACTTTTTTCCTCTCGTTCGTTTCACCGGTGCGTATTTTCCAGTTCTTAAAAGTAGTGATTTCGGTAGTCTGTCAAAAAAGTGCAACATATCTATATCTCTTCCGTTATTTTATTCTTGAAAAGGGATTCTCAACCTATTACTCACACGTTTCATGTCATATGATTTCAATTTGGGTCTTAAAATTCAAGTTGAAGGGTTCAGATTTAATTAAATCAATAAATTTTGGTGTACCATTCAGTTTAATCGTCATATGGATTGTTATTCCAATAATGTTGCGCTCCGATAGTGTTGTTCGAGTAACTTCATTTTTATTAAATAGGCTGCTAGTGTCAGTATACAATTGTATTTCTTTGTATTCTGTTATTTCTCGCGTTAACATAAACTCAACTACAAGCTAAGACAAAGAGAAAACTTGCTTCCTCTTGGGATTTTCCTGTGCCTCGTTTGTAAACTTGATTAAAATATACATTTCTTTCCACATAAAAAGGAAACTGAGATTTCCGCTTAGAATTCTGTTACGAGTTTGGGGGAGTTTAAAGTTTTTATAAGTCTCAGATTTCATTTATCATATCACAGAACTTTTCAATTATATAATTTTATATATATATATATACAATATATATATACTAGTGGTGGACCGGATGTCAGTTTTTGAACATCTGCGGATGCGGATGCGGGTATTTAGTTAATCTATCAATATAATATAGAATTATGAATATATGACATAATTTTTCAAATTTTGATATTACTATTATGGCAGGCAATGCATAAGAATTAAAATTAATATTAATGTTTTCATTATGATAAAAATAACTTTCTCAAGAGTTTCAGCCACAGAAAATTCAATGAAACAAGTTTCATTCAATTTTCTGTGTTACCAGGTATTTATATTTTCAGGTTTATATATTTGTTCATTACAAATTAATACTTTACATGAAATGTGCATGACTGAGCCTTATAAGCTACTTTATAAGCTAATTTAATTGTAAATTGCATAATTCATTAGAGGGAATATCCGCATAACATCCGCAGTCAGAAGTGCGGATGTTAAAAATGATGCGGATATCCGGTCCACCACTAATATATATATATATATATATATATATATATATATATATATATATATATATATATATATATATATACACACACACACACCACAACGAATGCAACTAGTCTTTTGCTTATATTGTGGTTCTGGATATAGTAGCCTAGGTGTAGCTGTACCCGTAGATTCTGTTCCAAAGCTGGATCCTATCTGCTTTGCAGATAGCTGGTGAGGGAAGCTATATTTTTGGGGCCTCTTTGCGAGTGACCCGTTGCCCACGTCGGACTAACATCATGAAAAAGAAAAAACTATAGTGTTTGTCATTTACCATTACTTATTCGGACTATAGTGGATTTAATTTTCCCAGAAGAGTTCCTTGTTCCATTCACGGTCTGCGTGTATCATACATATACATACGTATATAATGTGTTTGTTTAGCTGTTGTGCAATTGATTTCAACATAACTCATTTTTATATAATAATTTTAAATATATTTACACTTAATATAAAAATATACAGGGTATATATATATATATATATAGATAAACATACAAAGTTTTGATACATAGTTAATGAACTTAATAAGCTTGCACATGTGCACCCCTAGTGGCACGTAAAATGTCAAAACGGTATTCACACTCACGCCACACATTTTCCAACATTTGTGGGTTAACTGTTGCAATTGCATCCGCAATGCGTTCTCGCAATGTCCTGATATCTGGAACAACTGTTGCATAAACCAAATCTTTAACATGACCCCAGAGAAAGAAATCCAGCGGGGTAATGTCTGGTGATCTTGGGGGCCATGGGATTGGCCCGTCCCTGCCAATCCATCGATTTGGAAATGTTGCGTCGAGAGTTTCACGAACAACATGCGCCCAATGAGGGGGTGCCCCATCTTGTTGGAAGGTGACAGTTGGCTGCCTGTCCTGCAGCTGGGGGATGGCGTAATTGGTGAGCATATCCAGGTACACAGTTGCGGAAACAGTGTTCTCAGCGAAGAAGAAAGGACCAATTATCTGGTCATGCATTAGTCCACACCAGACATTGAGCTTCGGACTGCCCCGAATATGCTCCCTTACGGCACGTGGGTTTTCCGATCCCCAAATACGCACATTGTGTCTGTTGACTCTACCACTAAGATGAAACGTAGCCTCGTCTGAAAAGCAGACACGTAACAAGAAGTCATTATCCTCGTCAATGCTGTTCAAAATGTCAATAGCGAATTGTTCACGTTTTGGACGGTCATCAGGCTTCAGTTCTTGAACAATTTGTACATTGTAGACCTGTAACTTCAAACGTTTGTGTAACACCTTGTGCACCGTAGACTTCGGTATCTTTAGTTGGCATGAAGCTTGTCTCACCGATTTCCTTGGTGACCGTGTGAAAGCAGTGTGAATGTTTTCCACCGTCCCATCGGAAACTGATGGTCTACCACTGCTCTTTCCCTTCTCCACGTTTCCAGTTTCCAAGAATTTTTTCATCCACGACTTAATTAACCACATCAGGTGGATTCTTTCCATACTTTGTTCTGTACCTTCGCTGAACACTGACAGGAGATTTTGTTTCTGCAAGCCACACAACACATTGTGCCTTCTCTGTCACAGACGCCATCTTAACTGAACAGATACTACAGCGCTCCTAGCGGCGAATGCGGCAGACGAAACACACCAGCACAGAAACTCTATGCGTGTACAAGATCACCTGTAAAAAGAAAACGGATGTAAGATTCGTCATTAAAACATGAGAGCATACTGTTTTCAGGGTAAACATTTATGGACACCCTGTACATCTTCCCCTGTAAAAAAAAAAAAAATGTTGGCTTTGATTAATTTTACAATTAATTTTACTGAAATGATGACCATTTTTTTTTTAACTGGAGTTATTAGTAACTTACTGCGTTCATTTTTACTGACCAGATGGACAGAAATTTAATTCATGCAAGAGTTGGGTGGTTGTACTTTGATTAAAAATTATGGATCACCCGAAGATCAGGGCCCCCAGCGTTCTTTAGTTAGCCTTATGAGGCTAACTAACGAAAATATCACGAATTAACCTAACCAATCGTTATGTCAGTTGTACGCCCTTGACAATTGGTTAGGTTAAGTAGTGATATTTTCGTTAGTTAGCCCTATAGGGCTAACTAACGAAGACTGGGGGCCCTGATCTTCAGGTGATCCAAAATTAGTTAACTTAAGATAACTAGATATTTATTATTGAAAGATGAGTTAAGTTTAAACAAAGGTCATTAGAAATTAAATACCATTTATTAATTCATACTAATCAAATGGCTAAAAATTTGATTAAAGGGTTGGGTTGTTTCCTTTTATACAAGGAATGAGCAGAATTAATTTTAAGATTCGTACTACTGAAACGATAAGAGAAGTTTAAATTCACCTCAGAAATAATTAACCAAATTTTAACAAAAAAATTTTTATTAATTCAAATAAATTATTTCCACTGAAATGATAAATACATTTTTATTTAAATAAATTTATTAAAATACTATTTTTTTTTATTTTGTTTAATAGAAAAGATACGGATCACCTGAACATCAGGGGCCCCAGTCTTCTCTAGTTAGCCTTATAAGGCTAACTAACGAAATCACGACCTAACCTAACCAATCGTTAGGTCAACTGTACGCCCTTGACGATTGGTTAGGTTAGGTCGTGATATTTTCGTTAGTTAGCCTTATAAAACTAACTGAAGAAGGCTGAGGGCCCTGATCTTCGGGTGATCCAATGATACTTTTTAAACATTCTGGGTAAAATTTAAACTACAATATATTTCACTGAAAAAATAGTTACACTTTTGAGGACGAAGAGCCTTTTTTCTTTTTTTTCTTTTTTTTCTTTTTTTTTAGTTTCGGCGTGAAAGATTTTTCTTTTGTTTCTAAATATTTTTGTGTATCTTTATTTATATCTATTTTTTTTTAAATTTTATTTGTATTAAAAATCATAAAGGTATTGAACATGTTCTGCATAACAATTTCTTGCATTTTACCGGATTTTATTTTCTTCAGCCCCGTCCAGACTATTATTCATGAATGACAAATTGAAACTGGACGATATTCCCTAATTTTGAATAAGAGTTATCACTGACACTTATTGAGTATCTACACTTTTCTTTTTCTTCAGATTTGCCGCAGATTTTGGATGCATGCGATGCTTGCAGCGATGGTGTAGTGCGCAAAAACTTCGAAAATGTGCCTTATGTATCACTGCAGAATGTGCAGTGATTAGAAAAAAACTATACGAAAGAGGAAAACACGAATAAAAACTGGTTAAAGAGACGGAATAAAATAGACGGTTTTGACTAAATACATTAGGAATTGCGTACGGTACAACTCGAGAATTTTATCCATACGCAAACAAGGTTGTTAATTAAAGCTAAAGCTTCCGAAATAAAGCACAAAGCACGCGGTCACTCAAATTTCACTCTTTTCTGGATAGCCGTTTTTACACACAACGTCCGCGCCTTATTAGCTCTCATTTGATAATCATCGTGACTGACAGAAATTAAACTCCGTTAAAACAGTCCTTCAGAATGACTGAAAGTTTCCATGCCCACGCTTTCATTTTCAAATGACAGTCAAAGTTTATTAATTAAAAGTGAAAGTCTGGACGGGGATTTAGGATACTGAATATTTCGGTTATTTTGAACCTAGAACTGATAAAAATGAAGGTCCATTTTACCTGTAATAAAAGTGTAATGCAAAAAAATAAAAAAATAAAAAATAAAAATACCAAATCTGTCAAATAAATACCCAACTCTGAATAGCGTAATGAGAAGTATACACTTTGTAGGTTGGTCGATGAATATGGTAGGGACAACGGTTCGAATCTGGTAACGGCTTAAAAACTTATAAATTCGATTGTGTATATATATATATATATTTATATATAATATATATATATATATATATGTTGACAAAGAGTACATTGAAATTAAGTTTAGAATTAGATCAAAATTCCTAATTATGATATAAAAATAAAATTTCAGGAAATTAAACAAATTCGGTTTGATAGAATGCAGGGGTCGGTAGCCAAAATAATAAGAGCCATTTATTTAAATTCGGTAAAAAACGCAATATTTCGAGAGCCGCCGGAAGTTAAGGTAATCCGTTAACGATAACTATTTCTTTACTAACATTTAAGAAATCAAGGAAAAAAAGCTTTAAAACCCATAGAAAATGTTTATTTATGCAAAATCCAACAATAAATAGGTACTATTTAATGTATTTTTAACAAGTTTTGCAACTTTTTTGCTTAACTTTTTTTTTTTTTTAATAAAAAATGTACTGATTACATGTTTTGAAACCCTTGTAACCACTAACCATTAACTAAATTTTAATTTACGAGAGAATTATTATGGCGTAACTGAAAGGTAAAATTAAATTTTAGGCACATTTATTAAAGACTATGACACAATGTGCTGGTTGCCCTTCAGAAAGACAACTTCTCAAGTTAGGCCCAACTGCCAGTCTTGACCTCTTGGGCCTCAGGATGTCCTTGCCGAGAGAGAAGAGCCGTTCTACTGCGGCAGGACGGAATTGGCGTATGTACTTCAGAAGAGGTTGATGAAGATCTGCTCCCCATGAAGTCAGAGTCGGCCATGTCTACTTCCCATCAGTGTCCAGCCAAGTGTCGACAAGTCTCTTGCCTCTACTTGACAATGGTACTTGAGCCACCGGCCGTCCACCCAGCGAAGAGGTCGTCAGGCATGCTGCTGTCGCTAGAGCTGGTGCTGCTGTTATTAATTCGACGACAATATTACATCAGTGAATAAAAACTATTATTCAAAATTTTACATACTATATATACTTTTTTAGAGATTTACTAACGCAGTGTAAAAATACTTATTCATTAGTCATTACTATAAATTAATTTTTCTCAACCGTACATTTTACCATACGTATCTCCATACGCATTAATATATATATAATATAGGACTTTTACTAACGTTAAAAGAACCTTCTTACCTTCAATAAAAAGCGCACAACCCCCCCCTTGCGAGATCTGGAAGCAGACTGAAGTTATGGCGGTTTGAATTCATTCGCGGAGCGGTGATCTTCCGTGAATGACTCCTCGCAGTTAACGTGTTAACGGACTTTAACAGACTAAATATCGAGTTATCGGAAGTTAACTGGTCCGATAACGATAAATGGAAATTAACTTCCGTTAATAGTCCGGAAGTAATGAATGGTAATGAACTCAGAATGATTCCCTGAGGTTTTTTGTGATACACACGGACAGTGCATGGAACAAGGAACTCTTCCAGGATAATTAAATCCACTATAGTCCGAATAAGTAATGGTAAATGGCAAATACCATAGTTTTTCTTTTTCATGATGCTAGCCCGACGTGGGCAACGGGTCAGTCGCAAAGAGGTCCCAAAAATATAACTTCCCTCACCAGCTATCTGCAAAGCAGATAGGATCCAGCTTTGGGACAGGATCTAGGGTTTATAGGGACTATAGTGGATTTAATTATCCTAGAAGAGTTCCTTGTTCCATGCACGGTCCGTGTGTATCACAAAAAACCTCAGGGAATCATTCTGAGTTCATTACCATATATATATATATATATATAAACAAACAACCACAGGGAAAAGGAAACACAAAGTCCGAGCGCTTTCGTGATATATTCACATTATCATGTGAATATATCACGAAAGCACTCGGACTTTGTGTTTCCTTTTCCCTGTGGTTGTTTGCTTATTAATAAGATCACGTGTTATTTTTGTGATTTTAGTGCATATATATATATATATATATATATATATATATATATATATATATATATATGTGTGTGGTGTGTGTGTGTGTGTGTATATATATATATATATACATATATATATATAACTATATGAGAATGAACTCAGAATGGTCCCCTGAGTTTTTTATGATACACACAGACAGTGCATGGAACAAGAACTCTTCTGGGATAATTAAATCCACTATAGTCGAATAAGTAATGGTAACGTCGGGCTAGCATCATGAAAAGAAAAACTATGGTATTTGTCAGTTACCATTACTTATTCGGACTATAGTGGATTTAATTATCCCAGAAGAGTTCCTTGTTCCATGCACTGTCTGTGTGTATCATATATATACATATATATATATTATTTAATCCTTATTTCAATAACACACACACACACACAGTGATTTGTAATGCAATACATATTTACTGTAGGATGTTCACAAACTTTTTACTTATTCTTTTCCTCACACTTTGTACGACTATCTTCCTGACTGCCTCACTTCCAAACCACTCTCTCTCTCTCTCTCTCTCTCTCTCTCTCTCTCTCTCAAAAGACTTTATTAGCAACACGATCATCTCAAAACACGAATATAGTATCCGTATCCCGCAATTCAGTACACATATCGAAGAGGGAGTTATCAAATGTTATCTAAAATAATCGTTATCTAAAAAATAATTTTTTCTTTGCAATTAAAGTTAGTGTCCGGAGGTGAGCAGAAATCTCTAAAGAGCCGCAGCTTGCCGCCCCCTGATTATTTTTATAGTAAAAGGCGGTCTTACAACATCTGATCGATTTTATATTCTATCGACAAGTTATTATTACCTTGGTTACCTTTAGATACCTTTAGAAGTTTTCGAACGACCGTTCACGAATCACCAGTGGTCGATCCATCCGCAGCATCCTGCCTCATTTGGAGGATTTGGGGGAGGAGGGAATCGGTTTTGGTTAAATTAAATTAGGTTAGGTTTTTAATATAGGCTAGGTTAGGTTAAGTTAAATTACTTTTCTGGAGTGTCGATGTTTTGGTCTTATTGACGAAATGGTTAGAGGTCCGTGATAAAATTAAGTACTATGAATGGAACTTAATTAATATACAAAGAACGGAAGACATTGGTGTATATATATATATTACGTATATTTTTCTTACTTCATTAAAGGCTTAAAATTTCAAATGACAGTAAAATAGAAGCAAATATATTCAGCAACAGTATTAAAACTATTTATCAAATACTTTAAAAGATTAAATGAGACTGACGGATATATTAAATACTGTTAATACGAATAATGATCCAAATATTAAGTCATTTTTACCACATTCAAAAGTAATATCTACTTAACCTAAATGATGTTACTTGACTTTATATTTAGGTTTTATATTAAGGTAAGCATTTTAGCACATTCAAAGGTAATTTTCATTTAATCTACTGTACACTTCAACCCATTTTCTTTATATCGAAATTGTCATATCGTAATTAACTCAAATGATGCAGTTTTTAAATAGTTTTCGGTTTCACGTTGTAAGACTACAAGGATGGGTGGAAAACTACTCAAATTTAGGTATAATAATAATAATAATAATGAAAAAAGCAACATCCATGTTCCATATACCCCAAGGAAATGGGTGGTAGGAGGCCGAGTCTGAACTACCTCAGTCAGAGTCAATTAAAGGGGAAAGGCCGGCTTATATATATATATATATATATATATATATATATATACAGGGTGGGCCGAAAGTCTGGATCCATAGGAAAATATTTATTTTAATACATAAATTACAACAAATGGTAAATACTTAAAATGAATATCAACTTTAACTCGTAAATGCGTATCCGTGATACTGTACAGTAGTTCGTACTCCAGTATAAATGCTCAAATACTTTTTTATTTCAGCCCAGAAATGGCTTCGAATCTAACAACAGAAGACCGGGTAGAACTTGTGCTCATGTACGCGAGACAGGGCGCTACACACAGAGAAGTTGCTACCGAATTCAATAGAAATCATCCTGATAAGCATCCAGTAACACATGCGACTGTTGGCAAGTTGTTTAAACGTTTCAAAGAAACAGGAAGTGTACATGATCGACGGCGTTCTGGTCGTCCAAAAACTGCAACTGATGAAAATACCTCTGCAATGGTATGTGAAACTTTAACGAATAGTCCAGTAAAGTCAACAAGAAGATTATCAAATGAAACAGGCATCTCGAGAACGTCAATTCGAAGAATTATTAAAAATCATAAATTCCATCCCTAAGTGTCTCGATGTCAGAGGCCGCCAATTTGAGCATTTGTTATAATCTGTTGTTTATACTGGAGTACGAACCACTGTACAGTATCACGGATACGCATTTACGAGTTAAAGTTGCTATTCATTTTAAGTATTTACCATTTGTTGTAATTTATGTATTAAAATAAATATTTTCCTATGGATCCAGACTTTCGGCCCACCCTGTATATATATATATATATATATATATGCGCGCCTTGGTGGTGTAGTGGTTAGCGTCGCTGACGCAGGCGGCACGCAGCAAAACCCAGCTGTTCATCCTTCCACACAATAAAAAAATTGGTTGGTAGATAAATGGGTACCCTGAGTAGCCTAGTGATTAAGACGCTGGGCTGCTGATGGGGCGTGGTTCGGATTCCACATTAAACTGTAGGTCTAAGGTGGAGTGACAAATTTCACCTTCGTCAGAATGAACAATTCAGGCGGAAGCAAAACCAAAGTTAACCAAGGTTATATATATATATATATATATATATATATATTATTATATATGTATATTAGGTCCCTTATCAGCACCATAAAACCAAAAATAATAAAAATGAGAAGAACCCCGTATTCGTTTCTGTAACATTTTTGCATAATGAAGTCTGCCAAAGTGCGCCAATGACATATACATTCAAAATTGATAGTAGATAGTGTATCGATTTGAAACGGAAACAACCGAGGTCAGTCCCAGCTGGCTTAAGTAACCTGAAATTACGCTAATGGGAAGAGGATATATCCGCCTGCTACATATTCACGCAATAGCCTTTTCGTTCTTAATTTAGTGTTTGACAAAAGCTTCTCACGAGAGGATTCATGGAAATGAAATTATTTATAACTATACTGTGGAGTAATAATAATTTCAGTCAGGAGGGCCAGGAACTGGCACAGCGCTCGGGCCAACTAATGCGGCTTGTTGCTCTAACTCTTCTATTATTATTATTATTATTATTACCAGCATCAACGGAATTCGAACCCCCGACCTCAATATCTTCACTTCGTTTATAGGTAAATGGTGTTACCCAATCAGCTACCGACGTTGGCTAATTCTAAAATAAGTGATTATTTTTCGAAAAACTAAAATGCCTTCATTTATTAATGCTTTTAAAAGCGATATTTTCACACTTAAATGTTATTTCTATTTCATTCCTTTGCTCACAATGAGAAGTCCGCTCGTGAGAATCTCAAAGTAGGAAATTCTCAAATCGATTCATTCCCATTCCGAGTGTAGGATTTCCAACTTTTAGAAAGTAGATTTTTCTCTGAAAATATCCCTCGGGGCCCCAATTGCCATCTCTTTTTACCATTTCCCAAATCAAGAAATTCTTTCCTTCAAATTTTGAATTTTCACTTCGGGTATTCCATTCATATAAAAATAACTTTTTTTTTTTCTTTTTTACTTCAGGAAATTTGAATTATAACCAGCAATAAATAGGATATCTAATAAACTTCATAAACGTTCCATTCATGTTTTCTAACATATTTTTGGCTGAGTAAGAATAGTACTAAAAACTAATATTTAATTTATATTATGTACGAGCATAATAACAAGTTGTTTTCCAATATATATTTGAGCAAGCTCTCTCTCTCTCTCTCTCTCTCTAGAAAAATGAAATACACTATAGTCCGAATAAGTAATGGTAAATGACAAATACTATAGTTTTTTCTTTTTCATGATGCTAGAACGACGTGGGTAACGGGTCACTCGCAAAAGGTCCCAAAAATATAGCTTCCCTCACCAGCTATCTGCAAAGCAGATAGGATCCAGCTTTGGAACAGGATCTAGGGTTTAAAGCAGCCTAGCCAAGCTACATTTAGAACCTCAATATAAGCAAAAGACTCGCTGCCTTCACGTCAGATTGAATACATCAAAGAAAAAGGGGTAACTATTATATTTTTAGCGGTGCTGGTTAAGTATGCGGTCTACCATCTGAGTTTTGACAGAATATAAACTAACGAAAATATCACGACTTAACCTAACCAATTATCAAGGGCGTACAGTTGATCTATTACACTGGTATGCATATGAAATTTTTTTGTCTGCTGTGAGGGTTTTTTCAACTCATATTATATAATTCGACCATGCTGAATTCGAAAATGACATTGGTTTTCCTCAATCAGGTCAGGTTTTTTCTCTATTGGCCATTTATTATAAGTCCAATGTTATCCCCAAATTTATGAAAACATTGTGTGAATAAATACTTTTATTCATACAATGAATATGGAAAAAAGTTTATTGAGGAATGAATGAAGTTTTTTTGGCTTTCCATCTGTGTTTTTCTTCGGGCACGTCTCGCTTCAAACACCAGCAATAGTCCGCCAGCATATTGATATCCCAGTTTCCCTGGTACCTCTCTTCCATTATTTTGATATCTTGGTGAAATCGTTCACCCTGTTCCTCACTATAATCCCCGCAATTTTCAGGAAAATAGTCCAAGTGGGACCACAAAAAGTGCATTTTTATGGACATGCGCGACCCATGAGCTTTGAAAGCTTCCATCAAGTTTCCGACAACGGACTCGTATTCTGGACTTCTACGCTTGCCAAGAAAATCAGTGACAACTGATTTGAATGCCTGCCAGGCATTCTTCTCAGTTGGAGTCATTGCGTTTTCGAACTGAGTATCCTTGATCAAAGTTCGAATTTGAGGACCATCAAAAACCCCAGCATTTAGTTTAGCATCAGATATATGAGGAAATTTACTCTCGAGATATCGGAATGCTGAACCCTCCTTATTCATTGATTTGATGAAATTTTTCATCAAGCCCAGCTTAATATGAAGTGGTGGGAGCAAAATTTTTGTTGGTGGTACAAGGGGCACTGAAACGACATTATGCGACCCAGGTTCAAAATTCTCTCTGGATGCCCATTCACGCTGTGCATAGTGCTTCTCATCCGCTCGGCTATCCCATTTGCAGAGGAAACATGGGTATTTCGTGTATCCCCCTTGCATTCCCAATACAAATGCCACAATCTGAAAAAAAATGAAAATATTTAAAGAATTTAGAGAATTTGTTCTATCAGATAAAAAAATCTATGCATTGGACTGTATCACTTCTGTGGGGAAGTTAAGTGTTCTTATACGCTCTCAAATAACCTTTGGAAAAACAACATAGTCAATAGCAATAGTTTACTTATGATATTAGTATTACCTTCAAATCTCCACAGATCCTCCAGTTATGTTGGTCGTATACGAGAGCACCCAGTAAAATTTTCATGTTATCGTAGCTCTCAGTAAGTTGTACGGAATGTGCTACAGGGACTGATGCAACCCTATTCCCAATGTTGAGAAGTACTGCTTTCAAACTTCGTTTAGACGAGTCTATAAATAGCCTCCATTCTGATGCGTTATATGGCAGGCCCAAGGATTCGATTAGCCCCTCAACATTGCAGCAGTACACTAAGGAAGAGGTATTTTCGTGCACTGCAAAAAACTTGCGGAATTCTTCCTCTCGTTTCCTATACCAGGAGAATGTTGTTCCCGGAGCCAGCAAGTTGTCCTCTCGAAGTCGTGAGCCCAAGATCTCGGCAGCTAATTTGGAAAGTCCTAAATCCCTGGTAAGATCATTAAGTTTGGCCTGGTTGAGAGGCCTCGGCTAATTTGAAGCGGTATTTTGAGGTATATACGACTGGGACTGGTCATTGGCATTGGTCATTGATTCATCATCAGAATCATCGAAGTCCAGGGTTTGAGGTGGGTCGGGTATTGGAATTCCAGGACCATGGGTTACAGGTCTTATAGCAGAAGGAATGTCAGGGTATACAACAATGTGTTTATTGTTCTTGTTAACTCCTGAAAATAGAAACACAGAAACATGGATATAAAACTTGCATATGAAATAGAAGATGCATTCAGACAGTGGCGGCTCGTGAGGGAAGGCTGCGGTCTGTAAGATATGAAATAGGTCGATGGAGTCTGTATATTTTCTTTCTTTTTCATTCATATTGTCCCTTCGGGGACAATATGAATGAAAAAGAAAGAAAATATATAATCATTGTATATGTAAATGTAACTTGTATAACAATATGTATGTGTAAATGTATTTTCTATAACAATATGTATATGTAAATGTATGATTACCATTATGGTGAATATTATGCTATATATGGTGAATATTATATTATGGTGAATATTATGTCAAGTTTCATACGAGGATTTCAAAATATTTAAGAAAAATAAATTTATAAGCCCACCTTGGAGGTTTGTCATGTAGAAATAGCAATCTGTCACGTGATCCTTTCCTTCTCTCCAAATCATGGGAATTCCAAAAGGCAAAGATTTCGCTCTGCCTTTGCTCCATCTTCTCAAATTTTCAATGCACGTCTTGCAGCACATATGAGGGGCGAAATTTTTGTCCTGGTCCCCTAGCTTAATTCCAAAGTATGCTCTATACATTGTCTTCACAAATTTAGTGATTTGGGACTGGTTATTTGGCATGGTAACCCTCCCACATATGTAGCAGAATCTATTGGGATCATTTTTACACGCTCTATTCATTATGAAATATTTTATCTATATGCCTGAAAAGTAAAAAAAGATATTATACAAGTGAAACAAGTGATGATAGATGTTACTGTTCCAATTCCGCTTTGACAAAATCACGAAAAATTCTATTTTACTTATGAGGCCATAGCCGGATAACCTGAGCTGATTGAGAAAAACGGATTGCAGATTCGAAATCAGCAGGAAAACCTCTATAAGAATCACTGGTGCTCTTCCAATATGTGCTCTACCGCGAAAATTTACATTCCAATACGTGATCTACCTTAGATTATTCGGATTAGCAGCAGGTACGTTAGTTAGCCTTATAAGGCTAACTAACGAAAATATCACGACTTAACCTAACCAATCGTCAAGGGCGTATAGTTGACCTAACGATTGGTTAGGTTAAGTCATGATATTTTCGTTAGTTAGCCTTATAAGGCTAGTTTCACGGTAGAGCACGTATTGGAATATGGTAGATCACAGTTTCGCGGTAGAGCACATATTGGAAGAGCACCGAATCACTTACAAAACCCTTGCCAGCAAAATTGATGCATACCAGTGTTATTAATTATAACATTGTTTGTTTCTGGAATAGTATTTACTATTTACTAATAGATCAACTGTACGCCCTTGATAAATGTTATAATTAATAATAGATCAACTGTACGCCCTTGATAATTGGTTAGGTTAAGTCGTGATATTTTCGTTAGTTTATATTCTGTCAAAACTCAGATGGTAGACCGCATACTTAACCAGCACCATTTTTAGCTCCATTTACCATTACTTATTCGGACTATAGTGGATTTAATTTTCCTAGAAGAGTTCCTTGTTCCATGCACGGTCTGTGTGTGTCATAAAAAACCTCAGGGAACCATTCTGAGTTCATTCCCATATATATATATATATATATATATATATATATGTTAACCCCTCCGTCTATGGCCCTGAGTCGGTTCGGAATCGACGGGGGTTCTGGTTAGGAGGCTGCAACGGATATTTCTTCTATAACATTTTAATTCTTTTCGGTCGCCTCTTTGTTAAACTCTTGGCTACAGACTCGCCAGACTGTTATGCCAATATCTTCTATGGTGCTTGGGTTGTCTCTTAATTTGGGCAAAGGGTCGCCAATTTTTAATTCTTCTCTTGCTATAATACTCTGATACTTTCTCTGATACTAAAATTATCGACTTTTCTGACTAAGTTCTGAAGAGAGCACGGCTCGAAGGGAAAATAACAAGTTTCTCTTACGGTAATTTACTTCTTAAAAATATACAGGTACTGCTCTGAATTTACAGGGGTAGAGGTTCGACCTCTTTCGACCATGGCTCAGGCCGGAATCTAAAAATATTAAGAAGGCAAGGGGCCTCTGCCCCCTCCCCGCAGCAAGGCTGCTAACAAGGGAGTCCTAATGAAGTGCTATGATGAAGTGACTTAATCGAGAAGAAGTCTAATGAAGAAGTCCAATGAAGAAGTGCTCTAATTTTACAAGTACATGTATAATATAAACTTAAATGTTTTGGGGGAGGACAGCTGAAGGTTAAATTTCCCCCCTTTTTAAACACATGATCAGATGTTTTTGAAAGATTTCAACTAAAAATAATTAAAAAAAATAAAAATAAAAACTAATTTGTATTTTTGCCGAATCTTCATTTCTGAAGGCGATATCATTTCGTAATAGTACACATAAGTACAAATTAAGTACACGACTGAGTACGTATTAATTTTGGTTCATTACAATTACGATTATAATTATGGATTACTTCACATTCGCTTATGATTGTCCATTACAGTTCTATTAAAGTACATTCTTACATTATAAATTAAATCATTACATTTAATTACAGTTTCATTGAAGTACATTACAAGTTATTATTAATTACAGTTTCATTAAAGTACATTACGTTATATTAAATTAAAGTATTACAGTTAATTACAATTAAACAGTTACTATAACTTTGTTTTGTTTTTACAGTGTTTCATATTAATAGACAATTAAGATGTTTAGAAATATAGTACAACGTACATGGCACTTACGAGATAATTTATTTACGAAATAATATGCTATAATATGTTATGAATTTGAAATCAGAGCGAACGGAGATATTTTATCTTTGAGGCGCTCGAATCTGTTGTAGTGAGCGGAATTCGATCTTACTAAGCATTTATTCGAGTTCATCTCGGGAGGTCATATAATTAAAAATAAAAATGAAAAAAATAATACGAGAACGTATTTTCGCGTTTTCGAACGAACGCCCAAAGTTTCGCGCTTCACAAATTGTCACGAGTAAAAAATGAATATTTAATAAAATTTATATAGGACAATGATCAAGAGAAATCAATGACGGGAAAACGTGACGTATGGATGAATATGGTTGAATAATAATGTTTATACTACATAACATATAAATAATGACTTCTATAGTGTTTCTTCCTTAGTATGATGTTAAAGAATTTTCATACATTGAATACTAGATATATGTTGAAGGGAGAATGTGACGTCATAGTTATTGAATTTTTACGTATAGTACAAATCATTATTAGGAAGATTTACAAGAACGAATTAGAGACAAAGAGTGGGTAGTAATGACTAAGAAGTACAAGTACGGGTTCCAATCCTGTTACATGCAATGTGTATGCATAATCTAGGGTCGAGGGTGAGATGCAAGACAATTCATAATTAATTATAATAACTTCTATAACAAATGGAAAATGGATACGACTAAACCATAGATATGGTAGATCGTATGGTTGTGACACGAACAAAAATAGGAAGCTACAAGTAAAATTATTATCCAAACTCGCGTTAAGCGATTTTGGTTCTTATGTAAAAATGGACATTCGAACATAAAAACTATACGAACATTAGTACTGCATGAAGACAATGAATCCATATAATGATGGTGTAGGAATTGTTCATTGTTCACTTTTTAGTTATATATATATATATATATATTATATATATATATATATATATTATTAATATATCTGTAATGTCCGTAAAAGGTCTTTACCATTTTAACTTTTTATTTTTCAGAGCAAGTTAAAGATAGTTACGAAACGTAAACTATCTGAAAGGTCAAGTCCAGAAGTTTAGAGTTATTAATTTCAATTAAAAAAATTCAATATAAGCGCCGTGAGTGGCTCGAGCAATATCAAACCGATATTCAACCTCCTGCCACACTCTTCCCAGAATATCTTGGTCAATCTTTGCTAAAGCCTCCGTGATCCGTGTCTTCAGGTCTTGTAATGTCATCGCCAATGGAGGGACGTAGACATTGTCCTTAACAAAACCCCAACAGATTTTGTTTCATGAAAAGCCAACACACAAAACGCCTTCTCTTGTCCAGACCCCATTATGCGATACGAACAAATTGTTTTGTTTTTTTCTGCTTAAGGTGCTTCAACCCTACTGGATTATTAACACCATTTTTTTTTTCTTTTTGACTCCCCGAAGGGAGACTGCAAAATTAAGATGAATTATTTTCATACGAACAAATGAAGCTTCCACCAGGCGGCAACATTGAAGACTTCGCCCACCTAGCGGCCACATTGAAAACTTCTGCCACCTTACGGCCAGACTGAAAAAGAAAACAAATGAAAAATTAAAAGCGTCTGAAAAATGCATAATTAAAATAGTGAAGACCTTTTACGAACACTCTCTCTCTCTCTCTCTCTCTCTCTCTCTCTCTCCTCTCTCTCTCTCTCTCTATATATATATATATATATATATATATATATATACATATATTATATATATATATATATATTATATATATATATTGGAGTTCTCGTAATGAAAAGGTAATCTTCTGAAGAGAAAGAAAGCTGCAATAGATTTTCTTAAAATTATTTTAAAAATAATGTTCAAAAGTAATGAAGTCACTTTTTACTATTGGGAATAGTCTTACAAAGAAGTTCTTCAGGAAGTTCTGAAATTCTCAGAAAGTAGAAAATAGCAGTCTCTCTGTACGAGTCTATAGTAAAAGGTAAAAGGAGAGAGAGAGAGAGAGAGAGAGAGAGAGAGAGAGAGAGACCTGGAAATTCATCTTAGGTTATGCCAGAAAAAGTAAAGAGGGGCGGGATCCATTTTCCTAAAAATTATATATTAATGGGAAATTCGTCATTTGCATGAATGAGTGACATAATAATGACACTACGTTACTTTTACTATACCAGCTGTCCGAACTCAAAATATAAACTAGAAATACCATACTGTCAATGCCGTTCACTCATTCCCACATACTTAATTAAACACATTATATGTTTAAATGTATTCAGTCCAAATATACTCGTGGGAGTGGATTTTTTTTTTTTTTTTTTATTAGAAATATTTTGCAACTTTTACACTTTCCCAAGTCAGGGAAATCTTTTCTCCAAGTCTGAAATTCCCACTTCGATCATTCCCCCTTTTGGACCGCGAACGGGGATGAAAATTGATCAAATTGATCAAATTTAGAAGTAATCTATTGGATTAACCCTTTAAATGAGACAACCAACCTATCTAACTTCGAAGTCAGTTCGATGGGCAGCCGTCCTCCGCGTCCAGATGATGTAGCGACTAGTGGTTCGGGCCTCACGTAAAGCTGTAGGTCCCTTCGTCACATGACCTTTGCCGCCATACGAAATAGTTTAAACAACCCCTGTATTATTATTATTATTATTATTTTATATATAAGCCAGAAGGAAACAGGACTAATCTTGTTTAGTTTCACTCTAAAAATGACTGCCGTGTTCAAATGCAGCTTATAATTAGTGAAATATTTACCTCTGGAGACACTTCACATTTTCTATTAAGTTTACATATACAGGGTGGTCCAAAATTCCCTATCTATTTTGCTGAAATAATGATATTTCTATTTTATTTTCAACAGGCCATAGATGATGATGGATATACAAGAACGTGTGAGGGTAGTAACACTAAGTATCCAAGGGAAGAAGTGCAAAGAAAGTCGAGAAAAATTCGAAAGAAGATTTCACAAACCAGTACCTACAGACAAAGGAATTCGCGAGCTGGACAATAAATTTAAAAGAACAGGATCTGTTCATAATGAGGCAAGATTTTCTCAAGAAAATGTCGAATTGGTAAGAGATGCCTTTGAAACAAATCCTAGACTGTCAACTCGCACAACATCACATAGACTGAGCATACCAGAAACGACTGTTTTGAGGATTTTAAAATCAACATTAAAAAAGAAACGTTACCATATTCAAATGCTACATGAGTTCCACGGATTATGAGTTAGGCAGTGGTTCCCAAACTGTGTTCCGCGGAAACCTGGGGTTCCATGGAGGCTTACCAAAGGTTCCGTGACACGCTTTCTAATCAGGTATTAATATTAAGGTCTAATTAAGGTCCTAATATTTATACATAATTTTACCTTGTAGCTTTTTGTTAAATAATATTTTATAT
>JAJOZX010000984.1:150000-342500 GCA_023014485.1 Bathynomus jamesi | reverse complement strand
TCATCAGCCGGTCCCGAAGTTCCGCCAGAGTCCGTGGGTGTCTATTCCTGCGCTTCACTTTCTGTTTCCAGCCTGAACAACACCTTCGACGCATTCAGGATTAAAGGCTTCATTGGACCTGCGATGTACTCGTCGCCTCCCATCATTGGAGAACAAACAAAAACAGGACTCATCGGACCAAATTACACGTTTCCAATCTGCCGCAGTCCAGTTTTTGTGCCTCTGAGCCCATTTATAACGTGCCAATTTGTGACTTGCTGTTAACAGCGGCCTCTTCCGTATTACCCTGCTCCAGATGTCCATCGCATGCAGTTCTCGTCGCAATGTCCGTTCGGAAATTGGTCGCTGGAGAACCTCATTGGTTTCTTGGAGCAATTGTTCTCTGGTTTGAAAACGATTTGCAGTTACTAGACGAGAAACATGGCGGCGGCCCCTATTGTCGAGAATTGTTTTCCGGCCACAGTTACGCCGTCGATTGTCAGTTGATTGCGAACTACACCACTCTTTGTAAACTCGCTGGACAGTACGCGTTGACACACCAACAAATTGGGCTACTTCAGACATTTTGTGTCCGGGCTCTGCCAAACACGATGGCTCCTTTTTGCCACTGAGTAACGTCTGCCTCACGACCCATTTTGCAGACTATATCCAACACACACTTTGTTCTTCACCACCTCACGAAACAGATCTGATCCTGTGTGCTACGTCACCGCTACTTGTCACTTACCAATGCTACATCAGCGCCCTCTGTGTGACCTTGAACTTCCTACTATCGGTGCTATTAGGGGTGACTAATTTTTTGTCCGGAGTGCTTATTTGTTGTGTGTACTACAAATGGTTGTAGCATTTTATGAATGAATTTTTAGTGAAAGAGCTCTGATCGGTTGGCTGACTCATTGCCAAATGTCTTTAGAACATAATTATTTCCATTCATCCCTCTGGTTTACATATTACTAAGGAAACATAAATGAATAATTAAATATAAATTCAAGAAGGGGATATATATATATTAACAAGGGGGATGTCAATAAAGTGAATCTAGTGAAGTTTTTGTATTTAAAGTGCATAAAAAATGGTCTTGTTAAAACCAAAAAAAAAAGACTTTGGACGTGATGACAGTGTTCATGGCATTGGCAAGCCTGTCATCCTGAACGAACAGAGCCGTTGATAGGTATCATTGCGCCCTGAGTAAATTCCAAATTGATTTATTTATTTATTTATTTATTTACATTTAATATTGAAAATATATTTCGATATTATTTTATGTTATAACAAAGACAGAGTAAAAACCTGATATATATAAATACATATATAGGCGGTTTATGAATAAAGAAAACAATGTTTTGAGGCATATTAAATTTTAATAACATTATAATATTACCAGATTGATGGGTATCTGTAGGTTTCATACGTCACTGCTTAGAATATCTTTAAATTGGCAAATGGACGACAGCTGAATGGATACTACTGGTATGGCACTATTATTTCCCGTGCAAATGCTATTTCTAGATCAGCAACATTGATATAATAATAAAGAGTCACTGAGAGAAATATTATTTAGAAACGAAGAATGTTTTGTATTGAGGCTGCATCATGAATGCATATACATAATTGTTTTGTATTAATATGTTCCATGTTACAACTTAAGTGTTGAACCACTGCAGTTGTGCATTTATTATTCACTTCATTGACATCTCCCCTTGTTAATATAGATCCCCTTCTTGAATTTATATTTAATTATTCATTTATGTTTCCTTAGTCATATGTAAACCAGAGTGATGAATGAAATAATTATGTTCTAAAGACATGTGGCAATGAGTCAGCCAACCAATCAGCGCTTACTCACTAAACATTCATTCATAAAATGTTACAACCGTTTGTAGTACACACAATAAATATATGCCAGGTGTCGCTATCTCTTCTCAAGAGTGTCCTAAGAATAATGAGCGCAACTGTACATTTCATTCACGAGATATAGTTCTGTCGACACCCTTATTACGCTAACCCAGTGGTTCCTAACCCCTGGGGCGCGACCCATTTTGATTGGGTCACTAAATTGTCATTATCATTTATTTATGTTGCCTCTAATCATTTTACCATTAATTATTTATTTTATTATCTATTACGAGTGAACTGTTTGAAGACATGGGTCGCCGAGCTAGCCCCGCAACCAGAATTTGAGTCGCACCCTAAAAAAGAATAAGAACCACTGCCCTAACCTAACTGGGACTAATCTACTCCACCTAATAAACCGCGAGACATTTTCGATAGAATATCTTGAAGTACAGTATATTACGGCCGTATAAATTCGCACAGACAAAAACAAATGTTGAGAGACCAAAAAATCTTAAAAATCGAATCTCTTTCGCGGTAAAAAAAAAACAAAAAACAACAACAATCGAATTATTCATTATAATTATTTTGCTCCATTACCAAATTAAGAACAAAACTTTGAAAATGCGTCCCCTTACTTCATAACCTCCCAACCAGACCATAACCTCAAAAACCACCACTTTTTATAACAGCTGTATATCCAAACCATCAACCAAAATGTCAGCCATTTTGTATTCTTTTCACTTAATCGAATGGGAGAAAAAAAAAAAATGAACGAATTATTTTCATTAACTTAAAATCCTACTTTCGGATACGTTCTTTTTATTTTTTATTTTTTTTATAAATTATTTATAATTTAAAGACCAAAAGTGAAAATAAATAATAATATAATGCGTGTGAAAATGCAATATTAAAAACCATAAATTTGGCTTAGCTGTCAACGTCTGGGGGGGTAATTTGGAAGCAAAATAATGCCATGAATCTTAATGATAATGAGAGAGAGAGAGAGAGAGAGAGAGAGAATAACAAAGATAAAATAAAACATCTTTATATATACAGGGTGGGCGGAAAGTAGCTCCCTATTTTGGATTGGTAAAAAAATACGTATATTATTCATTTATTTCAGAAAAAATAATATGAAAAGGTAGGCATACATGGTAGGTTTTCTCTAAAATTCAATGTGGGCTCCAACTCTTTCCACCAGCTTCTGGAGCCGCCCAGGAATGGCGTCCACTGACTTTAGCAGGAACTCCGGCGGGATGGAGGACATGATTTCCCGAATTCGGTCCTCCAGTTCTTCCAATGTCCTCGGTTTGGTGCGGTAGACTTCTTCCTTTACCCACCCCAAAGAAAGAAGTCGCACGGTGTCAAGTCGGGGCTCCTGGCTGGCCATTGATGTGGACCACGACGACCCATCCAACGCCCAGGGAAGTGGGCATCCAGCCACTAACGGACAACAAGAGCGAAGTGCGGAGGGGCGCCATCTTGCATAAATATCAGATCGTCGATGTTCTCCCATGTGCTGACAACCGGCCAGACCTCGTTTCGCAACATAGCAAGGTACCGCTCAGCATTCATGGTGTTGCGCAGAAGGAACGGGCCCACAACCTGATCTGAGGTCATACCACACCACACCGTTACACTGAACCGATTCTGCCGTTTTTCAGCGGTAACCGTGCGACTTCTTTCTTTGGGGGTGGGTAAAGGAAGAAGTCTACCGCACCAAACCGAGGACATTGGAAGAACTGGAGGACCGAATTCGGGAAGTCATGTCCTCCATCCCTCCGGAGTTCCTGCTAAAGTCAGTGGACGCCATTCCTGGGCGGCTCCAGAAGCTGGTGGAAAGAGTTGGAGCCCACATTGAATTTTAGAGAAAACCTACCATGTATGCCTACCTTTTCATATTATTTTTTCTGAAATAAATGAATAATATACGTATTTTTTTACCAATCCAAAATAGGGAGCTACTTTCCGCCCACCCTGTATATATATATACAGTATATATATATATATAAAATTAATAATTAGAATTAAAAATAAACAAATAGAAATGGAAGAAAAATACAGTATATAAAAACTATAACAAAATTAATTTTCAAAACACCGACTAACCCCCTCAACTCACTCCACCCACCCCGACACTTTACCCCGAAAAACCACATCTTTTAACGTAAACTAACATAAAATATTAAAAATATTAAAAATTCCAAATATAAAATAACTTCCTTTTAATATTTCAACTGAAATATGAAAAAACAAAACTATATTTGTTCATATTTTTATGACTTTTACACACACTCGTAAAATACGTTTTTAAAAGCTTTTTTTTTCACGTATTTTAAAATAAGTAATTACAAAATTATTAAATAAAAATTATGGGAAAATAATTAAGAGATTAAATTCTAATATAGGTTTTTTTTTTTAAATTTTTTTTTTTCTTGGCTGACGTAGGACCTAATTGAAATTTTCGATGAGAAAATTTAATAAAAAGTAAAAAGAAGTTAATGAGAAAAAGGTTTACAAAGGATAACTCCCCTCAGTTTCTGCATTTAACTATATATATATATATATATATATATATATATATATACAGTATATATATATATATATATAGTTAGTATCGCTGACTACGATTCCCGGCCGGCTAGAGCAGGCGGCGCGCAGTTTACCCAACTGTTTATCCTTCCAGAAAAACTTGGTTGGTAAATAAATGGGTACTCTTGGTAGCATCATAGTTAAGAGGGGTTACTAATCGGGAAGTTGTGAGATCGTGTATGTAATTTTTGACCACCCGTGGTTGGGCGTGGTTCGGTTTCCACGTTAAGCCGCAGGTCAAAGCTTCATCTTCGTTAGAATGAGCAATTCGGGTCGAAGCAAACCCAAGGTTACCAAGGCATATATATATATATATATCGGGTGAGTTTTCTTAAACATCTGACACTTTACAAGGTTTGTATTTTTAGTTAACTAAAATAAAGGGATGAAATTTTTACTGTACCTTCTCTGCACATGGCGAATTAGTCCCCTAGTGCAAAACATGCTTTATGTGATGTCCTCTCAGCTCACGATACTTACATACATGATACTTTCGACGGAAGAGTCCTGTCCAACAGATTTCCTGCGGTTTAGGATAAAGGAATATTATGGTCACCCATACCAGATCTAAATCTCTGTGACTTTTATATGTGGGTTTGTTTAAAAGAGAGTGTGTTTAAGCAATATCATGAATATTTGTACTAAATTATGTTATCCTTTTTCATTTTTAGATAACTGCCTTAGGAAACTAAGAATAGGTATTATAATAGTGTAACTGTAAAGGAATTGAAGCGTAAAAATATCCTTAGCCTACCCTACCATGTAAATTTTCAATATCTTCCGACTTCACTTAAAGCAATTGGTATCAATGTATTCTTTAAGTATAATAATACTGTTAAATCACGCTTAATAAAGAATAGCCAGGATGATGTGGTTGGTTGTGTGTATTCGATCGGATGTACACAATGTGACTCAGTATATATCGGCCAAACGGGTAAAACGTTAGATATTAGGGTAAAACAGCATAAATATGCGTGTAGAACAGCAAATAATTCTAATGCATTGTTTAACCATATGTATAGATGTAATCATAGTATCAAGTGGGACAGCTCTAAAGCGCTCGTTAGAAACAGAGATATAATTGAAAGGAATATTCTACAATGTGCACTAATCCATTTTAAAAATAATTTCAGTAACAGTGCGGGAATGTATAAAATTGACAATATCCTGTTAAAATACCTTTTACCTCTAATCAACTCTTGTTAATCATGTACTAAGCTTTTTGTTTTTCTGTCCCGTTGTATATATTTTTGTCATCTCGCCTTCTCCCTTCATTCTCTGACACGAAAGGCCTTGGAATAATTTTTCTTTTTCCTTGTGGGTTTGCATCATATATATATATATATATATATATATATATATGCGCCTCGGTGGTGTAGTGGTTAGCATCGCTGACTACGAATCCATCGGCCCTGGGTTCGAGACCCGACGGCAGCCGGCGCGCAGCAAAACCCAGCTGTTCATCCTTCCACACAATAAAGAAAGTGGTTGGTAGATAAATGGGTACCCTAGGTTGCCTAGTGATTAAGACGCTGGGCTGCTGATGGGGCGTGGTTCGGATTACACGTTAAACTGTAGGTCTGAGGTGGAGTGAAAAGCTTGACCTTCGTCAGAATGAACAATTCGGGCGGAAGCTAACCAAAGGTTTTATATATATATATATATACTACTCAAAAGAAGTTAAGGGTCAAAAATACTTGTGCATATAAATATAAGCTAACGAGCTAAAATGGTGACGACTAATGACAAAATAATTCTTTGATGGCTCAAGAACAGAAAACACAAAACAAAAACTTTTGATTAGACACTAGTTTATTACCCTGATGAAAAAAAGTCATGCACCCCCCAAAATGATGTTCACACAAGTCGCAGAAGCTTCAGTAACTGGTGTAGCCACTGTTAGCATTCACACATTCTTGACAACGTTGGCGCATGCTGTTCATCAGGCGTTGGAAATAACGTTGAGGGATCGCTTGCCATTCTGCGACTAATCGCTGAGCCAGTTGCCGGAGGTTGACGGCAGGGACGTGATGTGATCGAACTCGCCGCCCTAGTTCATTCCACGCATGATCAATGGGTGACAAGGGTGAATATGCAGGCCAATCCATGTGCTGAATGTTCTGCTCCTGCAGGAAGTCGGTCACCACCCTGGCACGATGAGGTCTTGCGTTGTCGTCCTGGAACCAAGCTCCTGGTCCAATCCGCTGCAGAAGTGGAATTACCAGAGGTTGAACAATCTCGTTGAGATAACGCTGACCAGTCAAATTTCCGTTGACGACGTACAGAGGGGTTCTGTGGTTCATGGATATCCCCGCCCACACCATCACACTTCCTCCTCCAAATGGTAGACGTTGAGCAACGTTGACATCAGCAGATCTCTCTCCTTGACGACGATAAACACGAGCCCGGCCATCATTGAACTGGAGCGAGAAGCGTGACTCATCTGTGAACATTGTCTCTGCCCACTGACCACGGTTCCACCGGATATGACGTCTGCACCAATCTCGGCGAGCCCTTCTGTGACGATCAAGTAGCGGTGGTCGGACTGCAGGACGCCGGCATCGCAAACCTCGGTCTCGCAGACGATTCCTAATGGTCTGGTCGGACATGTTGGTGCCTCTGGCAGCTCTGAGTTGATCCCGAAGATGCCGTGCGGTCACAAAGCGCTGTCGCAACGCCGTTATCATCAGGAAGCGGTCTTCTCGTGCTGTTGTTGATCGGGGTCTTCCAGAACGGGGGCGATTCTGAACAGCATTAGTTGTCCTGAACCTCTGCCAGAGTCTGCCGATAACGCTTTGGCTTACATTTAGACGCTGAGCCACAGTTCTCTGAGTTTGTCCATCTTGTAGCCAGCCAATGACCCTTCCCCTGTCTTGGATGCTGAGTTGTCGTCGAACCATCTTCAAATTTCAAGTGATGATGAATGGAAAATGCTCAGCCCTTTTATTGCTAAAATTGGCATGCATGGAATGACACTCATGCAAAACACGTGCAAATGGTGCATGAGGTGTCACAATGGGTGTTTCGAGGCAGTTTGTCAGTTTAGTCTGACTAAGTTCGTGCTTCAAATCTATGAAAAGGAAATCTGGGTTAACTTAAAAAGTTTCTAAAGATAAGTGCAATGATTGCATGTCCCATAATAACGTGATGTCTATAGTCTAAATGACAACCCAAAGGGGGATATTCTAACCCTATCTGGCTTAAAAAGACATACTTACAAAAATGATCAAAAAATTTCCTTTGACCCTTAACTTCTTTTGAGTAGCACTTGCTCCGAATTTTGTTGATCATGTGCAATGAATTAATGAGCTGAGAGGACATCACATAGACTCGTAGAACATGTTTTGCAGTAAGGGACTAATTCTTCATGTGTAGAGAAAGTACAGTAGAAATTTCATGCATTTATATCAGTTAATAAAAAAACACAAACCTTTTAAAGTGTCACATGTTTAAAAAATCATCTGAGATATAATATATATATATATATATATATATATATATATATATATATATACACACACACAGTAGGGGTGAAAACTATGAGTCCACTTGATTTTTACTGGTTTTCATAGTTACAGTGTAGTTAAACCATATTATTCGTCACTGTAGAATACATGAATGATTTGGTCTTACACCTTTGTAACTCCTATTTACCACAATATCATGTCACAGTTATATTTTTCATATAAAATTAAAGAAATCAAAGATGACAGTTTTGACCACATTTCATCACTGCCTGGCTTGGAAGCAATATACTTATTAAAATGTTGTATAAAGTTTCGAAATACATGAATGGATGTTGCTGCTGATAGTTTGTTGTATAAATTAATAAGTGTCTTTCTTTTTTATCATATAATATTATTATATTATCATTAATAACAATAGTAATAATCCAATTCCTTTTGCAGGTTCATACAATTTTTTCTGCCCTAGAAAAACAATGAATAATTTTTCAACAGGCCAAATGATCTCAGCAAAGCAACAAGGGGCCAAATTGTTGCTCTAAACCATGAAGGAGTATCTCAGCGCCAGATTGCTGCCAAAATAAGAGTTTTAAAAGGTGCAGTTCAGAGAACATTGCAAAGATTTAAAGAGACTGGGACTTGTTCATCAAGACCAAGGTCAGGTAGACCCAAGACAACGCCTCCATCAGAGGATCATTTCATCAAACTTTCGTCTCTGCGTGATAGAACAGCAACTGCGACTCAGATTCAGGCAACAATCAACAAACAACGAGTGAAGCCTGTAGCAAATCTAGAGTTAAAAGAAGGCTCGTGGCTGAGAGGCTACATGCGAGGGTAGCAGTCTCCAAACCACTTCTAAGGCCTTACAATAATGCTAAGCGCTTAACATGGGCAAAAAACTACAAAAAGTTTACTGTTGAAGATTGGAAAAACGTTTTATTTACAGATGAGTCAAAGTTCGAGCTTTTTGGTAATCATCGAAGGTCCTATGTTAGACGTAGAAGTGGTAAGAGACTGCTTAAGCAGTGCATAAAACCTTCAGTTAAGCATAGTGGTGGAAATATCCAAGTCTGAGTTTGCTTCAGTTACGATGGAGTTGGTGACCTCCACAGAATAAATTATATCCTCACCAAAGAGAAGTACCACTCCATCATTCAAAGACACGTCATACCATCTGGTTTGAGAGTGTGTGGTCAAGGTTTCTTGTTTCAACAAGACAATGACCCTAAGCACACATCCAAACCTTGTAAGGACTATTTAAAAAATAAGGAAGGAGGTGTCCTGATCATTATGGATTTTCCAGTCAAATCCCCAGATCTCAATCCCATCAAACATTTATGGGAACATTTGAGAAAGGAAAAAGCAAAACACAAAATAACAAGCCAAGATATTCTCTGGGGTGCTGTTCAGCTGTGTTGGGACAACTTGGAACCTCATACCATCCTTAAGCTTGTCGAATTTATGCCTGATAGAGGACAAGCAGTTCTCAAGGCAAAAGGCAGTCACACAAAATATTAAAGTATTTTCATTATTCGGAATGTTTCTGCGTACTTTGATAACATTTATTCATTATTAAAACTTTTTTGCACCTAATGAGACCCTATTTTAATGTATTGTTCGTAATTCCTTTCGTTTTATAAGCAAAATACATATTTTGTCTAGGTGGACTCATAGTTTTAGCCCTACTGTATATACAGTATATATATATATATATATATATATATATATATATATATATATATTAGGCCGGGTCGAAAATGGGAAATTTTTTATTTCTTAAAAAGTACACTATGTAAGAAGCTTCATTTTATCATCTTAACAAAATATTAAAACATCAAGCATGTGCTACCCCTCGCACATAACCCACCCCCCTTTTTTACCCTCATATTTGCATATATTTAAATGGAAAAAAATTTTATTTCTTAAAAAGTACACTATGTGAGGTTTTTTTATCACTTTAACAAAATATTAAAAAGTCAAGAAGGTGCTACCCTACTACCGCTATCACATGCCCCTTCCTCTTTTTTACCTTCATATTTGCATATGTTTAATGTTGTTATATGTTACATGATAAGTTGTTTGTTTAATGCTTGATATTTTTATGTTTCAGATAAAGAGAAATAATTTTTCAGATAAATAGAAATAATTTGCATTTGCTTTAATTATAATTTGAATTATCATAAATTATAAATTACATATAATTTGATTTTACTTCTGAATATAAACTATGACTACTAGAAGCAAGTTCTCAAATGCAGCCTTTGGATATCCTACGGAATTCCCAGCAGCCATGACTCCTTCAAAAGCAGATGTTGTGCGCCTTTTAGTGCGCCGTCGTGAAGAAGCTAAATGAAAAGGATCAGCAACTGCTAATGATTGTTACAGGGTTGTTGTAAAATATATTGAAGACATTTGGATGAAATTTTCTTTTCCTACGATTAACATCAAAGGTATCTATCTTAAAATCAGTCGACTAATAGACTAAGCCTCAAAATTGAACAAGGTGCCGTTACATCGAAGAAATGGAAGTTTTGCCTTAAAAGTAGCTCATTATGATGAAATGTTTGATATATCTTCTTGTGAATGCTATGATAAGGGAATTGATAGGAAATCTTGCAGGTGCAAGGATAAAATACCAATGACAGAATGGGAGTCTTTTTTGGGATAAAAACAGGGAAAAAATCACTTAGGACCAATTGATTGATCGCATAGCTAGTTCAACAAAGAAGAGATCTTTAGCAAGAGCCCAAGAAGCACAAAACCGTCAACTAAAAGCACAAGAAGAAATGACTGAAGCCACCACTGTTTTGCCATCGAATTTATAGAAAATACCGAAGAAGACATGGATGTAGATTCAGAGAGTCAGGATGTAGATTATGAGGCCGATTTAGAATTGACTGAGAATATTCAGAACAGGCACTGCTATAAAAACCTAGCATTAATAGCAGATCGTTATCGTGTAAGTTGTAGAGCTGCATCTGCAATAGTCAATGCAGCGTTAAAAGATATGGGGATCCTTAACCACACCAACATGCTTGACAGAAAGAAATTATAAAGAGAAAGAAATCGCATGAGTGAAACAAATACTTTTAGGTCTAAATCCGAAAATCTGAAGATGGAGTGCCTTGGATTTGATGGAAGGAAAGCTAACACATTAACTAAAAGTGGAAAGATAAAAAAAGAACACTATGTTATTGTGAAAGAACCTGGAAGCATCTATGTAGACCATGTCACACCAGATAATGGAACTGCTCACTGCATAGCAGAAGAGTTGATAACTATTATTACAGACTCGAACAGCACAGATACTATCAAAGCTTTACTGTGTGATGGTACTCCTGTAAATACAGGAAAAATTGGTGGAGCCATAAAACTGGTTGAAATTCATTTTAACAGACCAGTGCAATGGTTGGTGTGCCTCTTGCATTTGAATGAGCTGCCTTTTATGCACGTCTACAAAGCCATTGATGGTAAAACAAGAGGTCCAAATACTTTTGTGGGTTCAGTTGGGAATAAACTGAAAACAGATTTAACAAAATTGGAGGTAGTCAAATATTCTCACGTAAAGGGAAACATTAAAGAAATTCCAGCAAATGTTGTGGAGGAGCTAAGCAGTGATCAAAGATATCTCTATGATATGTGTCTGGCAGTGCAAACTGGTGACACTTCTCAAGATCTGTCCATTCGATCCCCAGGTACCCTTCACCATGCTCGCTGGATAACTCTAGCCAACAGGGTCCTTCGATTATACAGGGTGTACCATAAGTCCGACATCATAGGCGAAATTCATATTTTTCTATTTCTACAAACCATAATTCATATTTTTCTCTTTCTACAGGCCATAATGTCTGTGAGCAAGGAAGAACGAATCCAGATGATTCTACTCATAGGAAATCGGAGTCAAAGAGAGGCCGCTGCTGAATTTAACAGACTGCATCCAGACCGCGAGCCAATAACACAGAGTTGTGTTAGCAGACTTGTTGCAAAGTGTAAGGAAACAGGATCCATAGAAGATAAACCACGCAGTGGACCTTCAAGGAGGTCCACTGACGATGATACAGCGACTGCTATCCTGGCTCATTTTAACAGAAGTCCCAATAAGTCTCTTCGGCGATTGTCCGCCGAGACGGGTGTCGAAAAGTAGCATCCATCGCATTCTTCAGGCTCACAAATAGCATCCATATAAACTTCAGATCCTACAGAAATTAAGCGAAGATGATCCCGACTGGCGGATGGAATTTTGTGAATGGGCTACGGAACAATATGCTCGGGATGCCAATTTCCCGTCCACCATTCTGTTCAGTGACGAGGCTGTTTTTCATGGAAATGGTGAGGTAAATCGACAGAACACCCGCTACTGGTCTCAAAACAACCCTCACTGGTATACCTCTTCAAAGGAATAAGGTGCATCTCGGGTGATGGTATGGTGTGGCATTTGGAACGATCGCATCATAGGCCCCCTCTTTTTCGATGAACATGTCACTAGAGGCACCTACCTACGCTACCTACGTATGCTCAAGGAAGAAGCATTTCCCAGTGTCTTGAACGAAGAAGGAAATTTCCCAACATGATTCCAGCAAGACGGTGCTCCTGCACATTACAGCATCCAAGTAAGGGAATACCTGTACCAACAATTCCCTGGTCATAGGATAGGACGTCGAAGGCCTGTGGAATGGCCAGCTAGAAGCCCGGATCTCACGCCACTAGATTTTTATCTCTGAGACCACTTAAAAGCGCTGGTATACGCAGAGAAAATTAGAAGTGTTGAATATTTGCGGCAGCGCATTATTGGGGCATGTAACACCATTACTCCTGACATCATTCACCGTGTGTTTGCTGACTGGGTATCACGTCTGAATTTGTGTATTGAAAACAATGGTGGACATATTGAGTACGTTCTGTAAATAAAAGCTTTTGTTTTGCCTTTTTTTATTATTTTTCCTATGATGCCGGACTTATGAGACACCCTGTATATCTCAACGCCAAATCCCGATAAAACCCTTCAAGATATAGTCAAGATTATTATGCAGTTCTATGCTTTAGGGTGGTTTTGGATAAAATCTCATCCTAATGCAACTGATGGTGTATATAACTTTTGGCATTTACGTAATGTGCTTGCTTCGAAATTTAGATGAACAACATAGATCAATCATAGAACCAGTATTAAAGAATAACGCCTACTTTTCCCACCCAGAAAATATACTCATATCAATGGTAACTGACAAGAGACTAGAAATTAGGGCGCAAGCTATTCAGAAAATCATCCTTTCAAGAACAGGATTTTCAGGTACCAGAAACTTTAAGTTGCCTCGAACCCTCAATTTCCAGTCTACTGACTACACCGAGATGATCGATTGACAAAGAGAGCTCATTACTCCTCCACCGCTACTAAACAATTTTAGCGACGATGAGCTACTACAGGCTCGATGTAAGCCACTGGAGATAGCTTCTTTCCCATGCCACAATCAAAGTGTCAAAAGGGCAGTGAACCTAGTAACAAAGGCATGTCAGGAAAGAATAGGATATGACAACTGTCAAAGGTTTATCTTAAACTCGTTAGAATCAAGCAGAAACTGCCCAAGTTTGAATGGAAGGCCCAATGAAATGAGTAAAAAACATATGAAATAAAATTTCCTAATGATATTGAAAATTTCTTCACTTTTGATGTGATAAGGAACAATGAAAAAGTGAATTGAATTTTGACACATTTATTATGCCTCTAATTTTTTCTTCTGAATATATTGTTTTACTTAATTAATTTTACTAATACTGTACATTATTAAATAGAATATTATACGTTAATAAAGATTTATGTCATCAAAAAACCTGAATGTAGAGTAAGTCTCGTATAAATGGAATATTCTTCAATATAGGTCAAAAAGCGAAAAATTGTGTCAGGGGTAGGAGGCTTTAAACAGCGAAAATAATTTATGAGGGGGTTCCTGTGTTCCATTCAAACCCCTCACAATATGTACCTTTTCAATATAAAATTTGTACGCGGCCTAATATATATATATATATATATATATATATATATATATATATATATATATATATATGGGTTAGACTCAGAATGGTCCACTGAGATCTTTTATGTTACACAATCATGAAACGGGTGTCCGGCGAATTTGTCTACAACAATTTGTCTAAAGATACAATTCATCTACAATAATTTGTCTGCAACAATTTATCTGCAGCAATTAGTCTACCGATACAATTTATCTACAATAATTTATCTACAGATACAATTTGTCTAGAGAGGAAAAATGAAAGCTATTTGATGTTAATTATTATTAATTTTTTCAAAAAAATGAAAAATTTGTTTCTGCAATCGGTTTTCTTGAGAAATGATAAAGAAAAATGTTATTGGATATTGAATAAATTTATTTACTGAAACGACGCAATACACTCCATCTTTTTGAATAAGTCCGAGCTGGTGTGGCGCTTACGCCATACAAATTCACAAAAAATGACAAGAATTAGTGCGGTATCTTGCAAAAAACAATAGTATAAGAAACTCGATTAGGTCAGGTTAGGTTAGGTTAGGTCAGGTTAGGTCAGGTCAGGTCAGGTCAGGTTAGGTTAGGTTAGGTCAGGTCAGGTTAGGTTAGGTTTCTCAAGAAAACCGATTGCAGAAACAAAATCAGGGTCATCGACTGCCCTTGTTTTCAATTTCGTAGGAAAATCGAGAGCAGTCCATGAAACATACTAGGTCCAATATTAGTAACAGTTTCTCTAGACAAATTGTATCTGTAGACAAATTATTGTAGATAAATTGTATCTGTAGACTAATTGTTGTAGATAAATTGTTGTAGACAAATTGTTGTAGATGAATTGTATCTTTAGACAAATTGTTATAGACAAATTCGCCTAAAACCCATGAAACGAACATGTTAAGTGCCTTAAAAAGTGGACGCTCAATTCTGCCCGTTGAAGTTTAAGTTTTGGTTTTTGGCTGAAAATACGATAGTTACCCCTTTTTCTTTGATGTATTCAATCTGACGTGAATGCAACGAGTTTCTTGCATATATTGAGGCTCTGAATATAGTACGCTAGGTGTAGCTGTGAACCCTAGATCCTGTCCCAAAGCTGGATCTTATCAAAAGAGGGAAGTTATATTTTGGGGTCTCTTTGCGAGTGACCCGTTGCCCACGTCGGGCTAACATCATGAAAAAGAAAAACTATAGTATTTGTCATTTACCATTACTTATTCAAACTATAGTGCATTTAATTATCCCAGAAGAGTTCCTTGTTCCATGCACAGTCTGTGTGTAACATATATACAGTATATATATATATATATATATATATATATATATATATATATATATATATATATATATATATATATATATATATATATACAGGGTGGGCGGAAAGTAGCTCCCTATTTTGGATTGGTAAAAAAATACGTATATTATCCATTTATTTCAGAAGAAATAATATGAAAAGGTAGGCATACATGGTAGGTTTTCTCTAAAATTCAATGTGGGCTCCAACTCTTTCCACCAGCTTCTGGAGCCGCCCAGGAATGGCGTCCACTGACTTTAGCAGGAACTCCGGCGGGATGGAGGACATGACTTCCCGAATTCGGTCCTCCAGTTCTTCCAATGTCCTCAGTTTGGTGCGGTAGACTTCTTCCTTTACCCACCCCCACAGAAAGAAGTCGCACGGTGTCAAGTCGGGGCTCCTGGCTGGCCATTGATGTGGACCACGACGACCCATCCAACGCCCAGGGAAGTGGGCATCCAGCCACTCACGGACAACAAGAGCGAAGTACTGAGCGGTACCTTGCTATGTTGCGAAACGAGGTCTGGCCGGTTGTCAGCACATGGGAGAACATCGACGATCTGATATTTATGCAAGATGGCGCCCCTCCGCACTTCGCTCTTGTTGTCCGTGAGTGGCTGGATGCCCACTTCCCTGGGCGTTGGATGGGTCGTCGTGGTCCACATCAATGGCCAGCCAGGAGCCCCGACTTGACACCGTGCGACTTCTTTCTGTGGGGGTGGGTAAAGGAAGAAGTCTACCGCACCAAACCGAGGACATTGGAAGAACTGGAGGACCGAATTCGGGAAGTCATGTCCTCCATCCCGCCGGAGTTCCTGCTAAAGTCAGTGGACGACATTCCTGGGCGGCTCCAGAAGCTGGTGGAAAGAGTTGGAGCCCACATTGAATTTTAGAGAAAACCTACCATGTATGCCTACCTTTTCATATTATTTCTTCTGAAATAAATGGATAATATATGTATTTTTTTACCAATCCAAAATAGGGAGCTACTTTCCGCCCACCCTGTATATAAATATATATAATTTTATTTGCACCGAAGCGAGATTAACTGCTGTTTTGCTGCAATCCTTTATGATGTATTGGTAAGAGAGTTAAGTCTTTATGACATCGAAGATGTTGAGTTGAGAATTGATACAGTATATTTAATTCGCTGTTTAACCATCCGATTAAAATTTAGAGAGAGAGAGAGACAGAGAGAGAGAGAGAGAGAGAGAGAGAGAGAGAGAGAGAGAGAGAGAGAGAGAGAGAGAGAGAGAGAGAGTTACAAGGAAAATAAGTACCTCAAAAGGCCTTGCGGCCCATACCGAGGAGGTACCAATGGCAACAGGTGCCAGGGAAAATTTTGTACACACTCAAATAGTGTGCAAGATTTGGTCTAACCTTTTCTTGAACTGATCCACAGAGGAACTGTTCACAACTTCCGAAGGTAACCTGTTCCATGTGTCACAGATCTTATACGTAAAGTAATTCCCACACACACTAGTCCTAAACCATTTCAAATCCAACTTCCAACCATTGTTGCGAGTTGGGTTATCATTTAAACTAAACATACTTCTAAAATCGACATCGTTGAACCCGCGTAAGAGCTTGAAAACCTCGATCAGTTGACCGCGCAGCCTCCGAGTTTCAAGCGAAAACAAGTTCAGGGCGCGTAACCGTCGATTGTAGCCCATATGCCTAACGGAAGGGATTAACTTTGTGGCCCTCGCCTGCACTCGCTCCAGCCTCTCAATATCTTTCCTGAGGGCGGGCGACCAGAACTGCACAGCATACTCCAGGTGCGGCCGAACAAGGGAATTGTACAGTGAGAGCACAATCTCCTTGTTCCGAAACTGAAATTGCCTCCTGACATAACCCAATAGTTTCTGGGCTTTCTTTTCCACCTCTACACACCGTTTCGTAAACTTAAGGTCGCTGCTAATTAGCACACCCAAGTCCTTTTCTAAATCAATCACCTCGATATTACTACCCAACATCGAGTAGTCCGACTTGGGATTGGCGTAGCCAATGTGCATCACTTTGCATTTACCCAAGTTAAACGGCATTTGCCATTTTTCGGACCACTCTCCTATCCTACCTAGGTCCGCACTAGTGCTTGCATAATACCGAAAATTTTCAATACCGGTATTTGGAGGCAATTATGCTAATCCCGGTATTGATACCGGTATTATGAAAAAAATAATTTATTTTGATTTATTATGGTGCCACCCTACCAACCCTCCCACAAGTCTGAGGGACTTGCAGTACTCACCATATTTACTATAAATTAATGACCCAACTCCAAATAGATGGCATTCTATTCGAAAAAGTTTATACAGTAAATTACTAAATTGTAATAAAAATATTATTTGAATTAAAAAAAATTCAAATAATATTTTTATTATTATACAACTACTGGGGTAGATAGAAATTATTAGTATCTAAATATTTATTTCTTAGTTTGATTTTGAAAGTATGCTTTGAGGAAACAAAGAGCATCTAGGGATTGTTCAGATAGACTTGATCTCAGTTTCGTCAGAAATAGGCCTGCAGCAGAAAAGGCTCTTTCTGATTCTGCACTTGTAGGTTTAATTGAAAGCAGTGCCTTGTACAGCTTCTCTAAATTCTCACTTCTCTGTAAAGTAACTTCCAAGCTTTTAAATTCATTAGTAACATCAAAATCAATGGAATTTTTTTTAGATGGCACTTTTCCTAGTTTGTCCATTTCTTGCATGTATTCACTCAGTAATGAATCTGCTTCCACTTCAGTCTTATCGGAGGACTAAATTGCCTAAATTTTACAGTAGCAATTTTTGTCAATACCGAAAACCTATAATATCGGTATCGGTATTATTTGTACTTCTTCAATACCGGTATTAATACCGGTATTTCAATACCGGTTTTAACCCCTAGTCCGCACGCAGTTCCTCGATCGCTTCTGGCGTCCCAACATTAGCCCCAAGCTTGGTGTCATCAGCGAATTTGGCGATCCGACTGACGATGCCACCGTCGATATCATTTATGTAAATGATAAACAACAGTGGCCCCAAAACGGAACCTTGAGGAACCCCACTAGTGACCGAGGCCCAACCCGAACTAGCACCTTTAATTACCACCCTCTGCCGCCTATTCCTCAGCCAGAGAGAGAGAGAGAGAGAGAGAGAGAGAGAGAGAGAGAGAGAGAGAGTTTATATATATATATATATTGCGCGGAACATTTGAAAGGTTGAAAGGATGATGAGAGCAGAAAGCCATTCTCCCCTACATCAAATTCCCCAAATGAGTCAGGATGCTGCAGAAAAGGGTCAAACGCAAGTCGTTCCTGAAATGTCCTTCACCAATATATATATATATATATATATTATTTTCTTTTTTGAGCAATATAAGGAACTGGACAGGCTTTATCGAAGCAATGAGCCAAGAAATGGCGGAAGGAAAACTTTAATCTCTCCTTTACAGACTCCTTTTCACCAAAGTTAAGAAACTCGAGTAAACGGATTAATATAAATTATAAATAATACTTTGAGAGATGATACAGCTTCTTTGTTGGCGTAAATTTGATACAGAAACACGAAGTATAATAAAATAAAAGATGGAAATATAATGACGTTTTGTACCAAATATCTTTTGTCTAAACTTGCAGTGGTTCTCAACCTTTTTTGTATGGTTACCCAAAACCAATTCTAATGCAACTCCATTATCCCAATCATTATATATTATTTTTTATAAATTCTGGGTCGCGTGTCATTACCCCGCAAAATAACTGTCATTATCCCAGTTGGGTAATTTACCCCTAGGTTGAGAACCACTGGGCTAAAGAATCTCTTTGTGAATATTGGGTGCAAAATACCGTTATTCTCCCGTTACTTCATTCCCTTTCGTGTTCCTCTGTCAAGCAATGACACGAACACGTTATCAATAATTTATTTATATAATCGCTATTATTATTAAATTCGCTTTCTCCTGACCACGCTGCCACACCGCCTCCCGTTGGATCGGTGAATTGAAACGACGTTGGATCCGTTCTGTAGTTGGATGGATGACCGTCTTCCTCCGCGTTTAGATTATTATTTTTTTTTTATGTTTGATATGACAGTAATATATTCACAGTCCTCTCATCTGAATATGTCCTTGGAAGCATGGAGGCTTTTTAGGGAAAAATTAATAGTATTAGGTCATCCCAAAAGTAATGCGGCATTTTTATTTTATTTTTTTTCATTTTTATCATTATTTTACGGATAGAAATCAAACAACTCTTTGAAGTTATTTATATTTAAATAAATATTTATTTAAATATAAATAACTTCAAAGAGTTGTTTGATTTCTATCCGTAAAATAATGATAAAAATGGAAAAAAAAAAATTAAAAAATGCCGCATTACTTATGGGATGGCCTAATATTTAGTTTATTTATTACATTAAAATAGTGAAAGTGGCAAGTGATAATAATAGTGATACACAAAACAAAATAATAATAATAATAACAATAACAATGATAAATACAATATGCAAAATGTTACATAATTTTAAGAAATTAAAGGGGCAGTAGCATGGGCGGAAAATGGACGAGTCCAAAAATGTTGCAGAGATAATGATCAATGTTGCAAAGGGGGCGGTGGTATGTTGCAAAGGGTGGGGTATGCAATGAAGGGTAGAGGGGGTGTGCAATGAAGGGGGTGGGGTATGCAATGAAGGGGGTGGGGGGTATGCAGTGAAGGGGTGGGGGAATGCTGCAGGTGCAACAAGGGGTCATGAAACTTGGAGGCGGCGTTATCCCCCAAGAGAAAGACAGGAGAAGGAGAGAAAGGAAGAGAGGTGTTCATCTGGCTCCTGCCAAGTGCATAATAACACTTCAGCCTACCCGCCGTCCTCTTAGAGGCCAATAATCAGCCAGTTGGCTTAGAAAGCATAAATGGCTTGTACAGGTTGAGTTGCTAGATACCACCATTTATTTTAATTCACACGAGTTGCCGTTTTTAATTGTTCAGGTATACATTATTAGGTTGAGGATTGTGCCATTTATTTAATGAATTCTTAAAAGTTGCCTTAGAAATCCGCCAGTAGGTTTAGAAGGTGTAACCAGCCATTTGTATAAATGTTTACAACCAAAAGAATGAAATAAAACAACATTACAGCATTCTGTTTATTAAATATTGTAAATATATAGAAAATAAATATACATTTGAATGATCAATTAAAAATATTAATAGTATAAGAAGTATGAACGAGGAATATCATATAATAAAAATATATAACTCCACATAACAGTACAGGAGAAATATATATATATATATATATATATATATATATATATATATATATATATATATATATACACAATTATATTATGGAAATATATAGAAAATAAATATACATTGGAATGATCAAAAAACAAAATAAAAAATAAGAAATAATATAACCATCAATATAGCAGAAATATTTACACACACACAAACACAATTACGTTAAATATATAAATACATTTAACTTTTTTTCAAAACACTAAACTCGCACTTAATCGAGTCTACAATTACATCGTTATTGCTCTGCATTACGCAGTATACGCGTTTTAATAATATTTCACCGCTTAAGGTATAGGGATACCTATACTCGATATGAAGGGCTTTCATATCGTTCAGAACTATTTTCGTTCCCACTTTACAACCGGTTGGTAAGTTATCTTTAAACACGGCTAGAATACAATCAAAAGCACGCACAAAGAGTTCATCATTAGCCACAATATCATTATTAAATACAAGTTTATAAACACGCCTTTCCAATCGAGGGTTTGTTTCTACCGACCCGAGCTTTTCAATCGTGAACTCTTCACACTGCATAGCGACAGTTGAAGTAATCTTCTAAGTCGTTACGACAGCTGCTCGTTATATAAAGAAATAGTTCTTCAGGGTGAACGGTGTAGGTGAGCTCAGCCCTGTACCGATCAAGTGCTTTGTACCAAAGTTCACGATATTTCAAAGAGTCTAAACTTTTTAAATAAACGTCCAGCTCTAGACCATTCTCACCTTGTTCAACCCTACACTCGGTAAATCCATCGAGCAGAGCGGTGTATGCGTATTCAAGAACCGTATCAAAATAAAGCATATCCGCAACACGCGCGTCTAATATAGGCTTCAGCTTGCGGAATCCGACGATTTCAAACATTCTGTCGAGGATGAAACGGTTTCGGGTAGGGACAAGAGCGTCAACCGTATACCAATGCATGGCCGATCGTTATTTATACACAACGTACATACAACGGCATATGAGGGGGTGTCACTAATCTGCTCTCTTCTTGTACCTACACCTATAGGAATTTTATAACGATCTTCACTCCACTTCTCAACTATCACGAAGATTCTATTCATCTCCTCGGCACTCAAATAAACAACATTCCGTTTGTTTGTTTGTCTACAATCCGTTTCCAGTACATAGTTAACGACACCGGATTTACGCCTGAACACGCGCAACGACTTCGTCACGGACACATCGTACACGGCGTTGAGAATGCTGCTCAAAGGAAGTTCCATCGTATTCAAGGAGCGAACGTCCACTCGGTTCAGGCTCTGAGATAACTATGAGGCACATGCAACGCGACGGTTCGACGGGAGGAGCGAGTCACACCATAATCTAATGAAACGTGTACGGCGCTCATCCAACATGAATCGTTGTATCCCATTATATTGGGCAGGTGTTTTGAGAAATTTTCCGATACAAGAATTAATTTCGGTTTTAATGTTTCATCACTCCCACTTCCCAGAATATGCATCAGGCATTTTCCTTCAGGGTAATTTTCACGAACAAAACACATTTTATAACGGTTTTATTGTTTTACCACTCACCATTTCCACAAACTAAACGTCTTCACACTCCGGCGCACTATTTGAGAGGAACATATGCCCATATTTTTCCTTTTTGTTTAACAAGCGATACTCGTCTCTAAAGTCTGTTAAAAACTCACGCAGGGCATTAGCCACAACCTCACTACAAACCTCGTCATGATATACATTAATATAGTGATAAAAATACTTAAGATTCTCCATGATGACGAGATTTACATTCTCAGTCGCAGGGTACGAGTACTCGGTATGGTGTAATATGACATAATAACGCTCGTCACACCACTCATCAATAAGACTCACTATCCATATCCGTTGCTTCTCTTCTGCACGTGTTGTTTCTTTTACTTCACGGTATATGTGAGCCTTTATAAAGCTTAGGTCTATAACATACTTCAATACATCGTCTGTGCTACGAAAGCCTACAATGCTCTCACCAGAATATCCATAGAATATTTGTACATCTTGCTCCTTCGCACAATTCAATGTAGTCTTAAAAGAGGCAAAGGAGGGTGGAATAGGGAGTTTTTAAGTATCCACCACATCTTGACACTTTGCAGAATACCATTTCATAAACGTTGAACAAGTACTATTAAAGGTAGCCATTACTATTTTCTGTCTACGCGGGAGAATACACGTCTGAGCTCAAGGGCTTACTGCAGTCAACTGACCACGCAGGGAATCCCAGGTGGTAGCATGACTCACGTTGCTGGTCTTACAGTGGGCGGAGCTTAGAACTTTCACCTGTGCACACACACAAACACACACACACACACAAAGGAGAAATTGAAACGCTAATTGAAACATGATTTATTTAATAAACGAAATATTCAAGGCATATATATTTACAAATACGTGTAATAAATAAGTTAGCAATAGACACATCAAAGATATATTCAAGGTGTATATATATATATATATATATATATATATATATATATATTTACAAATACGTGTAATAAATAAGTTAACAATTGAAATTAATGTTAATGTTAATGTTAACATAAGAAATAACAGAAAACACAAGAAAAAACAAATGCATAGATTTGGTGTTCACAAACAACAGTAACCTAATACTTTAAAGAGTGTATTCTATTAAATACTTTTAACCTATGTTCACGATTTAATACAGGTTTTAAGATAGATTCAGTTTCCTCAATTCGTCTCTGAAATCTTCTTCTGTCCCAAGCGCACTCTTCCCATTGCTCTCTTCTACAGCAATCAGCAACGGGGTAACTTAGAACGTTGTCACAGAATTTTACTTTTGGGGGCTTTGTTGCAACCCAAACGTTTCCAATTTCATCATTCCATCTTTGGTTCACGATTTTTAACTCTTCTGCAATTTTGTCAACGCTGCATCTATCATCACTTCCAAAGTCACTTTCATCAGTGCAATGTTATGATTAGTCTCAGAATTTTTGAGGCAACTTTTTCTGTGCTGACAATGAACTGGATTTAAATGATGGTGGTACACGGATCTGTTCCGATACTTCTGAATTATTCATATTTGATGGTTATATACGAGAGAATATAGGACTATCAAATAAAACGGTAAATGTAGTTGACGTTAAATCTATTTATTTGCTAAAGGAGGCCATACTATTATATATATATATCATCCGTAATGTCGATGATGGGATGCTGTACCTTATCGTCATTCACGGTTCTGTGGGAGAGAAAACAACTGTAAATATAAGGAACAGCACTCAATTTGTAATATTTTGTAAATGATCCACTTAAGAGTGTGACGTGTTAGAAATGGACTCTGTAGAAAAATTCAGATTCACGAGCCCATCCACATGTATTATATCTGGACCTACAGGATGTGGTAAAACTGTGTTTATGCTTAAAATCATTAAAGAAAAGGAAGATGTTCTCAAAATTTGTGCATAAAGTTATATGGTGCTATTCGACGTATCAATCAGTGTTCAACGAGTACCAAGATGATATTTTGTTCCACAAAGGTGTATATGACGTTAATTCGTTAAAGGGAAATGAACATACAGTCATTGTAATTGACGATCTCATGTTGGAGATGGATAAAACGTTTGCCGAGACATTTACAGTATTCTCCCACCATCTTAACATAAGCGTGTTCTTCATCAATCAGAATCTATTTTTCAAAAATAGATACATGCGCGATGTGTCGTTAAATACACAATATCTAGTCTTATTCGCGCAACGTAGAGATGTATCACAAATTGGGGTATTAGCCAATCAAATGTTCCCGAATCAGCGTAAGGAGTTTTTGGAAGTTTATAAAGAAGCTACAAGCACGCGTTACGGATATTTGCTTTGCGACCTTCATCCGCGAAACACGTTTAGGGTGCTTCTAAGAACGAATATATTTCCAAACGAGCCTGAAACGGTGTATATTCCAGAATGACAAAGAGACTAAAGAAATACCGTGAATTAATAAAAATCTATCATCGACTGCCCCGGGCAATGCAGCAGATGTTTATTAAAAATATCGACTCCGACTTTTTAAAATGCATCTGTGAAATCTGTCTTAACGTTATAAATTGCAATGTATCAATGAAACCACCTCAGAAGGCTCGCCTACGCCGTTACAAGAACATAATACGCACTCGCTCGTAAAAGTCAAACTGTAGCGAAGAAAAAACGAATTATTGTACAAACAGGAGGGTCATTTCTCCCCATCTTATTTTCAGTTTTGGGTCCTTTACTGACTAGATTAATATAATGAAGAAAGTGGTAGTGATTCCACACGAGGTGTACGCTTCACTGCAAAGGAATCCAGACACGGATCTAGATCCCCGTAAAAGCAGACTTAAAAGAATGGAAAGCGAATTGCTAGCCCTATTAAACAGTGAAAAAACACCTGATGAGAAAAGAATCTTATACCAAGAAGCTCTGCAGAAATTTCTTCACGAGTACGAAAATTATAAGAACCCGACAGAGATTCCTGTGGTTATTAGGCACAGCACGGGGAACGATGGACATGGTGACATAGGACCTGTACCCGACGATACAGCTGACCAACCAAAGATTAAGGGGTCGGCCACACAACACATCGAGCATGTATTAAAAAGCACCCTCCCACATACATTGAGGAATAAAGGTTTAAGTCTTTATAATCTATTGAATGAGGACCCAGCCATACAATGGACCGATACAGGCGAGATCATTGTGGAAGGATCAAAGGTACAGGGATCGAATATCGTAGACATTGTCCATGATCTGGTGAGAAAATGGGATAGGCCCTCACCATCAGGATGGAAGCATACTAAAACAAGACTACAACAAATAAATGTCCCAAAAACATTGATAGGAAATTTGAACAGGTTAAAAGACCTGGAACATGCGACTCACGTGACACAATTGAAGACGCCATCACCCCCGCCGGTAACATCTTTGAAGAGGAGAAAGAAGAGGTCAACCCTACCCACGTGCTTCTAAAATACGCAAATGGCTAACGTATTAAGTAAACGTTATTATGACATTTCTAACCCAGCCTCCTACGGCGGCGTAGATAGACTGTACAGAAGTGTTTACGGAGTAGGAAAAAAGATGTTGAGAGATTTTTGCGGGAGCAGGACGCTTATACGCTTCATAAGCCGGTGAGAAAAAGGTTTAAAACAGCCAAGACAACGGCTGCCTCGATTGATTCTATTTGGCAAGCAGATTTAACAGACATGCAAAGATATTCTGTGTATAACGATGGTTACCGTTACATTCTATTCATAATAGATGTATTCTCTAGATATCTGTGGCTAGTTCCTCTGAAAAATAAATCACCTGAAACAGTTGCTAAAGCCACCAAAACGCTAATGTTAAAAGAAAACAGGGTTCCTGGCTATTTTTGTACGGATATGGGGAAGGAATTTATAGGCCGTGCTTTTCAGAACATGTTGACAGAGTTTAATATCAGCTATTACACAACCAATTCTATACATAAGGCTTCTTTAGCTGAAAGAGTTCAACGTACCATAAAGGAACGCATGCACCGCTATTTTACACATAAAAACACAGATTTCTAGACATTCTGGAATCATTGGCATCATCCTACAACCGCTCACACCATCGCACGATTGGGACAACACCTAACGAAGTTTTAGAAAGAGGTACGCTCCCGAGAAGAGATGGATCACCAACACACACACACCTGCGCGTTTCAAAATCAATGATTATGTAAGGCTGTCGCGTTCGGGAAATAAATTCGCAAAGGGTTTTGAGCAAGGATGGACACGTGAGATTTTTAAAGTTAGGGCTATGAGACCTAAAGGTGAGATAATGATGTATTACGTTGAAGATTTGAATGGGGAAGAAATCTCAGGAGGCTTTTACCGCGAGGAGTTGCAGAAAGTGGCATTTAATTTAAGAAAAAATGTGTTTAAAATTGAGAAAATTTTAGGAAGCAAAGGTTTAGGAAAGAGAAAAAAGTTCCTGGTGAAATGGCTAGTGTACCCAGAAAGCTTCAACACCTATATTAAAGGTGATGCAATAATGAAGCTTAAATAGTATGCAACATGGCTCCTAACCATTTCTACGTCACACTCCCGTCCTCCTCGTCCCTGTCTGTACACACTAACAACCCACTAGCCAACTTTGTAACAGCTCCATGGACCCATTGAATTGGGTCGTGATTCGTATGAGGTTGGGATATGTGAACTCCAGTTAACCACCAAATTTTTAACTCTTGAAAAAGCACAGGTCATATTTCTGATCCTTAGAAACACCGATGAATGCGAAAAATTAGGCATAATCTAAGACAATACTGTACGCTCAACCCTGTGCGGTGAGGGACTGTTCTATAGCATGAATGTTTCTTTAGGAATCGGGCATTATGATACAGACATGGATATTGTGGAGGGTTTGAACAAGAGTCTTGAAAATTTGTACCTGACAAACGATTTACTTTTTGAAATCGCAAACATAGACACGCCCGCATGCACATTGAGGTTAAAATCAACGCTTAGTAAAAATATTAGAGATAAAGAGCTGTTCACAATTGCTGCTGAGTGCCGATATAGCGCAACCTTCCAAAGAGAGACATTTCACGAGGCACAACGTGACTTGTCCAGCTTAATGTTTCAATTGAAGATGGAGAAATTTGCTGAAAGCTCTCAATCCCCAGACATGCGCTATATTTACAGTAATATAGTGGAGCACCAGTTTGTTGGGGATACCCAGGCACGCCTGCTGCGCATTGCCCACATCCCCAACCATAGAGGAAGGAGTTTGAGTATTACATATGACAGACCCCATTATGTGAATGTCGCAACTAATTTAATAACCAATATCTCAATATATATAAGAACGATTGAGGGTGAAAACTTCCCATTCGGTAACGGGAGCTTAACAGTGAAGCTACACTTTCGACGCACTGAGTTATAATGGATAGAAAGCCTTTCACCGTCTATCGAGGGGTGAGATACCAGCGCGGTAGTGGACTTGGGTCCATTTTTTCATCCATACTACGTACGGCTGTTCCTTTGCTGAAGAGGGGTGCCAGATACCTCGGAAGGAAAGCGCTACAATCAGGTCTTAACACTGCAGAAGACATATTGGCTGGGGCTAAACCTAAAGAAGCTCTAAAAAAACATTTAAAACGTACACGGGACGAAATCATCAAAGATGCAAAGAGAAAAATGCGTGGTGGTGGGAAGAAGAAGAGGGCTGTCCGGAAGAAGGGATCACGTGGCATTAAACGTAAAAGGATATCAAAAAAGAAGTGCTGTAAGCGAATGAAGCCTATGGTTGACCACTTTTTTGACTGATATAAGCTAAGGACATTGATCTCATGAATCATAGTTTGTTTACTACTTGTCGAGAGAGGAGGCACTATTTCTAACTCGTCATGGCACGCTTCATCCACCCATGTAGTTCACAATGCTGTAAATCGGAGCTATCCCTTTTTGAGATGCCTCCAACTCAAGTTTCTATTGAGCACAGTGACTTTATTACAATTAACCCTTTAAACACAATTAGTTCCCCGAGTGCTCCTATAGAATTCGTGATACCCAGCTCAGGCCCTTACTTTTTTGATCCAAGCTGTGTGCACATGTACGCTAAGCTACGTATAGCCCATTCTGATGGAACGGACTGCGATGACAAATATGCTGTATACCCTGAAACAAACTTTCTGCACTCCATATTCAACCAGTGTGACGTATATTTAAATCAGGCCAACATATCGTCAGGCACGGGATACTATCATCTACGAGCCTATCTGGAAAATGTCCTCAACTTTTCCAAAGAAGCGAAGGCTACCTTTTTAAGTGCCGAGGGATATTATCAAACTAAAGACGAAAGTAGTATAAAGGACAAATTTAAAAATTCTAAAAAGAAGATATACGAGTGTTTTGGACGTCTGCACACAGATTTCACTTTCCAGGAGAAGTTGCTTGTGAACGGGGTGGATATGAAAATAAAGCTCACCCGCACGAGTCCTGAGATCTGCTTAAATCTGGATGCTGATCAAGAAGAGGGAGCAAAACCCGTTGTGGTTCACATTATGGAGACATACCTCCGCGTACGACGAGTGAAATTAAGTTCACCAAAACAACTAGAAATTGAGAAAAATTTACTAAACGCTACAGTGAAATACCCTATTAACAGAGTACAAATCAAACTATATACGGTGCCTGCAGGGTTGGCGTCGAAGCAGATAGAAAACATCGCCCTGGGAAATCTTCCTAAAAGGATATTAATCGGAATGCAGGACCATGCTTCGGTGAATGGAAAATATAAAAAGAGTGCCTTTAAATTCGAGAATTTCGGACTTAAAAATATAATCTATACGTTAATGGCATTGCTTTGGGTGGAACATTGATACGGACTATTCATCAGACGCTGTGTTACCTCTTTGCGCGAGAGCCTATAGTAATCTGGCCCATATTGCAGGTGATTGTGATGAGCTCGGTAATGGGGTAACGCAGAAAGAATTCATTGATCAATTTAACCTTTATCCGTTTGACATTACACCTGACTTATCTGCTAGCGTAAATACATTTAAGTCCACAACAGAGCGGAAACATCTCAGTGAGGTTGGAATTCACCAAGCCTATAGACGCACCTATTAGTGTACTAGTATACCTTGAGTCGCAAGCCCTAATAGAAGTAGATAGATTTAGGAGCGTTATCACTGACTTTTAAAATGGATGCTAATACACTTCAGAGAGTAATGAATAGTGAACGAGTCACACGTTCCAAATTTATCGGCGTGTTTGCGAAGAATGAAACATTGAGTTTGCCAACTTTATTGTGAACACAGATGTCATCGGTAATGAAGGGATTCATTGGTTTGCAATCTATTTTAAAAATAGGGACCGTGTACTATTTTGATTCACTCGGTACTCAACCCTGGAGTGACCCTGTTATTGTAAAATTTCTCGCTCAGTTACATATTCCCGAAGTTGTATGGAACCCGTTTCGATTACAAGGATATTTTAGTAATACTTGTGGAATGTACTGCATTTCATTTCTCATGCATATGTCACGTGGTAAAGAATTTATAAATTTTTAAAATTTATTCGACCCGTGTCACACTCAACGAAACGATGAAATGGTATGCAGACAGATAAAAAGCCGTTTTCCAATTGTGCGTACTCGTTGTATAGTATAATGTTTTGTTCGTGTGTATATATATATATACGTAGTTTAGTTATTCTGTAGTTTAAGATGGTTATTGTACTGATTTCTTTCATTTAATAAATTGATGAAAATAATTGTCTTCTTCCCCCAAAAGAACGAAAAAACACATTATTTCGATGTGACATTCATTGGTGACTGTTCGGTATATCCTCCGTATTCAGGTCCATGACACGAGGTTCTTCAAAAGATTGTATAACACGTGTCAAATCCTCATCGGACCTTAAAGGAGAAAGAATAATGTTCATATTGAATCTTTTTTAATAAAAACATATACAGAGTATACATATTGTAAGACAGACCCCATTATGTGAAGATATCTTTGAACGCTCAGAGAAGCTCATTTAAGAGGTAATTCCGAATAACATTTATAAAAAAACATGCAAAAGATTGCCATGAAAAATTGCGATTTTAGCATAATGTCGAGTATCTAAATGAAGTATTTGACGAGATACTACATCCCTCCATATATATGAAATAATCTTTCTGAGTTTGTGAATAATTGAATAAAAAAAATAAAGTTATAGACACATTTCTATGGTAGTCCCTTGCGTCGGATCGTAAGGAGAGTCACTGAAAATATCATCAACGGTTTGCGTTGGAAATAATCCCTCACGGTCAATCGCGTTAAAAAGATTAATTGCAATCAATGCTGCAGTGTCACCATCTTGATACAAATCCGGAAAAGTGTAAAGTTCGTGAGCCATGGCGGAGGGAATGTTTATTCACTGACGAAAATAGCCACTGTTACTCCCAGCTGAAAAATATTTTCTTTTATATGCACGCTCACCAAGCTCCGCCCCAAAAGACTGAGAGGCTGTTCGTAATGATTGGTTGTCAATGTAACTGGGCGGGTCTAAATTGTGTACCAATCGTAACACCGATATAACGGGTCCATGCTTTGGACGACTAATGGCATCTTTATATTCTCCGTAGATTTAATGCTCAAGAGACTGAGAGGATGTTCGTAATGCTTGGTTGCCAGTGTAACTGGGCGGAGTATAATTTGTGTACCAATCGTAACACCGATATAACGGGTCCATGCTTTGGACGACTAACGGTGTCTTTATATTCTCTCCATAGATTTAATGCTCGTATTACCTCTTGCAGTCTCTACCACGGCAATATTTGTATCCATACTTGGATTTCCCCAATCTACCCCTTTATGCAATATTGATCACAACAATATTTTATTATTTTGCCACCATACTAAATCGAGCCTCAATTTTTTCGGGTGCAAGTTATTTTGCGACCATACTGAATTGAGTTTCAATTTTCGGTTCGATCCCACGATCTCATCTTTCTGCAGACGTTTATACAGAAAACAAGTAATTACATTATTGAAAACATTAACTAGGAATCGTGAGAGATACAAATTATACTATGTTACTTTACTTGACCTGATCCACATTTTATGAAAAATGTATAATAATAATAATAATAATAATATATCTTTCCATTTTTGCGAAGTTACGACTAATGGCATCTTTATATTCTCTCCGTAGATTTAAAGCTCGTATTACCTCTTACAGTCTCTACCACGACAATATTTGCGACAATAGTTGGTTTTTCCCCAACCCACCCCTTTATGCAATATTGTTCACAACAATATTTTATTATTTTGCGGGCATACTAAATTAAGTCTCAATTTTTCGGACGCAGGTTATTTTGCGGACATACTAAATTAAGTCTCAATTTTTTTTTCGGGTGCATTACGTTACAGGAATATCTTTATCAGAGTCGCTCAGTTCAGTACCGCAGCAAACAAAATTATCGCCGATACTCTTCATAATCCTGACATTATCAGAAACATCCTATGACCCAAATATGAAATAAGAAGGTTTCCAGAAATATATATATATATATATATATATATATATATATATATATATATATATATAAATATATATAATTTGATTTATTTTTGGGTCACAGGAATAAGCTCCTGTAATATTAGCCTGTGTAATCGGGAGTCGAACCCACGATCTCATCTCTTTCTGCAGACGTTTATGCAGAAAGCAAGTAATTACATTATTGAAAACATTAACTAGGAACCGTGAGAGATAAGCGTTATACTATGTTACTTTACTTGCCCTGATTCACATTTTTTGAAAAAATGTATAATAATAATAATAATAATAATATATCTTTCCAATTCAATAACAGATACATTAATTTTGAATATGACACCATACAAATTAAACGTAAAGAAAAATAACGAAGTTGATAAAATATAAAACATTTTTTTTATATAAAAGGAAAAACTTTCACATGAAGGGAATGGATATTGAAGCGAGTCGTTGAGAAAGAGAAAGTTCAACCCGAATTCCTTCTCGACAGTTTGCAGTTTTAAAAAGGCTTCGGGCTGGACCTTTCGCAGGACATTTTCATTACCTGCCTCCGTTCACTCTTAAATAGACAAGAGTTAATATTGGGATTCGTTTTAATAACTGAAAGAAAGTAAATAGTACGGCGTTTAAATAATTAGTTTTTCTTATATTGTTAATATTGGTTGTAATAATTGATTCTCTTAAAGGAGAAAATTCATTTGCTTGAAAATTAAAAATTCGAAATTGATTCTTAATATTGGTTGTAATAATTGATTCTCTTAAAGGAGAAAATTCATTTGCTTGAAAATTAAAAATTCGAAATTGATTCTTTCTATATATATATATATATATATATATATATCCCCGCAAGGGGGTTCTAAGCTCGTGCTCTTGAGTGATCTTTGTGCTCGTTTGTACGTGCTTCTTCCTGGAGGTTTCACGTGCGCCCTCCCGGCCCTAGCACCCAAGGATGATGGGGCCCGACCCTGCAGTCCTTGTCATCCTTGGTCTTTTTCCACTTCGACTGTCCCCTCCACCCTTTCTTTTTCCTATGTCTTTCCTCTCACTTTTTCTTTGTTTTTCCGCCGAGATATGCCCGTTTAAATAGAGGCGAATCGGTTCTTCCCGAACTTAAAAAAAAAAATATATATATATGATAAAAGAAAATAGACACTTAATGTGCTTATTTCTTTTAATGAATAATTATGAAGAGAAAGTTGTACAAATACAATTGTGTTTGTATTTCGTCTGAATTATTATTTTGGTGGTTATACGTTTCGTATTATATTATTTTTGTGCAGTAGAAGGCAAATTCTATTTATTTACAATAATTAATAAAGAGATTGTTGTAATGGTGTTCATTTATTTCGGTGAATTCTCTTAAAAGAGAAAGTACGTTTGCTTTGGTAACGAATTAAAATGGTGGTATCTAGCAACTCACCCTAATAAGGTATACCTGAACAAATAAAATAAAAATGGTATCTGGCAACTCAACCTTCCTCTATATAAGGCCCGCTTGGCTTCGGAGCGGTCAGAATGATGTGAACTTCGACTGAATAAAGATCGCTTCTCTTCTTAGGTTAAGATTTAGCTTAGTTTCACCGTCTCTCCTTTCTCTTTCTCTCTTAGGTTAAGGCAACCCCTTTGCGGGGAGGTCATCTTTCCTTCTCCCCCCGAAGACCCCTTCCCCTCAACCTCCCCTCTCCCCCTTGGCTCCTTCTAAGCCAACTGGCTGATTAGGGGCCCATAAGAGGACGGCGGGTCGGCTGAAGTGTTATTATGCACTTGGCAGGAGCCAGTTGAACACCTCTCTTCCTTTCTCTCCTTCTCCTGTCTTTCTCTTGGGGGATAACGCCGCCTTCAAGTTTCATGACCCCTTGTTGCACCTGCAGCATACCCCCCACCCCTTCACTGCATACCCCCTCCCCCTTCATTGCATACCCCTCCCCCTTCAACCCCTTTGCAACACCCCCACCCCTTGCAACATTGAGCATTATCTCTGCAACATTATTGCACTCGGCCATTTTGCACCCATACTACTGCCGCTTAATGAAATTAACATACCGGGTGTACATAAAGTCAGGATCTATTTTTTTGAAGCACTTGAAAATTATATGGAATTCAATCATAAAATGATAATGTGGTAACATTTAAATAATTAAGAGTAGGATTCGACGTGACGCCCATCAGTATCCCTGCACAGCTCAAATCGTTCCGCAGCATTTCTAAACACATTGTGGAGCATTTGCGGGGTTATGTTATCTGCAGCAGTTCGTATACGTGTACGTAAGTTTTCAAGACTCGTAATCTTCGTCTGATAGACGTGCGACTCGATAAAGCCCCATGCAAAGAAATCTAAAGGGGTTAAATCTGGTCATCTCGCTGGCCAACGTCTGTTGCTTCCGCGTCCGATCCAGCGATTTGGAAAACGTCCATTTAGATAATCCTGAACAATTTTGGCATAGTGACAAGGAGCACCATCATGTTGATAGACGACGGGGATAGGATTGTTAGTACCGTCGTCTATCAACATGATGGTGCTCCTTGTCACTATGCCAAGTCGTCTATCAGACGAAGATTACGAGTCTTGAAAACTTACGTACACGTATACGAACTGCTGCAGGTAACATAACCCAGCAAATGCTCCACAATGTGTTTAGAAATGCTGCGGAACGATTTGAGCTGTGCAGGGAAACTGATGGGTGTCACGTCGAATCCTACTCTTAATTATTTAATAAATGTTACCACTTTATCATTTTATGATTGAATTCCATATAATTTTCAAGTGCTTCACAAAAATAGATCCTGACTTTATGTACACCCGGTATTTTAAATAGTTGATTACAAAATGGGAACTTTACTGCTATGGTAAAAATGGCAATAGTGAACTTATACATCAGTAGGAGCTAATGAAGGGCTTTTTCAGTGATATGCAAAATACATTTAGTAATGAAGGCTGCCTGATATGGATGGGAATTGCATTCCATAAATCCGCTCCTTTGAAAGAGAGTGCATTCCCCGCAATTTCTATTGTACTGTATTGTTAGGTTTTGTATAAAATCCTTGGGCAGTCTGGTGTTATAACGATGGTGTATTTAATGGGGGGTGATTGTTCTTGGAATGGGTAATATATGTCGATTTTTATTGATAATTTTTAATATATTGACAGCAACATTGAATTTGTATAAGTCGTTTAGTTTTAAAATATTTAGCCCTTCAAATATTGGGGAAGTGTGAAGTTGTCTGTTGTTATTATTCGAGAGAGTTCGCAAACATTACTTTCAAAGGGTGTTTTATACATTTCTTTGAACTACTTTAAGTTTTAATGCAGTATAATAAATGTGGATGGATGGAGTAATATAGGGTAAGAAATACTTTTTGAGGAAGGGTCTTTTTCAGTTTAAATAATATGAGTATAAATCGTTATTTTGGATTTGATATGTTGTACATGACTTTTGAAATTTAGATTTTCGTCTAAATTAATGCCAAGTACTTTAATCTCATTCACTCTTGCAAGAGCAGTAGTTCCAATTTTTGTTTGACATTTTGAATTAATGTGTTTTGTGGTAATAACTATATAAGATGACTTCATCGGGTTCAATAGAAGTTTATTAGCAAACATCCATTTATACACGTTTTCTAATTGCCTGTTCGTTTCATTAATCAGAAGGTCTGAGTTATGATAGGAAGAAGTAAGTGTGGTATCATCTACGTATTGTATTAATATTGTATTAAATATTAATTTAATGTTGTTGAGAGATAAAAATCGTTTATGTGAATTAGAAATAGTAATGGGCGAAGAATAAATCCTTGCGAGAGACTACTCGTTAATATCACCTTGTCAGATAAATTACACCGGTGTGCATGAAAATCGATTTCTTTATTTTCAGTTGTGATTCTGAAGCAGTTCGCTGCGCTGAATTAAAAAATGCTACCAGTTTTTTTCTGTCACCCACAGTTTTAAAGTTATTAGCAAAACAATTTTGGGGCGTTTTGTAATTTTTTACCTTTTTTATCTTTAATTAATTTCGTTTTTTCATATTTTTCAGATAGATAATTCTAACATTACGTCTTTAAAATTTTAATAATGGCTTCTAGAGGATGTACCCATAGTCCAGATATATTTTGTTATATTTGTGGTCGGTATGTTGTTGTAAAACAAAGGACAAATGTAACGACCTTCATTAAGAGAGCTTATCATGCTTATTTTGGAATTAAATTAGGAGATCAAGACAAAAGTTGGGCTCCACACAAGGTTTGTCTTACGTGTGTTGCGGCACTAAGGAATTGGAGCAAAGGTGAAAAGAAAAGTTTGCCATTTGGGATCCCTATGGTATGGCGCGAGCCTAGAAACCATACCGACGACTGCTACTTCTGTTCTTGCAATGTTAAAGGTTATAATGCAAAGAATAAAGAGAGCCTTCAATACCCAAGTCTTCCATCTGCAATAAGGCCGGTACCCCATGGTCCCGAAGTTCCTATTCCCCGCCCACCCGAGAGTCTGGATCAATACAATTCAGATTCTGATTCAGCTCCAAATCCAGACAATGATGATGTTTATGAACAGCCAACAGCTGACCGAGATCCTCCTAAACCATTAACCCAAGCCGAACTAAATGACTTAGTCAGGGATTTGAATCTGCCTAAGGACTCTGCAGAACTTTTGCGGTCTAGATTGCAGGAGAACAATTTATTGGCATCCGACACATACTTCGCTTGGTACAGAAATCGTGAGAAAGACTTCGTGCCTTTTTTCGAAGAAGATGGTCCCTTGGTATTTTGCAAGGACATCACAGGATTAGTGTGCAAGCTAGGCATCGAATACCAAACCAGTGACTGGAGGTTGTTTATAGGTTCCTCTCAAACCAGTCTAAAAGGAGTGTTACTGCACAACGGTAACAAATATGCATCAATCCCAGTGGCCCATTCTACTCATTTAAAAGAGACCTATGATAACATGAAACTGCTTCTGGAAAACATTCAGTATCAAAATCACAGATGGATATTGTGTGGGGATCTCAAAGTCCTTTGCATGTTACTTGGGCAGCAATCAGGATACACTAAGATGCCATGTTTCAGCTGCGAATGGGATAGTCGAGCACGTGACCAGTACTGGAAGAGGAAAACTTGGCCTCCTAGAGAGAATCTTACCCCAGGATCAAAGAACATTTTACATGAACATCTAGTTGAACCAAATAAACTTCTCCTACCACCCTTGCACATTAAGTTAGGCTTGATGAAGCAGTATGTCAAAGCATTGAATAGAGAAGGTGAGTGTTTCAAGTACATTTGTTCAAAATATCCAAAGATTAGCTACGAGAAAATAAAGGAAGGTGTTTTTATAGGTCCTCAGATTAGAAAGTTATTGACAGACGATCATTTCCTGAACACAATGACCAATAAAGAAAAAGAAGCATGGCTTGGTTTCAAAGATGTTGTTGAAAACTTCTTGGGAAACTACAAAAGCCAAAATTATGAAAGACTGGTGGAAAATATGCTTAAAAAGTTTTGCGCCTTAGGCTGCAACATGAGCCTGAAAATTCACTTCTTATTTTCGCATCTTGACCGTTTTCCCGAAAATCTCGGAGATGTCAGTGAGGAGCAAGGGGAACGATTTCACCAGGACATCAAAACCATGGAAAGAAGATATCAAAGAAGATGGCATACAAATATGATGGCGGATTACTGCTGGTGTCTGCAACGAGATCAGCCTAACGCACAGCATAAGAAAACATCAAAGAAGCACCGGTTAGTCTTCATTAGTCAGATCTACCTTCGTAGTCTTAAGTCTTTGGAATAAGTCCTGAAATGTTTGCAAGTAAAGAAGGTAAATATATTTTGTTTCTTTCAGTTATTTTTTTATTCTTTCATAAACAAGCAATATGCTTGTCCAAGAGCTAGGAGCTATTTAATTCTGCTTTAATTAGGTTTTACTCTATCACCTAAAGATTTCGTGCTACAAGGGGTGTTGTAAACTTGTAATACCTCATCTGTCCCCAAATGTTAACCACCCATTGATGGGAGGGGAGAGAGTATTTTGCTGGGAACGAGACTGGTTGTTATATATATTTACCCTACATTATTATGTAAGCGTTACTGTAGTCTATAACAACAAAATTTATGGTTTAGCATGTGCAATCCAATGTTGGTCTCGATAAGATGGTTCACATTTGGGGATAAATGGGGGAAAACCATACGTGATAGGGAAAAACTAACTATATTTTTGAGATCAGCGCACTCAAATTATATAGAATCACCAACTAGTTTGTAAAAATCGATCGACAAGTTTTCAAATGTGTACTGTTGTTATCTTTTAATTTGATGTGCAGATGATGATTTCACAAATATGATTTAAACCAATCGAGGATATTTCCTTTTATTTCGTGTATATAAAGTTTATTCAATAAGGTTTCATGCGAAAGTATATCAAATGAGTTAGACAAGTCGAGAAAGATCAAGGCAGTGTTCTTTTTGCTGTTTAAGTTGGGATACACATTTCTTATACCATGTTTATGGCATCTTCCTTTGTTTGTCCACCTCTAAGCACAAATTGTGTTTTAGTTAAAATATCGTAAATTTAGTGAGTTTACTCTTGACGATTTTCTTAAACACTTTACTTAAATTTGGCAATACGGAAATGGGGCGTGTTGGTAGTGAGTGTCTGTAATTGGAATCGAGGCTGCAGTATCGGAGCCGATATTTGCAAAGAATTTGTTTCATAAATTGGCTGTCTTTGGGATCACTGTAAGAATTTCCGTCTTGTTTTAACCTTCTTTGTGTTAATTAACTGTTTCAGAGTGTCGGTAATGATATCAGTTTTCAATAGTTGTTGTTGTTGTTTAGCCGATCAGCCCACTCTGATCGAGCAAGCCCGCGGCACGCAGGTAACCGATCGCCCTCTTCGGAGTGGACCAGAGGTTCAGCGCACTAGTGATGTTGTGTTGTGTTCGTTGTTGTGCTAGAGCGGTGCAGTCTGTCATAATGTGTTCAAGTGTTTGTGGTGTGTCCTGGCACAGGTGGCAGGTGTCGTCTATGGAGTTGTCTAGTCTGTGTTTATATGTTAGTAAGTTGGGGTGATGTCCACATCAGAATCGTGCTAAGTTAACTCGATCCGATCTGCTCAGGCTGATCTCTGCCCTGTTAATGGGTGGCGGCTTCGCACCTAGGACCGCATTCGGACCGAGTCGTGTCAGTGCTTTGTGGGTTAGGTGTGTGTGTGTATGTGTTTTCTGTACTGTGTGATGTCTGTGGGGCGTGGTATGGAATGGAGTATTTGGTTATAATGTCTCTCTGGTGTTACCTTAATGGTGCGAGGTGTCGGTGCGTGATTGTACATGTAGTGGCAAGGGTGTTGCGGGTTAGTTGTCGCTGCTGCCATGAATTGTGTTCCCCTCATGTCTAAATGTTCCCTAACTTTCAGTATTTTTGTTTCTGTGTGCAGGTGTTCTATTGGTGTTGTTTGAGTGCATCCTGTAATGATACGAAGTGCGTTGTTTTGTATTGTCTGTAAGGTGTTTATGTATGTGTTTGAGATAATGGGTGCCCAGCATGGGCTAGCATAGTCCATAACTGAGCGAATATATTGTTTGTATATGAGTATGTTGTTTCCTGCTGGTGTCCAAAGTTTGTGCCTGTTAGTGCCCTAAGCGTGTTAAGTCTTGACGTACATTTGTTTTTAATATCCTGAATGTGGTTTGCAAAAGATAATGATGTGTTGTATGTGACCCCAAGTATTTTGGTCCTGTGATTGTGTGGAATGTTGATGTTGTTTAGTGTAAGCTGTGGAATTACCTGGTGTTCTTTTGTGTTGCTTGTAAGCAAGGTGATGGTTGATTTTGTGGGCGCTACTTTGAGTCTATTGTGTGTGAGCCAGTCTTGTATACTGTTTATGTATGTTTGTAGGTTATTTGTAGCGGTGTCGACGTTGTTGTGGGTGGATGTTAGAGTGATGTCATCTGCATATGATGATAAGGTAAGCTTGTTATCTATGGGTGTTGGAATGTCATGCATGTATAAATTGAAGAGTGTTGGTGAGAGAACAGAGCCTTGAGGGACCCCGTTCGGAAAAAGCTTGTTTTTGGATGACTTGCCATTAAATGTGACATGTGAGTATCTTCCTGAAAGATAGTTGCTCAGCCACCTTTTGGTGTTATTGTGCAGGTTTGTGTTGAGTATTTTGTTTATGAGAGGGAAGCGTGGGATAGCATCAAATGCTTTACTAATGTCTATTGATTGTTGCTAATAGTGTACGTTGAGCTGGTCGTCTGGAGTTGATGCCATCCATGATGTGCTGCGTGAGTTAGTGAGTAATGTCGTGGTTGAGTGGTGAGGTCTGAATCCATGTTGAGTAGGCGATAGTGGAATGTGTGGGTTGGTGATTTGTAAGATTAGTCTTTCTGTTACTTTGGAAGGTGTGCATAGTAAAGTAATGGGTCTATAGGAAGCTGGTTCTGTTGGATTTTTGTTTGGTTTGAGTAGTGTAATAATTTTACCTTGTTTCCATATGTCAGGAATAGTACAGTGTTGGTATGAATATGTGCTGATATTTGTGAGAGCTAGTATTCCTTGTGGGCCCAAGTGTTTAAGGTGTATGTTAGATATGTTGTCTGATCCAGTAGCGTTCGAATTCGTAATGTTTTTGATGATCTTGGTGGTCTGGTCTGTATTGAAGGGTGTAATGGTTGTGTCGAGTCTGTTGACGGCCTGTTGCGTGGCACGGTCAGAGTGCGGATCTACTCCCGGGGCCGGACCTATTCTCAGCGTTTTCCATAGTTTAAAGAGAGTATGCTTGGTTTAATACTGCCGTGAGTGTTGGTTTGATCCACTGGTTCTTGTATTTAGTTTTAGATATTACTTTTGATTTAAGAGGAAAGTTATGTTGAATATAGCCATTAGTGTGTCTGAGAATACTTAAAATTTTGTTTCACTGTCATGGTTACTTTCGGTTATTGTAGCCAAGTCAAAAGCTGTTATTTCTCTCAGGAACTTTATTTTGTTATTATAGCTGTAAGATCTATGGTTACTTTCGGTTATTGTAGCCCAGTCAAAAGCTGTTATTTCTCTCAGGAACTTTATTTTGTTATTATAGCTGTAAGATCTATAGTCAACTTTTATAGTTTCCTTTGCTGAAAAATGGATGATTAGTATGGTGTACGTAGGCAAGTGATCAGTGATATTTAGTATAATTATACGCGAGATGGAGTAAAGCGGGAACCGCACCCAGATCTGATCTTGCAGAGTCGAAACTCTAGTCATTGTGAAGTGTAGTTGGCTTTGTAATAGCTAATTTAAAACCACTTACACTCATGATGTTGTAAAGGAAGCGTGCGTTATTAGTTGAATGTTCTTTTGTGAAATAAATTTTTAAATCTCCTGCAATGACACAATTGTTACCAATATAATTGGAGGTTAGAATTCTATCGATATTTGTAATAAAAGTTGTACGTTACTAGTTGGTGGTCGGTAAATGCCTAAAACTGCGTCATAGGTGTTATGAATAAACACTTCAATTGCAAATGTTTCTGAGGTATTGTTTATGCCTATCAGTTCTTCGATACTTTTACTCTTGTAGTTTAAGTCTAAAAATATAGTAACAGTACACCTCCTCCTCTATTGTTAGCCCTATATACATGGTAGCTTGTATACCCTGGAATGTTAAAAAAAGATCTTACTTTTTCATTCAACCAGGTTTCAGTTATAATACACGTGAATTTATTTTGTAATAATTTTATTTTGTAATAATTTTAGGAGTTGTCAATTCGTCAAAGTGGCTTCGGAGACTGCGAATGTTTAAGTTTAGGAAAGACAGGTTACCATTGTTGATTTCTTGTTTACGAAATTGTCCACTAAGATATAGTTGGAGATGACTATATTTTCAGATTCAGTAATTTCATTTACAGTATTGAGAGTATTTAAAGTGTTGATCATGATGTAAAGATTAGGGTAATACGGAAATAAAAATAATAACAGGTAAGAAAAATATATACAGCACATAGACACACATATATACACATTTTTTATGCATAAAGGAGGAGCCAAGAGCAAATGTCCACAAAAACGCTTCCTCCCCCATAAAGGAAGAAGAGACCCAAAATCAAGGTCCAAGGTTTTCGAGATGCCTGGACACTCTGCGTTTGAAGGATTGAAGGTCATAGACAGTGGAAAGATGGGATAAGGAAGATTGTGCCAGAGTAAAACGGTTGAGTTGATGAAAGATTAAAAATACCAATTAACCCTGCGCTAGAGAGTTGGACAGAAAAGGAATGAGAATGTGTCGAAAGTCTGGTATTGCGTACTCTCCTCAAAGGAGGAGAAATGCAGTTAGAGAGTTCAGAAGAGCAATGTCCGTTATAATAGGGATAGTAAAGAGAGAGTGAGGCAACATTGCAGCGAAGAGAGAGGGATTGATATCAGTGAGTAAGGGGCGAGGAATTGATGAGATGAAAAACCTTTGATTCCACCCGGTCAATTGGAACTGTGGTTGGGCTACCCAACACATGAGAAGCATAATCCATACAGCATACAGGGACGGAGACAGAGACAACAAGTGAATAGGGATGAAAAAACTGCGGAGACGATAGAGTACACCTAACCTCTTAGGAGCTGTTTTAGAAAGAGCGTATATGTGATCCTTCAATGAAAGAATGTTACGAGAAGAGGAAGGATTGAGTTGTGTATTGTTGAAGGTAAGGGGATAGGCGTGTGGAAGATTGTGACGATCAGACAGATGAAGGAGTTTAGTTTTTGAGGCATTGAAAGCCTCAAGGTTTTCTCTGCCACAGTCAGAGACAGTAGGAAGATCAGAAACCAGGCACTATAGGCGTCCTACACGAACCATGGAGTGACTGTTGAGAGGGACGCTTTGTGAAGCGAGTAGAGAAGTGAAGAGTGGAATCAATCATCGGCATAGAAGTAGATAAGACAGGAAGTGCGAATTAAATGATTATTAATAAATAAAAGGAAAAGGAGGGTGACAGGACAGAATCCTGAGGAACACCACTGCTAATAGCTTTAGGAGAAGAACAGTGGCCATCTACAACTGCTGCTATAGATCAGCCAGAAAAGAAATTAGAGATGAAGGCACAGATAGTAGGATAGAAACCGAAGGAGAGCAGTTTGGAAATTAAAGATTTGTGCCAGACGCTATCAAAAGCTTTCGATATGTCTAGCGCAATAGCAAAAGTTTCACCAAATTCCCGAAATGAGGATAACCAAGAGTCAAAGTTATATGCAAGAAGCTCGCCAGTAGAGCGTCCCTTGCGGAACCCGTACTGACGATCTGAAAGATAATTGTGAGAAGAGAGGTGTTTGCAGTGAAAAGCGGCCGTAATAAGGCAAGAACGTATGTAAGAACGTGATAGTGTATATGCATTCAGAATGAGAATATACAGTTGAAAGTTAAAAAATTATAGAATTATAAACCCATAAAATTAAAATTTATATCATAAAACCGTAAAATTAACGACTGTAGAATTTGAAAATACCAAAATTATAAGATTATAAGGATTATAAAATTATAAGTAAAAAATTATAGAATTATGAGAGCTTAAAATTAAATTAAAATTAAAAATTATATTATTATAAAATCTTAAAATTAACGATTATAGAATTTGAAGGCTATGAGAATAGCAAAATTATAAGATTATAAGGATTATAAAATTATAAGTTCGAAATTTATAGAATTTTATATAAAAACTTAAAATTAAAAATTAAATTAAAATTTATGTCATTGTAAAATCTTAAAATTAACGATGATGGAATTTGAAGAACTATGAGGATAGCAAAATTATATTATAAGGATTATAAAATTAAAAGTTCGGAAATTATAGAATTATAAAAACTTAAAGTTAAAAATTAAATTAAAATTAAAAATTATATAAATTTGAAATCTTAAAAGTAGCGATTACAGAATTTAAAGGGCTATGAGAATAACAGAATTATATGTAAGACTAACGGAGCGACCCGGCGTTGCCCGAGTGGAAGTTGAACGCTTGCAGAGAACCGCCCTTCGCGCGGGTAGCAAAATTATCCCGCCGTACTATTCAATTAACCGGGCATTCAATAACTTTCCCGTAGGTTTCGATTAATTTTAAACAACTCTAGAATGAGACGTGAATGTAAAAATTAAGAAACTGGTTAGGTTAATTGAATGCCCGGTTAGGTCAACTGAGTGCCCAGTTAGGTTAACTGAGTGCCCGGTTAGGTCAACTGAGTGCCCGTTTAGGTTAACTGAATGCCCGGTTAGGTTAATTGTACGGCCTTAACGATTAGTTACGTTAAGTCGTGATATTTTCGTTAGTTCTAACGAAAATATCACGACTTAACCTAACCAATCGTCAAGGGCGTACAGTCGACCTAACCGGGCATTCAATAATTTTACCGTAGGTTTGGATATATATATATATGCCCGATTAGATTAACTGAATGCCCGGTTAGGTCAACTGTACGCCTTTGACGATTGGTTAAGTTAAGTCGTGATATTTTTTAAAACTAACGAAAATATCACGAATTAACCTAACAAATCGTAAAGGGCGAACAGTTAACTTAACCGGGCATTCAATTAACCTAACCAGGCATTCAATAATTTTCCCTAGGTTTCGATTAATTTTAAGCAACTTTTACCTAATAATTTTTTTCTCGAGGAGCCGTTTCCGTGTTTTAGGGTGACACGGACAGACAGACAGACAGACAGGCAGCATATATATATATATATATATATATGGAGATTTTTAAAAATTCAAATTTTTGTCTAATTAAAAAAATTCAAATTTTGTTTGCTGAATTGTAAATGCATCGCGTGAAAAGCACGCGTTAGAGCTCCGCCCATTTTATGACGTGTCTATGATAGAGCTCCGCCCATTTTATGACGTGTCTATGATAGAGCTCCGCCCATTTTATGACGTGTCTATGATGTAACTATTTTTCAACCAATCCGGAATACAGAGGCCTCCAGCGGCTTCAGATAACCTCGGTGGCCAACGCCACATAGCCTATGTTCTTCCTCAGCCTCAGTTACCCCTACCTCCCAAGTTTCATCCAAATCTGGCCAGCGGTTTGGCCAGCCATAAGCAACAAATTTCTCCGACCGTCACAAATATTAGTAAGATTATAGAATTATAAAGTTTTGAGATAGCATAAGTTTATAAATTTATTTTCAGTTATTATTATTATTATATATATGTTATTTTATATATATATGATACACAATCATAGGTTATGTAGTGATAGGTTTACCTAACATGCGGGTTATGCTGAAAGCAATTCTATTTGTAAATGGCACCGAAAGTTGTCGAATCATGTTGAGTATGAATAGACATTCTTTGTCCTTCGTGGAACTTACGGGCCTATATTATACCGTCCCGTACATAACAGGAATAAATTAGCGTTTCTTTTTTAAGTTTTAATAGTTTATAAAAAATTTCTTTCCTGTATTCACAGAGTGATTCATTGTTATTATCAATCTTCCTTTTCTCCTACCCGGCGGTTCCATATCTAACATCCTGTTTCCTATGTACCCACCGTCCTTCCTCTTCACGTGTCCGAACCATCGTAGTCTTGCCTCGCGCACTTTTTCAGATATGCGTCCAACCTTTAATGATCTCCGTATTAACTCATTCCTCACTCTATCCCATCTAGTCACTCCACACAACCAGCGCAACATTCTCATCTCCGCCACCTCTAGCTTGTTTTCCAGCGCCTTCGTCATGGGTACTGTCTCCAATCCATATATTATTGCTGGTCTCACCACACTCTTGTACACTCTTCCTTTCAGTCGTGTTGGCACTCTTTTATCACACAATACTCCCGTCATCTTCCGCCAGTTGTTCCACCCTGCTTGTACCCTTCTGCTTATCTCCACATCCACATCTCCGTCCTTCTGTACGACGGAGCCCAGGTACTTGAAGTGTCGTGCTTCCGACACCCGTTCACCTTGTAGGGTCACCTGCTCAGCTTCGCCACCACAACACATGTACTCCGTTTTCGTTCTGCTCACCCGCATACCTCTGTCTTCCAGTGCTCCTCTCCACTCCTCCAACCTTTCCTGCACGGCCCCTCCTCTCTCTGCACAGAGGGCAATATCGTCGGCAAACATCATGCTCCAGGGGAGACCCAACCTGACCCGCTCCGTCAGTACATCCATCACCACTGCGAACAGAAAGGGGCTGAGGGCTGATCCTTGATGCACCCCCACCTTCACCGTGAAGCCCTCTGTTACTCCCGCTGCACACTTCACCACTGTGCTGCAGCCAACATACATATCTTGAACCACCTTTACATACTTCTCCGTCACCCCTTTTTCCCTCATACACTGCCACATCTCTTGCCTGGGCACTCGATCGTAGGCCTTCTCCAGATCAATGAACACACAATGCAGCTCCTTCTGTCCTTCCTGGTACCGCTCCATCAACTGCCTAAGAGCGAAAATGGCATCCGTGGTATTCCTTCCAGGCATAAAACCGAACTGCTCGTCGCTGATCTCCACCTCACCTCTCACTCTTTTTTCAATGATACTCTCGAAGAGCTTCATCGTATGGCTCATCAGTTTGATACCTCTGTAGTTACTGCAGGATTGCGCATCGCCTTTGTTCTTGTAGATTGGTATTAGAGTGCTTTCCCTCCACTCATCAGGCGTGTGCTCCGTCTGCATTATGCTGTTGAAAAGCTTCACCAAAAACTGGACTCCGAACTCCCCCAGGTACTTCCACACCTCCACTGGGATATTGTCCGGTCCCACCGCTTTTCCCGCTTTCATTTTCCGCAATACTTCTAGCACCTCCTCCCTTTCAATCATGTCCACCTCTCTGCATTCTCTGTTGCTGCTACCTCTCTCTCCACTCGATCATTTTCCTCATTCATCAGTTTTTTAAAGTAATCTCTCCACCTGCTCAAAATCTCAGCATCATCCGTCAGTACCCTGCCTTCCTCGTCCTTGATCATCTTTACTTGGTACAAATCCTTTGACTCCTTATCCCTCTGCCTCGCTATTCTGAAGATCTTATTCTGTCCTTCCCTTGTCTCCAAGTTGTCATACACCTCCCTGTAAGCTGCACCCTTCGCCATCGCCACGACCTTTTTCGCTCTCTTTTTTGCTTCTCTGTAGGCGTTCCTACTCTCCTCGTCCCTTGCTTCATCCCATCTTCTTTTGGCTTCTCTCTTCTGTCTGACAGATGCCTGCACGTCTTCACTCCACCACCACGTCTCCTTGTTGACCTTACTCTTTCCCGATGTTCGTCCTAACACCCTGTTGCCGGCCTCCCTGATCCTCGTCGCAGTCTCCTCCCAGTTGCTGTCATCAGCTTTCCAAAGTGTTGCCAATTCCTCCTTCACCTCTCTTGTAAACCTCTCCTTATATTCTCCCTCCTTCAGCCTCCACCACTTAGTTCTAGGCACTCCTACCCTTGGTCTTCTCTTTATTCCTTTGATGTTGACTCTGCAGATGACAACGCGGTGTTGGCTTGTGACTGCCTCTCCTGGTATCACCTTGCAATCCATAATCTCCTTTAGGTGGTTCCTCTTGCACAACAAATAGTCTATTTGTGAAGCAGTATTTCCACTCTTGTAGGTTATCAGGTGCTCCGGCCTTTTCTTGAAGAAAGAGTTAATCACCGCCAAATCCGCTGCCACAGCAAAGTCCATGATCCTCTCTCCGGCGACGTTCCTCTCGCCCACTCCATGCACACCCAACACTCTCGCCACTGCCACGTTCCCTTCTCCGATGTGCCCATTCAAGTCTCCCCCAATAAACACTCTCTCGGCACTGGGCACTTCGCTGATCACTTCGTCCAATGAAGCCCAGAACTCCTGTATATCCTCTACGTGGCACCCCGCTTGTGGGGCGTACGCGCTGATGATATTCAGACTATGTCCTGTCAGGTCTAACCTCATCCGCATGATCCTATCAGACTTCCTCTTAATTTCCAACACGTTTCGTTTCAGTTCCCCACTCAGGATCACACCTACGCCATTCCGCTGTCCATCTCCACCGCAGTAGAATAGTTTATACCTAACCCCGATATCTCGTGCCTTCGCTCCCTTCCACCTGGTCTCCTGTACACACAGTATCTGTATCCTTCGCCGCTCCATCAAGTCCACCACCTCTCGGCTCCTACCGGTCATAGTCCCAACGTTTAACGTTGCAATCCTCACCGTCGTCCCCTCGCATGGTCTCTCCTTCCTCGCCCGTCTTCTCTGAGCTATCTTCTTCAGCCGCATCCGCTCATGGTGCGGTAGCCCTCGTCCACTTTCTTCTCTGTGAAGAAGATATTAAGCCTTCTCCTTTATTATTTTTTTTAGGATGTCATTTACATAAATTTAAAGGAGTCCATTAATATGATGACTCTTATTTTTGTAAAATATAAATTCAGTGATGAAAACTTCACGAAAATAATTTTTCTGTACTTTTTGTAATAATTTTCTCTCCCTTAATCGCTAATCATTTTCCTTTACAAACTCATGTCTACTCATATACACACACACACACACACTATATATATATATATATATATATATATATATATATATATATATATATATATATATATGAAAATTATTTCACGAAAGTAACACGTGAAAAATATTTATGATGAATAAAACCACGAAGGAAAGGAAACACAAAATGGTGCTCAAGCGCTTTCGTCTAATGACATCCTCAGGAACACTGAAGTTCATAAAAAGGTTACAGCCTATATATAGGTTACAGAAAGAAAAAAAAGAAAAAATAAATAACATACCACACACACACACATATATATATATATATATATATATATATATATATATATACATACATATCTATATATACAAATACATACATACATACATACATACATATATATACAATAAACAGAGAAGTAAAAATAAAAAAATTAAAAATTAAAACCTTAAAGGATTACCAGTGAGGCGTACAGATTTCTAAGGAAAAATATCGATTTTTAGCACAAGATCAAATGGATTATAAAAATACAAATTTATACTGGAACTCTGCCCGGGTTTTAACACACTGCTGCCTATGGTCAGGTTTCGATATATATAAAAAAATAAAATGCAAATTAAAAGTTAATAAAGTAGAAGACAAGTTTACCAAAGATTTAATGTTTTACCCTTCTTATCTAAATCTGTTTGAAAGGAATTCAAAATAACATGATCGAGTTGAAAAAGACCTTTGCTTATGTTGAAGTTATTTGAAAGTTGGATAATGGCAGACTCAAGAATATTTCTATTAACAATGTTGCTTGAATGGAATAAAACTGAAGCATTATTCCAATCAATACAGTGGGCTAACTCTGACAAATGGACAAAAAGGGCACTGGACAACTGTCCTGTTCTAACGGAATATTGATGCTGTTTTATACGTGTGTGCAAATCCTTTCCCGTCTGACCTATGTAAAAGGAATCACATTGTTTACAACCAATTTTATAGATAATGCCTGAATTATTGGTAGGGCTATTTTTTACTATGATATTTTTCACAATATTGTTATATGAAAATACTACATTAATATCCTGTTATTTTGAATTCCTTTAAAACAGATTTAGATAAGAAGGGTAAAACATTAAATCTTTGGTAAACTTGTCTTCTACTTTATTAACTTTTAATTTGCATTTTATTTTTTTATATATATCGAAACCTGACCATAGGCAGCAGTGTGTTAAAACCCGGGCAGAGTTCCAGTATAAATTTGTATTTTTATAATCCATTTGATGTGCTAAAAATCGATATTTTTCCTTACAAATCTGTACGCCTCACTGGTAATCTTTTAAGGTTTTAATTTTTAATTTTTTTATTTTTACTTCTCTGTTTATTGTATATATATGTATGTATGTATGTATGTATGTATGTATTTGTATATATAGATATGTATGTATATATATATATATATATATATATGTGTGTGTGTGTGTATGTATGTTATTTATTTTTTCTTTTTTTCTTTCTGTAACATATATATAGGCTGTAACCTTTTTATGAACTTCAGTGTTCCTGAGGATGTCATTAGACGAAAGCGCTTGAGCACCATTTTGTGTTTCCTTTCCTTCGTGGTTTTATTCATCATCATATATATATATATATATACAGGGCGTCCCAAAAAAATGTATACACACTTTAACAGCTGATAGCTCAATTGATGTTTCTTTCTTTCCAAGTTAAACCGATTAGAATTAATAATGGCAGTCAGACTAAGCTTTGAACAAAGGAAATTCATTCTAAAATGCTACTGGAAGTGTGAAAACGCAGTTGAAGTGCAAAGACAGTTTAGGAGGGAGTTTCAAACAGATCCACCAACGCGACTTACCATCACTCGAATTAGAGATAAGTTTGAAGCCGATGGAACTGTTCAGAATGTCCACAAGAAGCGTTCCGGAAGACCACGGACATCGACAAGCCCCACAAAGCAAGAAAGAGTACTGGAAACGTATCACCAAAGTCCAAGAAAATCTGTGCGGCAAGCGAGTCGTGAGGTAGGAATTTCAGAATCGTCTGTCCAACGCATTTTGAAGCGCTGTCAATGGAAAAGTTACATTCCAAGATTAGTCCATGCTATTAATGAAGATGATCCGGACCGAAGAGTGGAGTACTGCGAGTGGTACTTGGCACGATGTGGATGTGGATTGGACGAAGGGGTTTCGTAGAATACCCTCCGCGTTCACCAGACCTCACACCACGACTTTTTTTATGAGGATACTTAAAAGACAAAGTCTACGCTATAAAACCTGCAACAGTCGCTGACTTATCGAGTATTTACTGTGTATATATATATATATATATATATATATATATATATATATGGGCTACGTCGTAGCCAATGTCGTAACACTGCTTTCCTTTGATGAGCGAAGCTAAGCGACAGTGGGTCGGATAGTAGTTGGATGGTAGGCCGTCCGCTGCATCCAGACTATGTAGGTCCCCTCCGTCATACTGTATGACCTTAGATGTTGCGAAGGAGGTTAAACAAAACCAATAATTTAATTATATATATATACACACATATATACACACTATATATATATATATATATATATATATATTTCAAATGCTCCGTGCGATGATTCCTCATTTCACGAAGGTCAAGCTTGTTGCCCCTCCTCTCGAGTTGGCCTGGTGAAGTAGAGAGTTGATTTCTTGTACTCTCCACCTCACATAGCCAGGTACGCCTGGCTCATCGGGGATTGTTCTGAGCCAGGCATCTAATCTTCTTTGGAAGATGTCCACCGCAACACTACTCCTGTTCCTTAGTCTTGGTCCTCTCACAACAAAACTATTTTCCTTCAGAGTTGAGCATGTTCCCTGTCTAGCCTTTAATTTGGGAACACGACACAGTCTTCCTTTTTAACCCCACTGTTGTTTTGGGGGTTATAGGGTTCAGAGTAAGATTAGGGCTAGTTTCTCCATTATTTTCCAAGTGTAAATGATGGTGTATCTCTCTCTTCTTCTTTTCAGTGAATATAGGTTTAATTCACGTAACCTTTCCCAGTAATTTAGTTCTTTGCACCCTTTGATCTTGGTTGTGAAGCTTCTTTGAACCCCTTCTAGATGACTAATGTCTTCTTTTTTATCTGGGGATGTTAGGACCGAGCAGTATTTCAGCTTGGGTATGATCAGTGTTTTAAATAGAGGAATCATTATATTCCTATCCCTTCGTTTAAAGGTTCTTAGTATCTGCCCAGTTATTCTCTTTGCTCTGTTTACTGCTATCTTAATTTGTGTTTCAAATTTCGCATCATCAGTCATTACAACTCCTAAATCTTTTGTTTAAATTTCTCTGAATTTCCTGTCCATTTGGGGTATAGTATTCCATGGATTTTAGGTCTTCCCTTTTTCCATACATTAACAGTTGAAATTTCTCAGTGTTAAATTTAATATTGTTGTCTTCCGACCACTTGTAGATTCTGTTCATGTCTGTTTGTAGAGATCCTATATCCTCTGGGTTTCATATTTTTCTACTAATCTTCGTCATTGGCAAAGGATGTTACTGTGCTGTGAGTCCAGGGTTTCGGAGCCGGAGTCGGAGCCGGAGCCGGAGTCGGTGGAGCCAGTGAATTTTGCTTACCTGGAGCCGGAGCCGGAGCCGGAGCCAGAAACCTTGAAAATACGGCTCCATGGTCTGGCTCCGGGCGATATATTGCTACCTAAATTGTTATTTGTTAAATATAGGTTTAGTTGCAAATTATAATTCTTGTAATATATTACGAAAAATGGTACCATAGGATTCTTGGACTTTATGGAGGTGTGGGAGGAAACAGATTTACAAGAAGAATATCTTGATTTTATGTTTAAAATTAGTTTGATTATACCTTAGCTAGAATAAAAAAAAATTTGCATTAGTTTTCATTTGTTAATCCAAGGAGTAGTATTGATTTTATAAGCGTAGGGTAAATGATTTTGTAAATTTTCTTTTATAATATGTATTAGTAGTTTGAACTTTTGACTTTTAGTTGAATTGCTTTTGTTAATTAAATTACAAAACTTTTTGACTAAAAGAAAATCTCTTTTTAAGTAAATAATATAACCTATTAAAATTTAAAAACTGAATTTTTTGAAATATTCAGCTCTTTTTCAAGCCAAGTTGGCTTTCATGAAGCTTTCAAGTTTCAACACTTAAAAAAAGATGCATATATTATCTCAGAAAGTTTGATTGTTACTATTTTCCATACGAGAATTCTTAAGTTTGAACTTTGAACTAATTAGGAGGCAAGTTTCTCTAATTTATATAAGCTACCATTATTAATAAATATTTAATATCATTTAGTTTTCATCATTTTCCTTTAGTTATTTAAATAACTTCATTCTATCATTATATTTGCCTAATTTAAAATCATAAGAAATTTAAATTTTGAGTATTAAAGTGATTTAATAATAAAATATTTTTGTGCAATATTTTAAATTGGACAATTAGTTATATAAATCTAGATATTCATTTTATAATTAACAGAATTTACTATAAAAGAGCCGGAGCCAGAGCCGGAGCCAGACTGTAAAAAATTTCTGCTCCGGAGCCGGAGTCGGAGCCAGAAGTTTTTTTACCGGCTCCGAAACCCTGGCTGTGACTGGTAACGTCCTCATCTATGTCAGTTAACATGATTATGAAGAGTAGTGGAGCTAATACTGTTCCTTGTGGTACTGAGATGAGAACCTCTGATTCTGACGACGATATTCCTTGAACTGTAATGACTTGCTGCCGCTCACTAAGGAAGTTATATATCCATTTCCCCACTTTTCCTGTTATTCCCATACATTTCAGTTTATGTATTATGATTCCATGGTCACACTTGTCGAACGCTTTGGCAAAATCTGTGTATATTACATCATAGTTTTCATTACTTTCAAGTGCATCAATTAAGCCGGTCGCTCAATTTAAATTTTGATTCTTTTGTCAGTGTCATTATTATTTTTCTCAACTCGGTGTGCTTCCGTAATGACATTTTCAGGAATGTTTATATGGATTTTTTTTATGGCATCTGACAATTTCAGTGGAGTTTTCACTTGGGGAGCCTTGAGGGACTCGAAGTCCACTGATAAAGTATAGGTTATTGTGAGGTTCCTGTTTGAGGTCGCTGTTTAACCTCTCATTTTCTATTGCTTGGTTTTGTAGTTGATCTTCTGTGGTGGATACTCTTCCATGAAGAGCGTTTATACACTGTTTTAGTTCTTTGTTTTCTACTTCTAATTGTTTATTCTTTCATCCTTTTCTGTCAAGCAGTTTAGGATAAAAGATAGGTACGATTCCATTTATAAAGTTAATTGTTTATTATCACCGGTAAACGCCTGTCATTCCCGCCTTTTATTCGCTTGGAATTCCTCGATCCGTTGACGGAGGAAGATCTCTCCGGAGGCGGGGGAAGCAGCGCTTGATGTGGAGGGAGAAGGCATACCTCTCTCCTGTTCTCTCATGGAGACAGAGCCTGGGGATGAGGGAATGGGGTGTGCCCATTGTTTTTGTTGTTGGTGTTGTTGATTTTTGTTTCCTCTTTTTGCTATTTTTGTAAAGTTTATTCACATGAAATTTAGATATTTATTGAGCGTTTTGGGAAGTCTTAATGAGAGAATTTTAATCGAATTTAGGCAACGTTCTTGATTTACATTAAGTTTTTATTTACACATATACTGTAGTTAAAACTCAGTCGTTCGTTTGTATGTCCATAGGATTACCCGTTTGTTCGTTCGTATGTTTGTTATTTCAAGGTCACGGGTACAGCTTGTGGCTCTTTAGGACTAAGAAGATAGTGCCGGATGTCGCTAGAAAAATTGTAAGATATTTTGGTGCTCTTCCAATACGTGCTCTACCGTAAAATTTACATTCCAATATGTGCTAACTAACGAAAATATCACGACCTAACCTAACCAATCGTCAAGGGCGTACAATTGACCTAACGATTGGTTAGGTTAGGTCGTGATATTTTCGTTAGTTAGCACATATTGGAATGTAAATTTTACGGTAGAGCACGTATTGGAAGAGCACCGATATTTTTTATGTAATATTATTAGTTAAGTAATGTAGGTTATCTGATGGGATTGTAACTGTGTAATCTTGGCACGTTTACAATTCTGTTGGAGCAGTAACACAATGGTTAACAAATTTTAAAAACTGTTAATTTTAATAAGAAACACGATACTGACGAGCGTCAACGGCACTGGCACACACACACACACACACACACACACACACACACAAACACACACACACATATATATATATATACGAAAGCTATTGACTTCTCCTTATTACAGAACTCCGAATTTTAGAATCTTTGTACATCTATAGAAACAAACCCTCCATTAATAACAACAGTTCATCTTACAAATTACAGCTCTTCTAACTAACCAACCAACCTACTTTCATAGATACAGTATATCATACCTTCCAATGTAACTGACATTCATACATTTTTCTCTCAGTATCTGCTATATATATGTATGAGAGAGAGAGAGAGAGAGAGAGAGAGAGAGAGAGAGAGAGAGAGAGAGAGAGAGAGAGAGAGAGAGAGAGAGAGAGAGAGAGCTTCACTCTTACAATAGATTCCATTTGTAAATCCTTTGCAGCCATTGTTATTATTAGCTTGAAATAAATAAAAAGCCGACTCTTTTTTTTTAATAGGAAAAATCGTCGTTAGGCTCAAATCAATCAAAGTCAGCCACGAACTTTCATCGTCTTCCGTTATTCAACTATTTACAACTGAGCAAAACTTGTTCGAAACTCGTTTGTAAGAATGCCCCCACTTATATTGAGCTCCAAATTGGTGTTGCCTTATGCCTTTACAAACTTCCGTGTCGCAATAACACTACCACCAATTCTACTCTCTCTCTCTCTCTCTCTCTCTCTCTCTCTCTCTCTCTCTCTCTCTCTCTCTCTCTCTCTCTAGGCTATATAATGTATACCATGCCCTAGAATGGAGACTTTTTTGGGAGGAGGACTTTTATTTATTGTTGCGTCTCATGTTGAGCTAACATGACAACTTTCTCTTCCTTGAAATGGAGCGTAAATTCTTGTACTTCTTCCCCCTTATTGATAGCGTTCATTTTTTATTTATCGAAAGATTGCAAAATGTCATATTTCTTCCATTATGAAAATGGAATGAACTCGGCTATTTTTCTTTATGGATTAAAGTGGTCTATTTATTTGTTTTTTCGTATCAGCATCATTTCTCTCTCTCTCTCTCTCTCTCTCTCTCTCTCTCTCTCTCTCTCTCTCTCTCTTTCTCGGATTTCCTGGATGGGTTCGTTAGGATACAACTCCGGGCCTATTAGATTTTCAATCTTCAACTGCGTACCAACAAAACGAGTGGACGAAATAGTAAATTTTCTGTATTTTTAAAGCTCGACTTTTGGTTTCGTAATGAACAAGTGACTTTTGTTTTCTAATATAAGTTAGTTGAAGGTTTTATCTTGTTACTGAACATCAGGCATGGGCAATTACTTGGTCAGTGTAGTTAAATACAATTACAATTACTTTACATATTCTCAATTACAATTACTTGACAAATTCTCAATTACATTTACAATTACTTGACATATTCTCAATTGCAATTACAATTACTTGACATGTTCTGAATTACAATTACAATTACCTGACATTCTCAATTACAATTACGTGAAATATTCTCAATTACGATTACAATTACTTGACATATTCTCAATTACAATTACGTGAAATATTCTCAATTACGATTACAATTACTTGACATATTCTCAATTACAATTAATGTAAATGGCGAAATATTTAATTACAATTACAACTACTGTAAATGGCGAAATATTTAATTACAATTACAGTTACTGTAAATGGCGAAATATTTAATTACAATTGCAGTTACTGTTAATGGCGAAATATTTAATTACAATTACAATTACTTAGAAAAGTAATTAATTACAATTACAATTTCATTTACAAAGAATTGCATTTTTTTCATAAATACACACTATTTGATTTATGTCATGCTTTTCTAAATCGGTATTTCAATTCCATTTTCAGTTTTGGCCATCATCTTCAATGAAGACTAAATAATATTAGGTCAATAAGGTGTACCCGTTTTCTTAACATTGCACGGAACTGTGTTTTCCATTAAGCAGTTCTTGCTATGGACAATTGGACATTTGACATATGTATGTGATATGGTCTAATGAAACCAAAGATAAGGCACTCAAAAAATACGAATATAAGACAAAAGAACTGGCATTTATTTTATCAATATCATAAGGGCAAAAAAATGGCACTTTAGTTAAGAACATTTGAAATAAATAAAACATTTTATTTCAACTAAGAAGAATAACATTTTATTTGAAGATAAAGCTCCCTGAGACATGATGAGCAAGTAGTTTAAACTATAAGTATGACCCATTAACTTTAGTATTTTTGTAATTGACTACAATTGTATCAATTACCTTGGTTTCCCAGAGTAATTAATTACAATTGCAATTACAATTACATTTTAGCTTGTCAATTACAATTAATTACCAATTACATGAAAACTGTAATTAATTACAATCAATTACAATTACAAATTAGAATTACCTCATGCCTGCTGAACATATAATTTTAATTAGTAAATTTTAAGTGTACCAGTGAAGCCAAACCCCCAAGGCCGGTTTTGAAAAATGAAGTGGCGAAGAATTCTTAGTTTTCGCTGTTTCCCAGCTAAACTATGATACTTATTTCTTATTCTAAGTCCCTAAAAACTAAATCTTATTAAGTTTCCTGTTCATTGATACCCATTACGACTTTTTACGTGAATTCCTTCCAGTTATAGTGTTTGTCAAAACGTCCACCCGTTTGGTTGGCACGCAGCTGAAGATTGACGTTTTGGTCCGGTACCGTATAGACGGAAAGTTGTAATGCTGCCTTTTGCCACCATTGTAATAAAAGAGGTTGGCCGGGGCTGACTCCAGAGCAATAGGAGTTCTTAGATGATAGATACTCCATTGGAAGAGACGGGAAGCTTGCAGAGGCGTCATTTTGGGGTGGCCGTGAGGGGCGGTCGACCCCTAAGCTCACCAGGGGGGGGGACCTCCAAGGCCCTCCAAATGATAGTTTCTTAAATAAAAGCCACCTAATATTTTGTGGATTTCCAATATAATGAACTGCTTACGGTTTAAAAACTTTTTAGAATAATTTGAATAAAATAATGACACTGAATTATAACAAAAATTTGAAAACATGCCTCTTTTAACAACTATTTCCTTCTTGGAAACTTTTTAGAATTAGGGAAACTTAATTCTATTGCACACTCGTATCAGAGCATTGGTGTGGATGAAATCCTTCTGCAATCTCAAATTTCTGTTGCCCAAAGACACTTTTCTAACAAAAGTGAAAAGTCAAAGAATCTGATTCAGTTGCATGAAGAGCTAAGACCTTTATAATTAGCTTATTCTGAAATTTTTAAACTTTTGAAAATAATCATCACTCTTCCAGTAACCACTGCTAGTAATGAGCGATTGTTTTCTGTGTTGAGTTTGGTGAAACACTATTTACGAACTACGATGCTTCTGATGGTGATGGCCTCTGAAAAAGAAGTGGTCAAAAACCTTAATTTTGATGTTTTGGTTGATGATTTTGCAAAAATGAAGTGTAGAAGATATCCTCTACTACATACGTGAGATAAATTTCATGATTTATTGCTTAACTTAATAATTTGATAGTTAATTGTAAATAACCAGTCTAGCTGATACCATTTAATCATTCTTGTTTATATTAATTTGATTATAAAGTACATTGTGAGTAGCACTTAATAAATTTTGACATGTGAGAGGCCTCTCACTGCCTTCTTCCCCCCCCCCTCCCAAAGCCAATTTGAAATGACGCCCCTGGAAGCTTGATGGGAATTCTCAAGAGTCAAGATCTCCGAATTTTAAGGGTGTGTGTTTTGGGGGTTGTTTAATTTCTTTCGTGATGACAAAGGTTATGCGACGGAGGGAACCTACAATTTTAAGTGGAATCGAGCATTGGTCAGTACATCTTCTGGACGGTCACCTTGACCCACTGTCGCTTAATTTCGCTGATCGATGGAAAGTGGTGTACAAGCATTGCCAAGACGTAGCCCTCAGTTTAAAGGAAGCTACTTGGGGCTGAACTCTATGACTGTTCGTAGCTTTCAGGAAAATCAAGAAATATTTAACTTAGTTAGCTGGAGCATAATTTCATTGTTTAACAATACAGAAGTGACTGTCGGAAGAGAGAGAACCTTGTCTATTCTACAATTTACGTCTACTACTACTATTTCTGGGTGAAAGCCTTACACGCTCTAAAGTGTAAGCATAGACAGAGAGTTTTCCGTCCTGTTTGTTTTCTGTTATTGTCTCCTTTGTTTCCCTCCTTTTCCTTGCTTCTTTCCTTCTTGGTCTAAACTTATCGTAGTGTCGTTGCTACAGTCTCTCTCTCTCTCTCTCTCTCTCTCTCTCTCTCTCTCTCTCTCTCTCTCTCTCTCTCTCTTTGTTTCAGTCAGTGATCCCCAACCTTTTGCGGTCATGAGTCACTTTAGAGGTTCAAGATATGTGGCGAGCCACATCGTTATTTTGAAATATCAATGCATATCGACTATCTAAACCTGTAAGTACGCCTAATTCTAATGGGAAACGTCGCACTGCATATCACTGGTAAACAAAATTTTTGTCACAAGCAAACTGTTTAGTGTTTTTTGCATACTTTTTTACGCTGAATTAAAAAATGCAATTAGAATCTTTCTACCACCCATAGGTTTTGTGTGACTGATACGTATTACTGTATCTTTTATATAGCGTATAAAGATATTTTAGAAAACTGCGCTTTATTTATAAGGATGACATGTTAGTATTGGAGAGAGGAAGCTAAATTGGGTGCTAGCAGGTCATTTGTAAGACAGTTGACTTGATTCCTTGGGTACAGGTTATCAGGCAAGGCGGGATGATACATGTATCTACATCTTCAGACATGCACCGAGTCACTGTCTGAGGCGCACTGTTTTGTCAGTTGTGTGCCAGTTGTGTGTGAGCATCACAAGTGTTACTCAATCTGTTCTTTGAAGTGTGTTACATCCTGCAGTTACAGTTCTGTATTAATTAAGCTTGCATTATGCCACGAAAGTGTTTAAATCACCCAGATAGTTTCTGCTATGTGTGTGGAGAGCTAACCTTCAAATCTCAGAAACGAACCATTACTCCATTGATTAAAAAATGTTAATAAGCTTTATTTTGGGTGCAAACTAGGTGACCAAGATAAGTACTGGGCCCCTCATATTTGCTGTGTGACATGTGTTAGGCTTCTAACTGGTTGGAAAAATAGTTCTCGTCACATGCCCTTCGCCGTGACTATGGTTTGGAGAGAACCAAAAGACCATTCATCAGACTGTTATTTCTGTTTAACAAACATATCAGGGATTACTTCTAAGTCCAAACATACGGTGAAATATCCTAATTTACCGTCAGCAATGAAACCTGTTCCACACAGTGAAGAGCTACCCGTACCGAAACCACCAGAAAATGTGACCATGGACGAAGATGACTCCGATGCTGATGAAGTTCATCCAGACCAGGTAGGAGAACAGTTTGATAGTGACCCAGCATTTGAAGCAAGTGGTCCTTCCTCGGAACCTCATTTAATAACTCAGGGAGATCTTAATGACCTCGTTCGTGATTTAAATTTGTCTAAAAAACTGGCTGAAATTTTAGCTTCAAGATTGAAAGGATGGCATCTTCTCCAGCAGGGCACTAAAATATGTTTTTTCCGCAACCACCAGGATGAATTTAAACATTTTTTCTCTCAAGAAAATGGTCTAGTATTTTGTAATGATGCTGCTTCTCTTATGGAGGCCCTTGGGCATCAACACAATACAACGGAGTGGCGCTTGTTCATTGACTCCTCAAAACTTAGCTTGAAGGCTGTGCTTCTCCATAACGGAAATAAATACTCGTCAGTGCCTTTAGTATTAGGTATGAGAAATATTCCTGGCATATTTGTGGGGACTTGAAAGTGATTGCTCTTTTGCTCGGCTTGCAACATGGATATACTAAGCACTGCTGTTTCTTGTGTGAATGGGACAGTAGGAACAGAAAAAATCACTACATACAAAAGCAGTGGCCAAAACGAGAATCATTTATTCCAGGAAAGAAAAATGTGGTGAATAAGCCACTGGTTAATCCTCAACTAATTTACTTACCTCCATTGCACATCAAACTTGGACTGATGAAAAATTTCGTCAAGGCGATGGATCAAAATGGTACGGGATTTCTGTACTTAAAGAATAAATTTCCGAGGCTAAGTGATGCTAAAATCAAAGAAGAGATATTTGTAGGTCCTCAAATAAGGGAGTTGATAAATGATGAGTAATTTGAAGATCAGCTGAATGAAGTGGAAAGAGCTGCGTGGCAATCATTCAAAAATATTACTAGGAATTTTTTGGGAAATCATAAGGCCGAAAACTACCATGAAATAGTGAATGATCTTTTGAAGACCTACAAAGCTATGGGATGTAATATGTCCCTAAAAATACATTTCTTACACTCCCACTTGGACTTCTTCCCTGAAAACCTTGGCACCGTCAGTGACGAGCACGGGGAATGCTTTCCTCAAGACATTTCCAAGTATGCTGGCTGACTACTGCTGGACCCTCAAGAGAGATGTTCCACAGGCGAAATACAGCAGAAAATCAACCAATGTCACCTTTTAGGTAAGTACAAAGGCCATGCATTAATATAGAAATATACATTTTTTATTAAAATATAACTGTGTGCCACATGAAAACCTTGCGTAATGGAGAAAATCTAACAATATATTCGAATTCAGCGTAAAAAATACTGTTAGGCTCACCTACTTCAATACTTGTGACAGAAAAAAACAATTATTTTGTTGACCAGTGAATTATTTGACAATTTTTGAAAGACTGAAGTGTAGTGAGTCACCGCAATTCTCAATTTCATGCAGTCATTGAGAAGATCATCAGTGAAATGCAGTCTGTATTTTGATTTCCAAATTTTTGTAGTTGAAAATCTAGCTTCCACAAAAACAATTGACCCAATACAAGCACTTAATTGCTAAGAAGTTTCTTTCAACAGGGGTATTTGGATACTAAACTACAGTATTATCCAAAGGTGTGTTTATGGTGATCTGGCTCGCGGAATGATTATCTTCATTTCAGTCTCATAAGTGTATAGTTTGAACAACTTCCTGAATTGCAATTTCACAGACGTCACTGCCCGTAAAGCGTTTGAAAATGGTGACATTCGTTCAATATTATTAAAGTCAGCAAAACTTTTTCTTAAAATTTTTCATGGTCTTACCAAGATAATCAACGTAAATATCCTTCCCAAAATTATAAATCAACATTTTCTGGCAACACAAATTGTACAGCTGCAGTGTTCTGAATAGTACCAGTTTGTTTGGAGCGAAATTACGATTTCATCCAAATATTTTGCCGGTGTTTTTTATTACTAATCTTTCGTGAGAAACACAGAATCGCCTCTATTGCGCCTGGTTTTGGCATGGAGCATCACGTATTCAGAAAAAGGGATATCGTCTTGGATGATTCTGTCCACGGGGAATATTATCCACGGGAGGATATTGTCCTGATACCAGCAACGAAACCATTGTTTACCGATACATTAAATAACTAAATACAGAATGAGACTAAAAGATCTTTTCCATGCTCGCCAGGTAGTTTTATTTTATTGTCATACTTACTCTTAAAACAAAGGAAGAATATATGGCTTGTACAGTCATCCGTCTTCCATGAAAATTCAGAGAGAAAATTCTAGAATTCAGAATTGCTAAGTCTCTTATCAATAAATATCCAATTACTGATAAAAAATTTAAATTTTTCAAGCCTAAGATGGACACACAAAGTATATCAAATAATTTTGTAAACAAATGTTCAAAAACTTTTGCATTTTAACTTTTTCCTTTTTTCATCAAATTCTTTTATGTTTTACATTAAATGTTGGAGTTAAATTATTTTTTTATTTGTTAAATTTTCCAAAAGAACGGTAAACTTTTCATAACTATTCTATGCATGGTACAAAAGATAAGGAAGAATATAACTGAAATATTTCTCTGTACGAATACTTATGAGCGCCACTGTATTAGTAAGCAGAGTCGTCGTGGCAAGATCTACAGATCTTAAGAGATCCGTTATTGCTGCAAACGAACCTGGAAAGAGTTATAGGAAGATAGGAGAACTTCGAATTCCATTTACGATGGTTGTTGCAATTATAAAGAAATGGAAAGGCTTTGGAACAATCAAAACTCTACCAAGGTGTGAACGACCTTGCAAGAATTCAGAATGTACAGCTAGACGGATTGAAAGAATGCCTGCTGCGAATCCACGAGCGACTGCCGGTGATATTTACGAAACATTTAGACTGTCTAAGATTGATGTTCATCTCTCCACTGTACGTCGTACATTGAGAGAAAATGGTCTGCATGGAGGAGTTGCACGAAAAATACCTCTAGCTACGAAAAGCGTACAAAGAAGCTCGTTTAAAGTACGCCAAAGATCAACAAAAGGATGGATTTCAATTCTGGAAGAAAGTTCTGTGGACAGTCGAGACCAAAATTCAATTATTCTGGCACAACGAGGAACGGTATGTTTGGCGAAAATTAAATACTGCACTCGAGGAAAAGAAACATCCTAGGGATGCTTTAATGCTTCTGCTCCATCAATGAAATCTTGAATTCGAAGAGATATCAGGAAATTTTAGAAGAAAACGTATTGCCTTCAGTTTGGGAGTTGCGAATGGGTCGCAATTGGGTACTGCAATAAGATATTGATCCAAAACGTAAAAGTAAGGGCACCATGAAATGGATTCAACAAAAGAATTTCAAGTTTCTCGAGTGGCCCAGTGAAAGCCCAGATATCGATTTAATCACGAATTTATGATTTCGTTTGAAAAAAGCTGTCCGCGAGAGAAACCCTTCGAATCTGAAAGAATTGCAACAACTTTCTTTTAAAAGAATGCGCTAAATTTTCTACTGAGAGATGTCGAAACCTTGTAGAAAAATACCTAAACCGAATCATTGAAGTCATTCAAGTAAAAAGCGGACACACAAAGTATTAAATAATTTTGTAAGTAAATGTACGAAAAATTTTGCATTTTAACTTTTTTTTATTTTCCTCAAATTCTTTGATGTTTTACATTAGGTTATATGTAGGAGTTGAATTTTTTTTTATTTGCTAAATTTTTCCAAACGAAAGGTAAATTTTTCATAATTATCCTATACACGATACAAAAGTGTAAGGACGGATATAATTGAAATATTTCTCATACTTATTTATTTATGAGCGCCACTGTACGTGTTCGCACACACACACACACACACACACACAGTTAATATTGATGTATGATTGATGCAACAATAAAATGAAGTGCAGTCAGCAATTACAAAAATATATTTTTCTCAAAGGTGAGAATATAATGTTTTTATCTTTACTGATCGATGAATTTATGTCAGGACTCCATTTGAACCCCATTTCGATATCGTTTTTGAAATTTGCCTCATTGAGATTGTTAATTCAAATTTCCAGGTCACTATCGTTTCAACAATAAGCACTTCATTCATCGATATTTCATCATCATTTATCGATGTTGCTACCCGTTATTTCACACACTTTGTTTTTGAATCATTATAAAAACTCACGTATTTATAAAATTCTTGAATATTACTATCAGTCCGGTATTTTCCTCCGGTGTAGGCGTCATCCAACAACGAAGTGCCGGAGGTCGGAGGTTCGTATACCGATGTTGTTAATAATAATAATAATACAAGTTAGAGTAATGGGCCGAATTAGTTTGGCCTGAGAGATGTGCCAGTTTCTAGTCTTCCTCAATTATTATTATTATTAATATTAATATTATTATTATTATTATTAATAATAATAATAATAATATTATTATTATTATTATTTTAGAAAGTCGATATCAGCCTATGTCTTTATAAAGGATTTACATTTAATTTCCAATATTCTGAATAGTTTTTAAATTTTTTTTATTTTTATTTTATTTTTATTTTTTATTTTTTTATTTTGTTTTTTTATTTTTATATACTACAAAAACAAAAAGTTATCAAGCTATTTTTCGACACGTAACAAAAACCCTGATAAGCAACATCATGTGGTGTACCAATTTACGTGTCCTGTAGTTGACTGTACGTCGACTTACGTTGGTTACACCACAAACCACATTAAAGAGCGAGCATACCAACATAAATATCGTCCAAGTAAAATTAACGAACATTACAGAGTAGATCATAAAATATTAAATTTAAAAAATATCTCACAAAACTTTCAAATCTTATACTCATCAGTCATCACATAACGGACAAAAACTAAAAATTGCCGAAGCCTTTTACATTAAAATGAAAAAACCGAAAATTAATATAAAATTTAATGAACTTTCGAATATTCTTAAATTAATTTGAAACTGTATCAAATTTACAATCAAAAAATATATATATAACCCATTTTACTTTAAAATTATGTATAAAGCTCTGAAGATGTTCAAAGTATATGAACGAAACGCATCAGCAGAAGAAAAAATGAAGACAGTATTCTTAGCATACTGCAAATTCTTATCTAGAATTATTATTAAGAAACTAATACTGAAAATAAAAAACTATGCAGAATATTGTAAATTAAATGCAAATCCTTTATTATTATTTTATTATTATTATTATTATTATTATTATTATTATTATTATATTATCATTATTATTATTATTATCCAAAAGCATTTATGTAAAGTAAACCATTTTACTAAATTACCTTATACATATTTACATAGTGCAGTTTGCAGTAAAAAAAGAAGATTAATTAATATATATAATATATATATATATATATATATATATATATATATATATATATATATATATATATATACACGTGGTTAATTCTATAAATTAATTCAATCTAACTAATTACTTTACAGTAAATATCATTTTCTGGAAATGTCATCGAAAAATTCGAGCGAATCTTGTTTAAACGTATAGTAACTCAACTCAATAAGGTGTATTTTACATAAGTTATTTATTCCAAAACGATCCCTATTGCCCTCCCGACAGTGTCTTCTAATTTTTATCACTTCTTTTTTATTTTGTGATTTTTCATTTGAAGATCTTCTCAACCATATTAATACATATTTAGGAGACAAGAAGTATGATACCTCATTCCTTATTAACCTCGTTTAGGTTCCGTGTGTTGGTCTCTCTTCATACGAAGATCAAGCTGGTGGCCCTGCCTCTAGGCCTGGCTCAGTGAAGGACCGAGTTGCTCTCTTTCGTTCTCCACCGCACATAACCAGGTATACCCGGCTCAGCTGGTACCGTCCTGAGCCGGGCATCTTATCTTCTTTTGAAGACTTCAACTTGGACCCCTGTAACGTTTCTGAGGTCCTGTGGAAGCTGGTTAAAAAGTCTTGGCTCCCTGACGCCCAAGCTATTTTCCTCCAATGTTGAAGAGGTCCTTTGTCGGGCCTTTAATTTGAGAACACTACACATTCTGCCTTTCCTATTTTCCAGCGTTGTTTGGGTGGTAATTTTGTTTAGTTTGAGGTTTGGTTCCAGTTTTTCGATCATTTTTCCATATGTACTAGGGGCACTCAATATATTTTGCCCCCATCCTTTTTTCTTAGCTAAATAATAGGCCATGGGGCTGAAATATCTTTGGGGCCGTAAGTTTGAACTTTCTGCCCTTCACATAACCAGATTTTTCCAGTTTGAACCTCCCCTCGTTGTATAAAACCGCTTTTAAACGCCCTTGTATAAAACCGATGGTTAACGCAGTTTCGAAAATGGCGTCTGACAGTGATGTGCGTCGTAAACAGAGAACAGAGAGCTGTTATCGAGTTCTTAACCGCAGAGAAAGGAACAGTTGGAAATATTCACAAACGTCTACAAAACGTTTACGGAGATGCTGGTGTTGATCGAAGCACAGTTGGACGCTGGTCTAAACGTGTGAGATCATCGGAGAGAGGGAGAGCCAGCCTCGATAATGAGCCACGCAGCGGTCGCCCGGCATCGACTGTGACATGCATCATTCGATCAAATCGGCACGTCACATACAAGGAGCTACCACTGCAGCTAGGAATTAAAGAAGGAAGTGTGAATACGATAATTCAGCAACTGGGATACTCAAAAGTGTGTTCACGGTTTGTTCCTCGCGAACTGACTGAAGATCACAAAGCCCAAAGAAAAGAAATTGCTTCTGAGTCGTTGGTTCGATACGAGACAAAAGGGGATGACTTCCTTTCACGAATTGTGACTGGGGATGAGACTTGGGTAGACCACTTTGAATCTGAAACAAAACGCCAATCCATGGAGTGGCATCACGCAGACTCCCCACGCAAGAAACAGTTCAAAATGCCTCCCTCTGCAGGAAAGGTTTTGGCCACTATCTTCTGGGACGTGAAAGGGGTGATTCTCGTGGAATGAAGAAAGGACAAACATTAACTTCAGAGGCATATATTGCTACCCAACAGAGACTCCAGAGACGTATAAAGCGAGTTCGACCGGAGAGAAAACTGGAAGACGTCCTTCTTTTGCACGATAACGCAAGACCACACAACAGTTTGCAAACAAGAGAGGTCATCACAAAAATGCGCTTGACTGTGTTACCCCACCCTCCATACAGCCCGGATCTGGCACCTTCAGACTTCCATTTGTTTAGGCCAATGAAGGATGCTATTCGTGGAAGAAAGTTTGAGAGTGACGATGAGATTGTTGAGGAGGTTAAGAGGTGGCTGCAGCGGAACCCAGGGGACTTTTACCAGCAAGGAATAAAGGCCCTTACTTCGAGGTGGAGGAAAGCCGTAGAAAAGAATGGAAACTATGTGGAAAAATAAAAACTTGTAAAAAAGGTATGTACAGTAACTACTTGTGTACAAAATTTCTGGAACTTAAAGGAAACTTGGGAAGAAAAAAAAGGTGGTGCAAAATATATTGAGTGGCCCTCGTAGATTATGGTGAACCTCTCTCTTCTTCTTTCCAGGGAGTACAGATTTAGTTTACGTAGTCTTTCCCAGTAGTTGAGTTCTTTGCAGCCATCAGTCTTTGCTGTGAAATGTGTGTGAGTTTCTTCTAGTTTATTAGTTTCTCCCTTTTTATATGGGGACGTCAAGACTGAGCAGTATTCAAGTTTTGTATGATCAGTGTTTTCAGCAGAGGAATCCTGATATACAGGGTGTTTGAAAACTTTCTGTACAAATTGTAATGGGGGATAGGCAACACCAAGACAAACCCTTTTCGTCTATAAGTGTATGTCCGCTGACGTCACCATTCGGCGCGAGAGGGCGCCGCTGCAATTGGCTAAAAGGTGAAGTGGGCTAGACTCGCGCTTGCTGCGGGCATTCTTAAATCGGACGTAGTACGCGTAACATGGAGCGCTTCACGACTGCTGAGATGGCTGACATGCATATGGTGTATGGGGCTGCCAATCGAAACGGAAGAGCTGCTGTGAGGTTGTACTGAAAGCGCTTCCCAAACAGACGTGTGCCAAACCACCAAACGTTTGCGCATTTGCATCGGTGACTGCGAGAAACTGGAACATTCCATGCAAACATGCATGACACTGGTCGGGAGAGAAACGTGCGCACTCCTGACATGGAAGAAGAAATCCTACGGCGATTTGAGGACAATCCAAGCGCAAGCACGCGAGGTGTTGCACGTATCCTCGGTGTGAACCACGACCTGGTCTGGAGAGTGTTGCACGAGCAGCAGTTACATCCGTTTCATCGTCAGAGAGTCCAGGCATTACAACCTCGGGATTACCCTCTTCGTGTGGAATTCGCACGCTGGTTTCTGCAGCAGACAGCGGTGCAGCCTAATTTTCCGGCTTATGTGCTGTTCTCAGATGAGGCCTGTTTCACACGTGAGGGTGTGTTTAACATGCACAATTCTCACGTGTGGGCGCACGCAAATCCACATGCTACACGGGTGCATGCTCATCAAGAACGGTTCGCCGTCAATGTTTGGGCGGATATCGTCCATGGCAAGTTGATTGGGCCGTACTTGCTGCCTGCCCGACTCGACGGGCGGGTTTATCGGATATTTTTTGAAGAAACGTTGCCGGAACTGCTGGAAGATGTTCCCGTGGCTATTCGTAGACGAATGTGGTTTCAACACGACGGGGCCCCAGCACACTCCATCACCGATGTGCGGGATTATCTGAACGTCACTTTTGGGGACCGATGGATAGGCCGGGGTGGGCCCGTATGCGTGCAACACCTCGCGTGCTTGCGCTTGGATTGTCCTCAAATCGCCGTAGGATTTCTTCTTCCATGTCAGGATGCGCACGTTTCTCTCCCGACCAGTGTCATGCATGTTTGCATGGAAAGTTCCAGTTTCTCGCAGTCGCCGATGCAAATGCGCAAACGTTTGGTGGTTTGGCACACGTCTGTTTGGGAAACGCTGTCGGTACAACCTTACAACAGCAGCTCTTCCGTTTCCATTGGCAGCCCCATACACCATATGCATGTCAGCCATCTCAGCAGTCGTGAAGCGCTCCATGTTACGCGTACTACGTCCGATTTAAGAATGCCCGCGGCAAGCGCGAGTCTAGCCCACTTCACCTTTTAGCCAATTGCAGCGGCGCCCTCTCGCGCCGAATGGTGACGTCAGCGGACATACACTTATAGACGAAAAGGGTTTGTCTTGGTGTTGCCTATCCCCCATTACAATTTGTACAGAAAGTTTTCAAACACCCTGTATACATAAATAGATAGGTAGGTAAATAGGAAATCAAAAGGTGGTCGGTTCGAATCCTGGTGGGAGTAATTTATATATATATATATATATATATATATATATATATATATATATGTGATGCAAACCCACAAGGAAAAAGAAAAATGATTCCAAGGCCTTTCGTGTATGCAGAAGTACACCTCGTCAGGGAATCATTCCCTGACGAGGTGTTCTTCTGAATACACGAAAGGCCTTGGAATCATTTTTCTTTTTCCTTGTGGGTTTGGATCATTCATTCATTTCTCGTGTCTAATTGTGAAATTCATCCCATATATATATATATATATATATATATATATATATATATGCGAGGGTGGGCTGAAAAGTAATGCCTCCACTCAAATAAATTTTAAACGGGTTGAAGGATTTTATCGAAACAAAAGCAGATATATACCTTAGAGTTCATTCTTCAAAACGAGACATTTACTTTTCTATAAAATCACCCTCTACCTCGATACATTTACGCCATCGATAAGTGAGTTTTTGAAATCCCTCCCGTAAAACTCGGAGCTTTGACTACGAAACCAAAGTTTCACAGCGGCCTTAACTTCTTCGTCAGACTCGTAGCGATTTCCACGATGTTCTTTAAGTTTAGGAAAGACGTGAAAATCACATGGTGCTAAATTGGGGCTATATGGTGGGTGCGGCAAGACGGTGAATTGCAGATCCTCAATTTCTTCTCGCGTGTGAGGCCGTGTGTTGTCATGGTGAACAATGACTGCGTTTTTGTGGGTCCGAAGTTGCGAACCCTCCTGATCCGTTTTTTCAACTTCTTCAGAGTTTCAATATAACGTGCGGAGTTGATTGCTGTCCCTCTTTCCGTAAAGTCTTCGAGAACAACACCATTGATATACCAAAAAACAGTCATCATCACTTTTCCAGCCGATTTTTGAACGTTGAATTTTTTTGGTTGAGGTGAATTTTTTGCCGATATTCCATGGATTGCCGTTTATTTTCAGGGTCATAATGGTGGACCCACGTCTCGTCTTCTGTCACAGTGCTGTGCAGAAGTTCATCTTCATTTTCGAAGCGCTGCAGATTTTCTTGGCAAATACGTAGTCTCTTAGTTTTCATCTCGTCAGTGAACATGCGAGGCACCCATCTGGCGCAGACCTTTCGGTAACCGAGAATACTGATAATGTGTTCCACTCGCTCTTTGGAGAGATCGAGCATTGCAGCAATTTCATTTTGTTTAATGCGACGATTTCCACGAATCAGTCGTCAACGTAGTTCCGATGAGACTGGACGGTTGCCGTTACAGGCCTTTCACTTCGCGGTTTGTCGTGCAAATCTTCTTGCCCTGCTTCTCCTTCTTTACACTGCCTCGCCCAACGTCGAACGGTAGTCACATCAACACACTGTTTGCCGTACACAGCTTGCATTCATCTATGAATGTTTATAGGAGCAACACTTTCCGCGGTCAAAAATTCAATTACGGCACTTTGCTTGAAGCGAACGTTTTTACTCCTTTTTATTGTAATCGATACTTAATGAACGTGTACGTAGAATGAGTGTAGGCTATATGAGGCTATAACACAAAACTGGTTTTATCTGGTTACCTCTAAATAATCTGAAATGGGGTGGGGATATCAAGTTACAACACAAAACCGGTTTTATCTAGCTACCTCTACACAATCCAGAATTATTCAAGTGGAGGCATTACTTTTCAGCCCACCCTCGTGTGTGTGTGTATATATATGTATATATATATATATTATATTATATTATATATATATATATATATATATATATATGTATATATATATATATTATATATATATATATTATGTAGAGACCAATCGGAAACATTCCTTTCCTCGCCGTTGGCAAACATCTGTTAATAATCAGAGACCGAAAAACATACGTGGTTTTCAAGGAGAGAGAAACAAAAGAGTGCTTCTTTTTTTTCCAAAAAGGCCTCAGAATGGACCATTCTGAGTTCATTCCCATCTTGAAACGGACATGTTATGTACCTTGAAAAGTGGACGCTCAATTCTGCCAGTTGAGGTTTAAGTTTTGGTTTTTGGCTAAAAATATAATAGTTACCCCTTTTTCTTTGATGTATTTAATCTGATGTGAAGGCAGCGAGTCTTTTGCTTATATTGAGGTTCTAATGTAGCAGGGCTAGGCTGCTTTAAACCCTAGATCCATGTCCCAAAGCTGGATCCTGTCTGCTTTGCAGATAGCTGGTGAGGGAAGCTATATTTATGGGACCTCTTTGCGAGTGACCCGTTGCCCACGTCGGGCTAGCATCATGAAAAAGAAAAACTATGGTATTTGTCATTTACCATTACTTATTCGGACTATATGGATTTAATTATCCCAGAAGAGTTCCTTGTTCCATGCACTGTCTGTGTGTATCATATATATATATATATATATATATATATATATATATATATATATATATACATGCATTTTTTTTGCCTGTTCAATTTTCTTCGCTTTTCCTTTTTTATCCACTTCTTGTCGAAGAAATTAATGTGAATTTAACCCTTAGTAATGTTTCTACATCCTATTTAAATTTTCGAACAAATTTTGAGGATCTTTTCATAATCTCTCATTTCTAAAATTTAAATTTGATATTATAATTTCAAGAAAAAGCTTTTAAATGTGAAGTCCCTCGAAGCCTTTTCTATATTAGCCACGTACGAATAGGAGAAATTTTAACTAATACAGGTATACCCCACTATACGCGGTAGTTGTGTTTCTGGAAACTACCGCGTATAGTGAATTCGCGTATAGTGAGGTATATTTTCCCATAGACACAATGTTAATTTGGGGGTTACATTCTACAAAAAAATTTCAAACTATAATAAATCCATAAAATCAGTAGATAAAACTATCCTATCAAGTCTTTATGCAATCAAATAACAAAGACAATATAAATTAATTATAAACCTGAAGGAGAAAACACTGAAAAAAAAAGGTTTTTGGTTCCTGAACCAAAATAGATGGTCCCTATGTATATTTTTGCATTGAATCCGAATCTGTTTTTAAAATTCTTCTATCACGTATAGATTTTGAGATATGACAGTTTCAGCTATATCGATTAACTACAATTTCTATAAGCAAATTGCCGTTCATGAATTACACTAGTTTAGCATTCCTATGACAACCTATGAATTCTATCTTGCGACTGGTGGCATCTTTTCACCAATGAAGTGATGAATACCACTACCTACATACCGTAAGTTATATCAGTGCCCATCATTATGTCGCGATGAGAGGGTAAGGCAGATTGCCTTAGTGCAAAATATACAAGCTCTTACATTTAGTGGTAGTAAAAATGATAATGAATTGATAAATAGTGAGAGTGATAGTGAGAGAGAGTTTTCAATTGAAAATACTGCTTTGAATGATTTCTTGAGTGGAAGAAAAGGTTAAATATATTTAAGAATCCTAAAAACAGATTCGGATTCAGTGCAAAATAATACATACGGACCATCTATTTTGGTTCAGGAACCACAAACCTTGTTTGGATGTATATTCCAAATATTGAAACGAAAAACTTGTTAGCAGATCTGTAAATGGTTTAATGCATGTAAATATACATACAGGAAAGGTGCTTTACTCCTCTTATAAAAAAAGCTTATCGTTTGTACTTCGGATGCAAGATAGGAGATCAAGATAAACAATTTGTTGCATTTCATATGTATCTCCGACAGTGGATTAAAGGTGCTCGTTCATCTATCTATGTCTTTCGCAATATCAATGATTTGGAGAGAACAACAGGATCACTTAAATAACTGCTATTTCTGTATGACTAAGACATCAGGATTCTCTGCAAAATACAAGAAATCCATTCTATAGCCTAATTTGGCATCGGCAATAAAACCTGTCACTCATGGTCCAGATCTTCCTGTTCCAGTACCACCCGAAACATATACTGTAGAGCAGCGGTTCTCAAACTTTTTCTTCTTCTGTACCCTTTGAATTCTTTCACGAGATTTTCTGGATTTTCGAGAGAGCTAGAGGATTTTTACTTTCTTTGCGACCCTGTGACTCATGGCCGTTTGTTAATCGTATATAAACTTAAAAGGGTTATATTTTCAGGACCCTTCGCGTACCCCCTAAGATTCCCTCGCATACCCATGGGGGTACGCTGTACCCCAGTTTGAGAACCACTGTTGTAGAGGATGAAGATGATGATGAAGAAGTAAGTGCTGAAGCAGGTCCTACTAATGATCCAGATTTCAGTCCTTCTACCCTAACTGAACCACACATGATCTCTCAAGCGGAGCTCATTGATTTAGTTGGAGATCTAAATCTATCTAAAAATCAAGCTGAGGTACTTGGTTCAAGATTACAAGAGTGGAAGCTTTTGGAGAAAAACACAAGCATAAGTCTGTTTCGTAACCGGGAAAAAGAATTTGTCCATTTTTTTCAGTGAAAGAAAATCTTTGCTATTGCAATGATATTAATGTCCTGCTGGAAGCACTTGCACACGAACACAAAATTGAAGAATGGCGGTTGTTCAGTGATTCATCAAAATTGAGTTTGAAAGTTGTTCTGCTACATAATAGGAATATTTTTCTATCAGTTCCCATTGCTCATTCATTTCACCTAAAAGAATCATATGAAAATATGGAATATCTTTTAAACAGCATAGAATACAATAAGTATAACTGGAACATCTGTAGTGACCTAAAAGTTATAGCTCTTCTTTTGGGAATGCAGCTGGGGTATACAAAATATTGCTGTTTCATATGTGAATGGGACAGCCGTGCTAAATCTAAACATTACATTGTTAGCGATTGTTCAAGTAAACGACTAGTAGAAGGTCAAAAAAACTTCTTGCATAAAAGCCTTGTTGAACCAAAAAATGTTTATCTACCACCTTTGCATATAAAGTTAGGACTGATGAAAAATTTTGTGAAAGGAATGTCTCAAAACAGCAGAGGATTTCAATACATTAAAGAAAAATTCCCCAAAATCAGCGAAGCGAAAATAAAAGAAGAAATATTTGTGGGACCCCAAATACGAGAATTGATGAATGTTGATGAATTCGATGCAGTTTTAGAAGGAAAAGAAAAAAATGCTTGGGAATGTTTTAAATCCGTCGCGACCAATTTTTTAGGTAACAAAGCCCTAAACTACAAAGATTTAGTTAAAAGAATGCCGGTGGCATACCATGAAATGGGGTGTAGCATGTCCTTAAAGATTCACTTCCTTCACTCCCATTTAGACTTCTTTCCTGAGAATTTGGGAGTTGTGAGTGATGAGCATGGTGAGCGCTTCCATCAGGATATTTTAAAGTTGAAAAAAACGGTACCAGGGCAGATGAAACCCTAATATGTTAGCTGATTACTGTTGGTCATTGTTAAGAGAAGCTCCTCGTACATCATACAAGCGAAAGTGTTCCTGTAAATCATTTCAGTAGTTTTCTATTTATGCTTATTTAGCTGTATTTGTATAATAAAATAAATTGTTTATACTTGTATAAAACTGCATTTTTCTCAAAACCTTTATGGATAGAAAAATTCTGAAAACAGATTCGAACTTAGCGCGAAAAATTCATTTAGGATCAGCTATGTTTAAGCAGGAACCAGGGAAAAAGTTGTTTTGTTGAACAGTGTAATTAATGCATAATATCATACATTAATAAACAAATACTTATGTATGTACTTGCATAAACTAAGTGGGGAAGGTGGCAAAGGCGCTAAGGCCGAATGAAGGGAAACTTGAAGATGGAATTTAGTCTTGAAGGGTTATCTGGATCCGAATCTTCGAAGGCTGAGGCCATCCACGTGGGTGAAATTAGCTTCTTCGCATGCTCGCGAATGTTCTTGAATGTTCGCGCGGATGGACTTGAAAATTCTCGAATCGCGTAACCTCGAGTGTTTCTGCTTTATTATGGGGTAGGTCCTTAATTAATCAACCGCGCAATCTCGAATTCGCGCATAATGGGCCTGCGTATTGCGGGTATATTTGTACAGTATAGGCCTATCGTTCACACAGTTGTGCGTGGACAAATCTTTTTTTACCCTGATTTGCACTTCGTGGACGGCTCTCTTGAAGGCTATAACTCTTTCCAGAAGAAACTACACCATACACACTTTACACCAGAAGATAGAGAATAATCGCGAATAATTTGATGTAAACAATGAACAAATTCGTTCACTACAAAAACGTTTAGAGCAAAGTTTATGTAGCCAAAAGGTTGTTTAGCTGAGTAAGCCGTCCATCCGCGTGACACAGGCGGAGAGTTCTGCGCTCCGCCCGGCGTCACGCCTCTTGTCGACAACACGCAAAAACAAAATTTCAACCACTTTACAATTTGTGTTGTGGTAAAAAATAATAAATAATTTTGTGCATCTTGTCAGACCACGCTTCTACAAAATTTTATACTCTTGGGAAATCGAGGAAAAGCAAGTCAGTTCATAAATTTACAAAAATACTGCAACCATACAATTTTGAGTTTCACATCGAAAGCCAGTGGACCAAATTTGTGGAGCTGCACTAAAAATGTGAGTGGGTCTTGAACTTAAAGTAAATGTTAAGGTCTCATTACCTTAAAAACTTCTGTTAAAAAGGTAGGGTGAGCGCTAATTTTGTGCAAAATTTGTTTAAAACTAAAAGGTGTTGCCTATAAAAATCATGGACTAGTCTGAAAAATGCGTCCTGCAGAAAGGCAAATCTTTTTGGTGTGCATAATCAGAGGCGTACTTAGCATTTTACTGCCTTTCCGCAGGGATTAAAGTGCCTTATAGTTGTGCCATTTGACATCGCTAGTTTGCTATTAGAGGCTGCTGTTCTTTTTATTTTAAAACTTATTTGTGAATTCACTTAATTTGTCAATACTTATAAGTTATTTGTTTTTTATTTTTGTTTTCTTTGTTCTATTTAGGTTGAAATACGACAAAACTTGCTGTCCCTCAAAATTTGCCGTGCTTACTGTGCCTATACGTACGTCCACCTATGTGCATAATAATAAGCTTCAAAAGAACAGGACAAGAATAAAAAAAAAATTGACGTTAAAAATCCAAAGTTAAAAAACAAAAAATATTTAGCGGCAACTCTTAGAAAGAAAACTCGTTATACGCTTTAACGTTGTTTTGCAGATTCAGTTACCACATATCACTCTAATACACTAAGACTAGAATTTGTGTCGAGATTATAAACGGTCACTCATTAAAACACTCCTGATGGTTAATTTACATTTAAATTCACTCGAGAATTTAAATAAATAATTTGATAATAATAATAATTTGCTAATAATTTGCTAATAATAATAATTTGCTAATAATTTACTAATAATAAATAATAAATAATACTGTCATCACCTGAGGGCATTTGTTCGATGAAAGAATTTCCCACCTCTTGACGAAAATTCTAGTCTTAGTGTAAATGTTGAAAGCTACCGCTAAATATTTTTTTGTTTTTTAACTTTGAATTTTTAACGACAAATATTTTTTTTGTGTTATTCTTGTTCTGTTTTTTTTTAAGGTTATCCACACAAAACAGATTTGCTTTTTGCAGGACGCATTTTTCATACTCGTATAAGTTTGGGATGAACTTTTCGTATACAGCCGTCGACAGTTTGGGGAAAAAGTTCTCCTAGGAAATTAAAATCTCTGAAAATCATAAAAAATTACTAATTGGTAATATTCTGATTATCTTCTATTTTATTCTTTTTGGTGACTAAGAAAGTTTAAAAAAACAAAATCCAATTATTATTTTTTATGCTTTTTAGAAATGCTGTTTCTGAGCGAACTTTTTCGGAAAATGTACATGAAAGAAGTCAGAAAAATAGTTATGAACTCTCAAAACTAGTGAGTTAAAATAACTAAACTGGGTAGTCCAAATAGTTCCTCCGCAAGGTCAGTTATTTTCAACTTACAGTACTAACGAAAGTGAGAATATACAGGGTGTCCATAAATTATCTTTACAAATTCAATTCAACTTCAGTTAAATTTGTAAAGATAATTTGTGGACAACCTGTACAACTTAAATGTAAAATGTAAATTACTATGGTGGCATCGTACCCAAAAGAAAACTGAAAATAATTTAACTTTGCATAGGAGTTATTTGAACTACCCATGTTAATTTTAACTCAGCAGTTTTGAGAGTATTCTGTACCTGCAACATACCCATATATATTCATATATAAAGTTTTAAAATATCATAATAATAATAATGCTAATAATAATAATTGTATTTTTTTGGCTACATTATAAGGCATCCAATATATACAGGGTCCGCAAAAAAAAAGGAGCATGACGAAAATTGCTCTCACGCCCGCATTTTTTGCCGGACCCTTAAATGTTATATATCTAGCTAAAGATAAAAGAGTCCAGAGTTGTATAAAACAAATTTCATCAAAATCGGTCATAAAATAAAGATTTTATGGCCACAAACGTGCAATGACTAAAAACAGTGAATTTCCGCGTAAAAATTTAATGTTTTTCTCATTTTAAATTATTTTTTTCAGATGCCTAAATAATTTTAATCAATAAAAATGATAATATGCCCTTTTCTAAAGAAGATAAAATATTAATAAAACATTATAGACTCGATAAAAATTATGGCGCAATAAAATTATTACAAGAGTTTCCGAATAAACCATGGTCGAAAGGAGGTTTGGACAAGCTGTTAAGAAAAATCGACGAAACTGAAAGTACTGAAAGGAAACAAGGAAGCGGGAGGCCAAGATCAGTTCGAACCCAAGAAAACATCAGAGATGTGGAACTAAGAATTTGTAGTCAAAAAGGCAGACCAGGGACTCACGTGACACCGTCCAGAATTGCTAATGAGTTGAGCATATCCGAAAGTAGCGTCAGAAACATTATTAAAAACGACCTTGAACTAAAACCTTATAAACGGATACACGGGCAGAAATTAACTGAAATTAACGAACAGAAAAGAGTTGTTTGTTCTGAACGCATGTTAAGAAATATCACTCCCCAAAAAGTAGACCTCGGCTTTTTTACTGACGAAATGAAGTTTACGGTAGAACCACCGCGAAATTCCCAAAATGACAGAGTGTATTCAAGAGTTAATCGTAAAAATGAAATACCAGATGATAGACTTTATGCTACCCGTAATCATTTTTCTGCCAGCGTAATGGTATGGGTCGGTGTGTCTAAACTAGGCAAGACATCTGTTTTTTTCGTAGAGCCAAACATCAAAGTAGACGCCCGCTATTACACTGAAACTTTGTTGGAACAAATGCTGCCCGAAATGAGACGATTGGCGAATAATGGTTACTTCTTATTCCAACAGGATGGCGCTCGGGCGCATACCGCTAAGTCAACTATTGAATTTTTAGAAAATAATGTTCCTGAATTGCTTTACCCAAAAGATTGGCCCCCTAATAGTCCAGATTTGAATCCCGTAGACTACGGAATATGGGAAATGTTGGCTGAGAAAGTGTACAAGCTTAAGATCCGAAATGTCGAACATTTGAAAGAAGTTATCGTACAAAAATGGGAAGAAATTACCCAAGATCAAGTAGATAAAGCTATAGATCAATTTAGGCCCCGATTACGAAGGGTTGTAGAGGTTTCTGGCAAACATATCGAACAATTTTTTTAGTCTTATAATTTCGTTTTCTTTGGAAATTGTAAAATTATATGACATGTTGTAGTAAAACTTTTATTATTATTTTTATTTTTGACGTATTGACATGAAATTTGGTACTAACTTAGTTTATTTGTTGCTTATTTATTTGCCTAAAATAAATTATTTGTCATTATGTGTAAAAATAAATGTACAGTAAACATTTCTGGCAAACATATCGAACAATTTTTTTAGTCTTATAATTTCGTTTTCTTTGGAAATTGTAAAATTATATGACATGTAGTAAAACTTTTATATTTTCTTTAATTTTTGACGTATTGACATGAAATTTGGTACTAACTTAGTTTATTTGTTGCTTATTTGCCTAAAATAAGTTATTTGTCATTATGTGTAAAAATAAATGTACAGTAAACATTTTCGTCATGCTCCTTTTTTTTTTTCGGACCCTGTATATACACCGGGTGATTATTATCTTCCCGATTTTAAACATTTATTAAGAAAAAACTAACAAAGCTACAGCGAAAAGCAAGATATACTCGTACAATAATGAAGAACTCAAAAAGTTTTATTTACAAGTTCGTAGCTATAGCTTTGTTAACTTTTTTCATAATAAATGTTTAAAATCGGGAAGATCACTTGTAATCACCCGGGATATGATAACACGACAGTTAATGCATTCCTAAGCACACGTAGCGGAGTAGAATAAACAATATAACGATAATGATAATGCTAAGCTTTATTGGAAGTACGAGTACATAAATCCCATAAAATAGGAAATATTCTCGAAGGTAATAAACGATAAGCTACATTAAACAATAATAAATTTAAAAACTAAAAATTATGATTAAAAGAGATAAAAACAAGACATACTGAAACGAGTAATAATAAAAACTACCCACAGCTAACACTACAAAAATGATGATAATGGCAATAATAATGTTTAATGGCAGGAGACAGATCCCCACACCTAAAAATAATGGTACAATATCTACCAAGATAATCAACGACACGCCTAATTATTAAAAAATAAATTTAAAAAACAAAAACAAAAAAGGAATAGAGTAATAAAGAAATAAGACTAATACATTTAAGGAGACGAGTAATAATAAAAATTAGTAATAACATTTTCATAAAAATAAAAAGTACATGTAATGGAATGGCTAATGCTGGAGTTAAGCGGAGCTATCGACAAACACTTTTATACCAAGAGGTCCACAGTCTAGAAGACCTAAAGCAGGACTGATGGATAGCTTGGACAGTTGGATTGTTTGAGTTTTTAATTCTTCGTATTAGACTGTTTGAGCACTATCAAATAACTACGAACAAAACTTCTTAATAATACGATGGCCACTCAATATATTTTGTCCCACCTTTTTTTTTCTTTCCAAGTTTACTTGTAGGTTCCAAAAAATTTGTACGCAAGTAGTTACATACCTTTTTTACAAGTTTTTATTTTTCCACATAGTCTCCATTCTTTTCTACGGCTTTCCTCCACCTCGAAACAAGGGCCTTTAATCTTTTCTGGGAAAGTCCGCTGGGTTCTGCTGCAGCCACCTCTCGACCTCCTCAACAACCTCATCGTCACTCTGAAACTTTCTTCCACGAATGACATCCTTCATTGGCCCAAACAAATGGAAGTCTGAAGGTGCCAGATCCGGGTTGTATGGAGGATGGGGTAACACAGTCAAGCGCATTTTTGTGATGGCCTCTCTTGTTTGCAAACTGTTGTGTGGTCTTGCGTTATCGTGCAAAAGAAGGACATCTTCCAGTTTTCTCTCCGGTCGAACTCGCTTTATACGTCTCTGGAGTCTCTGTAGGGTAGCAATATATGCCTCTGAGTTGATTCTTTGTCCTTTCTTCATAATGTCCACCAGAATCACCCCTTTCATGTCCCAGAAGATGGTGGCCATAACCTTTCCTGCAGAGGGGACCATTTTGAACTTTTTCTTGCGTGAGAAGTCTGCGTGATGCCACTCCATGGATTGGCGTTTTGTTTCAGATTCAAAATGGTCTATCCAAGTCTCATCCCCAGTCACAATTCGTGAAAGGAAGTCATCCCCTTCTGTCTCGTATCGAACCAACGACTCAGAAGCAATTTCTTTTCTTTGGGCTTTGTGATCTTCAGTCAGTTGGCGAGGAACAAACCGTGAACACACTTTTGAGTATCCCAGTTGCTGATTTATCGTATTCACACTTCCTTCACTAATGCCTAGCTCCAGTGATACCTCCTTGTATGTGACGCGCAGATTTGATCGAATGATGCTGTTAGCACGTTGCCCCAGTGTGAGATGTCACAGCTGATGCAGGGCGACCGCTGCGTGGCTCATTATCGAAGCTGGCTCTCCCTCTCTCCGATGACCTCACACGTTTAGATCAGCGTCCAACTATGCTTCGATCAACAACAGCATCTCCGTAAACGTTTTGTAGACGTTTGTAAATATTTCCAACTGTTTCCTTCTTTGCGGTTAAGAACTCGATAACAGCTCTCTGTTTACGACGCACATCACTGTCAGACGCCATTTTCGAAACTACGTTAACCATCGGTTTTATACAAGGGTGTTTAAAAGCGGTTTTATACGAGGAGGGGAGGTTCAAACTGGAAAAATCTGCTTATGTGAAGGGAAAAAAGTTCAAACTTACGGTCCAAAAGACATTTCAGCCCCAAGGCCTATTATTTGTAATTACACATAATTACATATAGGTATTCAATTAAGATTATACCGTTGTATTTATTTTGATATTGGACGCTGAAATATAATTAGGTAAACATTATACAATTATATAATTAAAATATCGAAATATTAATTTCCTTGCTAATTGAGCAGTTTAATAATCTTTAATGCCTTGACCTTGCGCATATTTGGTTTTATTTTACCAGTTATTATTATTTTTGTTTTACTGTATAGAAATATGGAAATACATATGCTCTTGAAATAAAACAGAGGAGAGAGAGTTATGGCTTGTATGAGTTGTTGAATTTGTCTTTCAATTTCCTTTGGAAGATTTTAATGTCCTAGATTGTTTCATCTCCTGATCAAGTGAATTCCAAAGGTTTGGACCACTTAAGGATAAGGATCTAGTCGGTTGGCGTTGTGGTGTTTGGGAAGCTAATATTTTGTTTTGGATGATTTCTGGAGCAGTTTTATGTAGATTTGATACATACGAGTATATGAGGCAATGTTTAGTTTGTAGATTTCGCCTAGTTTGAGAATTTTTAACTCGTGGAATGTTTGATCTGTACTTTCATTATGTTTGTTCGATTTATAGATTTCCCAAATTAATCTTTTTTGCATTACCACCAATGGCAATAGCGAAAATTGACGTGTGCTTCCGTAAGTTTGTTAGCCAAGTATGAGTTGAATCATCTTTAGGGTAGTCCCCTGAAGCCGTAGTGTTCGAGTGTTTTTAAGAGTATGTAATGAAGTACTGTGTCAAAGGCCTTAGCTAGATCAAGTAGGATGATTACTGAAGAATTTTTGTCGTTGCGATTGCTCTAAAGTTCATCTAATATTGCGATTATTGTGTCATTTGTCGTGTGTTTACTTAGAAAGCCAAACTCTTATTTGTGTATGATTTTGTTTTGGAATATGAATTTTATCATTTGCTTATATATATATACGTGTACAGGGCTATTCAAAATGATTCATCCGATTTCAACTGAGAATACTTCTGTACCTATCAACCGTGCATCAACTGGGCATACACCACATGAAAGAGAAAATCTTCGAGTTTTACAAGATCACCGCGAGAGGGCTCCAAAGTCACGCCGTGGCCTAGCCTAGTAACAAACAGTCAGTGTGAAAATGGCGTCCGCACAGCAGAAGGCGTTTTGTATGTTGCAGTTTTCGAGCTGTAAATCGGTAGTCACAGTGCAGCGTGAGTTTCGTCGACGTTACAGAACAGATCCACCGGGTGCTCAGAGCATCCGTCGGTGGTATCGGCAGTTCGAGGAAACAGGATGTTTCTGTAAAGGCAAGTCCACAGGACGACCGCGCGTGTCTGAGGATAATGTGCAAAGAATCAGAGACTTTCCAACGTAGCCCGAGGAAATCAACAAACCGCGCCAGTCGAGAATTGGAACTTCCTCAGACGACTGTTTGGCGTGTTTTGAGACGGCGCTTGCATATGAAGCCATACAGGTTGTAACTGTTGCAGGCTCTACGGCCGGGGGACAAGTTAAAACGACAGAACTTTTGCGATCTTATGCAGGAGGTTATGGAGGATGACGAATTTGCTCCCCGCCTGGTGTTCAGTGACGAAGCAACTTTTCATTTAAATGGCAAGGTGAACCGTCACAACCTTCGCATATGGGGCACGCAACAACCACATGCAACAATCGAGCACGAGCGTGACTCACCTAAAGTTAACACCTTCTGTGCCATTTCCCGGGCAAAGGTTTACGGCCCCTTCTTTTTCATGGAAAACACAATGACTGGTCACTCCTATCTGGATATGCTGCAGAACTGGTTATTTCCCCAATTGAACGAAGATTCCGGTGACTACATTTTCCAGCAAGATGGGGCGCGCCTCATTGGCATTTGGATGTTCGCCGTTTTCTCAACGAAGTACTCACTCGCCGTTGGATTGGTCGCAGTGGGCCCCATGACTTGGTGCTCCACAGCTGGCCCCTAGGTCGCCGGATCTTACACCGTGCGACTTCTTCCTTTGGGGGTACGTTAAGGATACTGTGTACGTGCCACCGTTGCCCACATCTTTGGATGAGCTCCGAACTCGCATTGTTACTGCCGTAGAGTCAGTGACAACGGACATGCTGGAGCAAGTATGGGAGGAATTCGACTATCGTGTCGACGTTGCTCGTGTAACTAAGGGAAGTCACATAGAGCATTTATGAGGTGAGAGACAAAATTTGGACAGTGTTTCTTTTGGTTGATGTATCACAAATCACTCTGTATTTGTAACATTAAAAAATATTCTCATTTGAAATCAGGTGAATCATTTTAAATAGCCCTGTATTAGTGTATTACTCTCTCATATAGTTTACTGACGGGTGGGAGGATGGAAATGGGTCGGTAGTTTGATGGGGAAGTTTTATTTTCCGATTTATAGATAAGGCATACTCCAGCCTTTTTAAGGCCGTTTGGGAAGACACCATTTTGAATGAACAGATCTATGATCTTTAAAAGCTTGGTCGCAATTAAGTTTGCACACTCTTTAAATTCAGTTTGGGAATGTGTCTAGCGTACAACTTTTAATTTTAATTGTTTTATAGCTGTCATTAGATTGTGTGTCGTAGTCGGGGATAAGAAAAACGAGTGCAGTAGGTACGTATCGAAAGGACGCACCCACCTGGATGTTTTTTAGAAGCAAGGTTGGCTTCCACTTTTGTGAAATAATCGTTGAAAGTATTTAAAATATTTTTGTCCGTCATGGGCTCATTATTTACTAATAGCTTTTCCAGGGCAGAGGGTTTTGTTAATGAGGTTCCAGTATTGTTTGGGATCGCCTTTGTATTCTTCGAATTTATATTTATAGTAATTACCTTTAGCTTTGTGTAATAACGAATTAAATCTTTTCTATAGCGAGTGTAGCCTTCCTTTGGGATCAGACTTTCCTTCACATTTATATATAGATTGTGTTTTGTTTAATGTCTTTAGACATGGGGTCAACCATGAATTGTTGACTCGAACCGTAGGCATATTTTTTATCATCACTCTTATCACAAAATATTATCACCATATACCAGCTGCAAGACGGTATTGTGTTGTTATATAGGGTGTTCATAAATTATTTTTACAAATTCAAATTGTATTGAATTTGTAAAGATAATTTATGGGCACTCTGTATACCTTTAACTGAGAAGTGAAACTTGTTTCTCGAATATCCAGTGAAATACCAAAACATGTTTATCGCGCAGTTGTTTCTTTGATAGAGTTGTTTAATCTCTTCACAACACTTGAGGTCATATGACGGAGGGAAGCTACAGCTTTATGTGGGATCAATCAAACAATGCACGATTGGAGACAGGGTGAGAGGGGCTATATTAGAAAGATGTTTGCTAAAGAAATTGATACACTACAAGTTTAAAAATAAAGAAACAAAATGAAAACTATTCAACATATCAGCCTTAAATTCTTCAAATTCTTCTATAGCTTACACGAGTTTGATGGATGTCTGCATTCGTGGTCGTAAAAAGCTTTTATTACACTTTAGCGTCCAACAGGTACGCTGGCGAGGGTGATTAGGTCTTTTATTTACTACTTAAACCAGTACGTAAACTTTTTAAGACTAACAGTCCCCTCGCCAGTACTTCATAAATGCAAAAGCAATTAATATATATATATACTGTGTACATACTGCGTTGCTTAACCTTAGTATAAGGTTACTACATCATCTAAGTGTATAGGATGGCCAGTTTGGCCACCCATCCAACAACTGAACAGATCCAACGTCGCTTAATCTCCCCGCTGATTTAACGGGAAGTGGTGGCGCGACGTGGCCGTGCACGACGTAGCCAAAAGAAGAAGGACAATATCTTTCTAATTATTTAATGTTTCGGGATTCACTGTTCCACTCTTCAATGGTTTTAAATCAAAATTAAAACGCAATAATAATAAATAATGAACCTTATAAAGTGACCCCCTCCTACCCCTCTTCATTCGCACCTGATGAAGCCCTAAGTATGGGCGAAAAGCTTTTACTTCTAATAGATTCATTTCTCATTATGGTATTATTCCCCACCCCACCCCATTCCCCCTGAACCCCAATAAAAAAATTCTCCCGTAATTTCTTCATTTGACGGTCCCCCATACCTCATTTCTATAGAAGATAAGTCGATGACTGCTTCCTTTTAGGCTTAAGCCAAGTTTCCTTCATATTCCACAAAAATTGTTTACAACAAAACAAACACGGCGATATTGATTTAACAAAGAAAAAAATGGGAATTAATATTTCGATATTCGCCATACGGAGAGCTCAATTTCCATTACCGAAATATATTTCAAATTCAAATTCAAAAATTTTATTCTGAAAAGAATACAAGTGACAGAGTTTTACAATTTTTAGATATTTCTTATGACATTAATATATTCACAGCACTCTCTTCTGAATATGCCCTTGGAAGCATGGAGACTTTTTAGACAAAATTAAAGGTATTTAGCTTATTTATTACATAAACATAGTGAAAGTGGCAAGTAATAGTAATAGTGAAAACAAAATATAATAATAATAATAATAATAATAATAATAATAGCATTTATAATAATAAATACAATATAAAGTTTACAAAATGTTACATGATTTTAAATTAAATAATTTATTGTATATTTAGTAGAAAATATTACAGAAAATAGTAAAAGTGGCAAGTAATAGTAATAGGGACAACAAAATATAGTAAAAATAGCAATAATAAGAGTAAATACAATATAAAGTTTACAAAATGTTACATAATTTTAAATTAAATGATTTATTGTACATTTAGTAGAAAATAAATCATATTAATAAAGAAAATATAATAAAGAACAGATAAAAATAAAAAAACGAATAGCTTACGAAATTAAAGGTGCTTAATGAATTAGTATACTTTAAATCAGGGGTGGGGAAACCCTCGCCCGCGGGCGAAATTTCGCCCACGAGCTAATTTCAATTCGCCCGCTTAGGTATTTATTATTTACTAAAAATTATTTATTTACAGCCCAGCAAATAGCTTTTTAAAATACATCTTATATACAGCGTGTCCCAAAGAAATGTATACCCACTTTGTTCGATAATACCAGCTATGAGGATAATAAATATATTACTTTTTATATTTTTTTAATAAAGAATTTTCTCCTGAATCTAAATATGTAATTATTTTTATTAAAAATTGAAAACAAAAAAGTTACAGATGTTTAAATTATAATTATTATTTTCGAGACTTCATGTGCGATATTTTCTAATATTTTTGCACGTATACGAGATAAGTTTGAAACCGACGGCACTGTGCAAAACTTACAAAAACAACGTTCTGGAAGACGTCGAACATCTTAGATAAAGTGTCGTTTAACCATGGAATTTGTAAATTTTTTGAATTAACTAATAATTACAACATTTATGCTTCAATATCAACACTAAACATACTCTCAAAACAGTCGGTTAAAATATTAGAAAATATCGCACATGAAGTCTCGAAAATAATAATTATAATTTAAACATCTGTAACTTTTTTGTTCTTCACTTTTTAATAAAAATAATTACATATTTAGATTCAGGAGAAAATTCTTTATTAAAAAACATATAAAAAGTAATATATTTATTATCCTCATAGCTGGTATTATCGAACAAAGTGGGTATACATTTCTTTGGGACACGCTGTATATAAGCTTAAAATTTGCCAGACGCCCGCGGAGGTGTTTAGGTTATCGATTTTCGCCCTTGGTACTGAAAAGTTTCCCCACCCCTGCTTTAAATAGTTGATTACAAAATGGATTACAATGGTAAAAATGGCAGTAGTGAACTTATACATCGTCAGAATCTAATGAAGTGCTTTTTTAGTGATTTGCGAAATACATTTAGTGATATACAGGGTGTCCATAAATGTTTACCCTGAAAACAGTATGCTCTCATGTTTTAATGACGAATCTTACATCCGTTTTCTTTTTACGGGTGATCTCGTACACGCATAGAGTTTCTGTGCTGGTGTGTTTCGTCTACCGCATTCACCGCTAGGAGCGCTGTAGTAGCTGTTCAGTTAAGATGGCGTTTGTGACAGAGAAAGCACAATGTGTTGTGTGGCTTGCAGAAACAAAATCCCGTCAGTGTTCAGCGAAGGTTCAGAACAAAGTATGGAAAGAATCCACCTGATGTGAAGTTAATTAAGTCGTGGATGAAAAAATTCTTTTGAAACTGGAAACGTGGAAAAAGGAAAGAGCAGTGTAGACCATCAGTTTCCGATGGGACGGTGGAAAACATTCAAACTGCTTTCACACGGTCACCAAGGAAATCGGTGAGACAAGCTTCATGCCAACTAAAGATACCGAAGTCTACGGTGCACAAGGTGTTACACAAACGTTTGAAGTTACACGCTTACAAGGTAAATGTTGGAAAATGTGTGGCGTGAGTGTGAATACCGTTTAGACATTTTACGTGCCACTGGGGGTGCACATGTGGAAGCTTATTAAGTTCATTAACTATGTATCAAAATTTTGTATGTTTATCTACTTATGATTAAAACTGTGTTTGAATACGAGTGTTTATTTAAAAGTTATAGCATGCTTTAATCAGGGTAATCATTTATGGACACCCTATACATGGGAATCGCATTCCATACATCCTGCAGTTTCTATTGTATAGTTAGGTTTATGCGTAAAATCCATGAGCAGTCTGTTGTTATATCGATGGTGTATTTGAGGGGGGGGAGGTTATTGCTCTTTGAATGGGTAATGCGTGTCGATTTTTGTTGACAACTTTGAACATATTGAGAGCGACATCAAATTTGTATGTCATTTAGTTTTAAAATATTTAGCTCTTGAAACATTGGGGAAGTGTGACGTTGTCTGTTGTCATTATTCACAAGAGTTCGCGGACATTTTTTTATGAATTACTTCCAAAGGATGTTTTATATATTTCATTGAGCTACACCATTTTATAATGCAATATAGTAAATGTGGATGGATATAAGAATAATATAGGGCAAGGAGTGCGTTTTGAGGAAGGGTCTTTTTTAGTTTAAGTATTATAAAGAGAAATATTTATATTTTGGATTTGATATGTTGTACATGACTTTTAAAACTTATTTTTTCGTCTAAATTAATGCCAAATACTTTAACCTCGTTCACCCTTGCGAGAGTAGTATTCGCAAGTTTTACCTGACAGTTTGTGTTAATATGTTTTTGGTAATAATCATATAAGATGACTTTGCCAGGTTCAATAAACTTTTATTTGCACATATCCATTTATACACGTTTTCTAATTGCCCGTTCGTTTCAGTAATCAAGAACGTCTGCGTTATGATGGAAAAAAGTAAGTATGGTGTCATCTGCGTGTTTATTCAATAAAATTTCATACGAAAGTGTATCAAATGCTTTTGGCAAGTCGAGGAAGATCAAGGCAGTGTTTTTTATTGTTTAAGTTGTGATACACATTTTCTAATAGCATGTTTATATCATCTTCCGTTGTATGTTCACCTCTAAACCCAAATTGTTTTGTGGTTAAAATATCGTATTTGGTTAAAAATTTAGTAAATTTATTGTACACGATTTTTTTCAAATACTTTACTTAAAGTTGGCATTACAGAAATGGGGCGATATTGGATGGAATGTTTGGGTTTCCCGACTGAAATACAGGGCATACTCTGCATACACCGTAACCTCACAAAAGGAAGTGTAGGGAACAACTATGATAGTTATATACATTCCAGGGTTACGTCGTCGCCGCCAGTTTCGTAACACCACTTCCCGTCGATCAGCGAAGTTAAGCGACATTCGGTGTGGAGAGTAGTTGGATGGGGAGACCGTCCTCCGCGTCCACATTATGTAGCGACTCGTGGTTCGGATTCCACGTAAAGCTATAGGTCCCCTCCGTCATTATGACCTTAGATGTTGCGAAGGAGGTCAAAGAACCCCATCATTACATTACATACACACACGCACACACATACACACACACACACACACATATATATATATATATATATGGCGCCTCGGTGGTGTAGTGGTTAGCGTCGCTGATTACGAATCCACCGGCCCCGGGTTCGAGACCCGACGGCAGCCGGCGCGCAGCAAAACCCAGCTGTTCATCCTTCCACACAATAAAGAAAGTGGTTGGTAAATAAATGGGTACCCTAGGTGGCCTAGTGGTTAAGACGCTGGGCTGCTGATGGGGCGTGGTTCCGATTCCACGTTAAACTGTAGGTCTAAGGTGGAGTGAAAAGCTTTACCTTCGTCAGAATGAACAATTCGGGCGGAAGCTAACTAAAGGTGTGTATATATATATATATATATATATATATATAAACTAACGAGTTCAGACCCTTTTTAGGATAATTATACATTAAAAACAAAATTACATTTTATATTTTTTAATTTGAAATTATCTTAAAAGGCGAATTTTAATTTATTATATGAAAATCATGTCTTAGTTTAATATTCTAATTGCCTTAAATAATAATAATGTTTCGGGGTTGTTTAACCTATATCGTATTAGCAAACAAAGGTCACGTGACGGAGGGAACCTGCAGTTTTACGCGGGATCCCAACCATCTAAAATCTAAATGGTGCTGCTCCAATGCTCCATCCTCTCAACGCAAAGGACGGTCACCCATCCAGCTAATAAACAAACCCAACGTAGCTAATCTTTTTGTCATATTTTAATCTTCTTTTATGTATATATAAAGTGACATCACTGCTGTATCAGTCATCAACGCTAAAATTACGCGAAATCAATTATGACATTTGTAGAATATAGCGTGAAAATGTTGAACCCGCATAAACGATGATAAACTGGCGTCAGCGAACAAAATTACAGTTCCGCCACATTTAGTTCTATCGTTCGTTCTGGAGATAGGAAATCAATTGTCGGAAATGTTTGACAAATGTAATCGAAATAAACGTTAAAAAAATAATAAAAATAAATAAAAAAAATGAAACTGAACTTCACAAAATGAATTTCGTTAGTACATGTTCTCTCTCTCTCTCTCTCTCTCACTCTGTGTGTGTGTGTGTATTCCGAGAAGTATATTTTAGTTGAGAGAATAAAGCCACAATAACGGATGGAGTTATTAGAAACACAACCTTTCGGCCCACACTAAGGTCTTTATCAAGTGTGCTTGAAGAGAGATAGAAGGAGAAGATTAATTTTATATGGGAAAGGTTTAGGGATAGTTCTCAGCCTCCGTCTCCCTATATATATATATATATATATATTATATATATATATATATATATATATATATATATATATATATATATATACCGGGTGGACCAAAAAACTATTACCCAACTTTTGAAAAAAATATTGTGGCTCACCCTGTATACTGATCTTACTACTGAGGCCGTATGTTGTACCCATACTTTTACTCTTTCAAACGCTGGCTTTGAATCTAGATTCAACGCCCCAGGAGTAGAGGTACAGGCTCACAAATGGAGGGAGGTATCAGAATATGGTGCTCAATTGAAAGGCGGTCAAAGTCAGCAACTGATACTTTCAGATGACAGTCAGTTTCTCCATAAATAATTAATTTTCCTAATTTTTACACAAAATAATTAATTTATTTCCTTTTTAATTACAGACCATCATTCTGCTATAGTTGGTGAACAAGTTATAACATAATGAAATACTCTGGAAGATGAAGCATTGATATTGAACCTGCGTAAGGAGAAACACTGGGGTGCAAAACGAATGAAGAAAGAGTTTCCAAATAAACGATGGACTATACCTGGACTTCAATATCTCATAAAGAAAATCGATATCACAGGGTCGACCAAACGAAAAGAAGGCAGTGGAAGGCCAAAAAATTCACGTACTGAGGATAATATTGACACGGTTTCATCCATGATATGCAGTCAAGAAGAACGGCCCAACACCCACAAGCCCGTTAGAGAAATTTCAAAAACTACTGGTATTTCTCGCTCTAGTGTTCGTCGTACATAAAAGATGATCAGGGTCTTAAATGTTTTAAAAGCGTCGAAGTTCATAAGCTCTCTGCATCAAATAAGCAAGCAAGAGTTGAAAATGTCGTGCTCTGTTAGATCGATTCCGAGACAGAGAAGTGTCGAAAATATGGTTCAGCGACGAGAAGACCTTTATGCTTCAACAATAAACACACAGAATGACCGAGTTTATGGAAGACAGTACAAAAAATCTATCAGTCTAGATCGACTTTGCAGGGAACGTCCGCATTTTTCTTAAAAAGTCATGGTTTCCATCTTTATTTCAAAGTTAGGGAAGTCAGAGATTGTTTTTGTTGATCAAAATGCCAAAATCACTGCCAAAATCCTTGATGTGGTACTGCCGTCGATAAGGGAGAAGTCAAGGTTGCAAGCGTGGAGGAGGGCACATTCGCATAATCTTGGACTCAATTAGGTAACTGTATAGAAACAGAAAGTTTTTCTACCCGTGTCTGTATAACAGCGAATTACAAAATAATGGTTACAGTTAGCAAAGACCCAACTTCACCACGAGATAGACCATGAAATTCTATACAGGACACATATATTGATTGTACAAATAACATTTGATAAAGGTAAAATTATATTGTTCAAAATCAGGGTAATAGTTTTTTTGGCCCACCCTGTATATATATATATACGGTGTCCCAGGACTTTATGTCAATATTTCAGGTTATTTTTGAGGTCATTCCCGATCAAAAATATTCTATAAACATGGGTTCGATTCTCAATGAGTATTTGAAGTTAAAGAGTGGTTCGCACATAATAATCTGTTTTACTCAACAAGTGCTAAGTATGTGCAGCTCAGTCTACAATAAATGTTCAAAATGGCCGCCTTCAGCTTGAATGGGTACACATTCTAACTCGTCGTAACATTGAATGAGTAACCCTACCAACAACGTGGAGATGAAATGGCTTCGTCGAATTATGGATGGTGCAGAACGCATACAGAACGACTCTGACGTTGTTGGTAGGATTATTCATTCAATGTTACGACGAGTTTGAATGTGTATTCAAGCTGAAGGCGCCATTTTGAACATTTATTGTAGACCGAGCTGTACAAACTTAGCACTTGTTGAGCAGGTGAGGGCGCTGAACACTACACTAGTGTTTGTCAATATACAAGTTATTTACTCGCCATGAAAAACCATTAATATCTTCCTAAGTCGTCTTTTCGAATATGGAAATTACAGAGAAAGAAGTGTAATAAATAATGTAATGTGAACTCAGAAATCTGTGATTACTCTTCGATCTATGTTGAACAACAAAATTATTAATATTTGATTCTTCACAAAATTTTGCTTTTCAAGTAACTTTCTTATTGTCTCTATCCAAATAGTCCAGGCAATCTAGAGCAAAAATAGCTTCAACCTGGGCAAAATTGCTTCAGAAGCTTTCTAAACTGTTTCCAGCTCAGGAACCATTGCAAAATAACATATCCAAAATCCGACAAAATTGGACCCCGGGAACACCCCAAAAAATGAAATTCAAAATGGCGGATTGGCAGTTTCCTACGAAATACAATAAATTTTAATTTCGCTTTGTAGAGAGAGTTATGACGTTTTTCTTGATCAGTAAAATGTTTTAAAACACATTTTCGTTTCTAAATTAACCTATATGACACTAAAAATTGTATTAGGCGGCTAGTATTAAACTATGACGTCACGTAATGTAAATAAAATATACTGTATGGAGTGTATGTGAGAATGGACATTGCTACATCTTTATAAACTTATATTATATACAACTCTTTAATTCCTACTACCCACTATCAAATCTGCGTATTTGTGCTTGTCATTTTCTTTAAAACTGTTATTATGTACTCCTTTTAAATACTGCAACACAGTTTATTAATTTGTGTTTTCTGTTTCAGACTGACTCGGTGTACGGCTGACTCGGTGTGCGTCCGCCTTCAAGAATGCAGACCCCTGAAGAATTGTGCGTGATTTGTAAGGAGAAATTGGACAGCGGACAGGAAGTGGTTCACATCTCGCAAAAAGGAGCAGATGGTATAAATGCATCCAGCCGCAGCCGTGGAAGCGATGTTGTTGCAACAGCTGGAATAAGTGTTCACGTTGTATGTAGGAAAAGGTTTACGGATAAAAAGACCATTGAAATAAAGAAGCGACAGACCGCAGCCGAGGCAATACCAAGGAAAAGTGCTCGTTTTCATGAATACGCATTTTCCAGTGCTACTCACTGTTTGTTTTGTGATACCTTTGTAGACTTTTTTTCCAAACACAAACCAAAATCAGAGCATGTCAAAATAAGAACTACAGAGTTCTCCGAAACCATAAAAAGGTGCTGTGAAAGCCGCTGCGATGAATGGTCGTTTATGTAAAAGGCCGTCTGGAGTATTATCTTCGTGATCTTCCTGCTGCAGATTGTGTCTACCATCACACCTGCAGCGTAAATTTTCGAAGTGGAAAAAACATTCCTCGCGCATACTCCTCCGACGATCATGATTCGAAGAAAGGGAGACCAACTAATGAAGAGCAACACCAAGCATTCCTTCAGACCTGTGCTTACCTGGAAGAGAATGATGATGAACAACTGTTGATTGGAGACCTAATTTCCAAAATGGAGGAATATCTTCAAGGAAGTCAGAGCTCTGTCTACGAACGCAGGCACATGAAGAGAAAGCTTTTAGAACGTTACGGAGACAAGATCATAATATCAGGTGAAAGTGGGAAGGCAGATATAGTAACACTACGAGAGACAGCTAATGAAATTCTTATAGATTATCACAAAAAGTCGAAAGAATGTGATATAGATATAGAGCTACAGAAGATTTACCTAGTAGAAGCTGCTGCAAAAATAATCAGAAGTGATATCAAGTCTGTCGACTCGCCTAGAAAAGATGTGTATCCATCTCCAAATGACATCACTGCAGAAAGTGCTCTTGATTACATTCCCAACAGTCTGAAATTGCTATTATCAAAAGCATTTGCGGGACAGGATGCTTCAAGAAAAATAGGTGCAATTGGGCAGAGCATTATGCAAGCAACCCGTCCTAGAGGATTACTATGTCCACTACAGATCGGTTTGTCGGTTCAGCTACACCACAACTTTAGGTCAAGGTACCTTATTGACGTTCTCCATCAGCTGGGTTACTGTTCGTCGTATGCAGAAGTAACAAGATTCGAAAGAAACGCGGCGCTGGCAAGTGGTCTGGCTCTTTTACTATTGATGAAAACACTGCAGTCCTTCTAGCAGCAGATAACGTCGATCATGATGTCTGCACTTTGGATGGGAAGAATACCTTTCATGGAATGGGTATGATTGCCGCAATAACTCCGAAGATCAAGATCCACCCTTCTATTCACAGGCGTAATGTTGGTGACAATGACATTAAGAAGATTGCAACCGTTGACATTAGGGAATATAGACACGCGAGAAGCATGTTGAGGGACATCTCATTCCGCGAACTTCCAGTACCCACTGCCACCATAAGTCGACTTAGTCTTCTCTGGCAGATATCTTCAGCAGAAAGATCAGGTCCAAGTTGGTCCGGAACAATGCAGGCAATTCACGGTGGATCAAGTGTCTCACATCCAGGTGTGGCGTCGATCACGTTCCTTCCCATCATAGATATGTCGCCAACTGACATGACCTGCATATTTTCGACATTACTATATTTGAGCAAGATAGCACGCGATCAAAAAGTCCCATGCATTATTACCTTTGATCAGCCTTTGTTCTGGAAAGCTTCCCAAATCATCAATGAACAGAGAGACCTGCAGGACATTGTTTTAATGCTGGGATCATTTCACACTCTGATGATCTTTTGGGAGCAGTCGGTACTCTTATGAATGGTTCAGGATTGTCTGAAGTACTTCAAGAAATATACGGACCAAATGCCGTGCAACACATGATGTCTGGAAAAGCTGTTTCAAGAGCGATACGTGGTCATATGATAGTAGATGCAGCTCTTAGTACCTTACTAGTCGCAGACGTTTTCCCTCGTAATGAAGATGGAACTCCTCATGACCTCCATAAGGAAGCTTGTGACCTGCTCGACGATGTTATGACCGCCAAACAATCAGTTGAGGATGTGGAATCTTCGAATGCATTGTCTCAGATTGCTACCACTTTGGATGCGAAGAAAACTGACCTACAATCTACTTCGCAAACAAGTCAACTCTGGTTGGAATATCAGCGAATGATCAACATTGCACGTTCCTTGATAACAGCAGACAGAACCGGCTCGTGGGATTTGCACTTGCAAGCTATGCTGGAGACCATCCCCATAATTGCAGCAGCCGGACATCACAATTACCTGAAATCGATATACCTGTACCTGCAGAAAATGTTAAGTTTGCCTTCTGAAAATCCAGCCGTTAACAAAATGTTCCAGGAAGGTAAGTTTGTGGTAAGAAGAAGCGACAGATTATGGGCCGGACTCGGCACAGACCTGGTGATAGAACAAGTACTAATGCGTTCCCTGAAAAGCAGAGGCGGACTGACACGCGGAAGTGGATTTACAGACATCCAAAGGACAACGTGGCTCTTTTCTATGCCTCTGTGTTCCACTTATAACTTAGCAATGCAGGAATGCACCAGAGTTTTGTTGGAAAGTAGTGAACAGCACAAGGAAATGAGGGGAAGTAGACAAATCAGGGACAGTAATGACATGAAGAAAGTACTTGAACGTCTGGAATCCTTATTCCCATTCCATTCTACCTAGGGTCTCTGCAACATTGTAACAGGGCTAACTGCTGATCCTGGAGTTAACGTTCATCAATTGCATTCAATCGGTACGAACATTGTCGTAAAAATGATTGGGAAACAAGCCTTTACATATTCTGCCAAAAGATCTGACAAAGTGAAAACACTAGGATCTGCTTCTGCCGTTGTGATCACTGATGCTTCAGATATAGAAGTAGATCCTGCACTACTGTTTCAGAGAATGATGACTGTTGCCACTGGCGGAGACATGAATCTTGAAGATGTCATGTGTTACGAACTGTGTGCATATCCTCCTGCATTGTTCGAATCACGAAGTATCTTGAGGAAACCCGATAAGTCTCAGCTAGCTCATGCAATAATCAAATACACCGACACTTTACGCATGGAAGAAGTTCAAGAAATTCAGTGCACAGACCAGTACGTATTGGATGGTGGATCTCTACTACATCGTGTTTCCTGGCGTCAAGATGAAACATATGACAGCATCGCCACTCATATGCCGATTTCACTCTGAAAACATATGGAAAAGCAATCATTGTTTTTGATGGCTACAGCAGCTCTCCTACGATCACGGACATGACCCACAGAAGACGCAGCACCAAGACAAGCAGAAATGTGAATCTCAGTCCAAGCATGAAGTTTGTTGGCCAGAAGGAACACTTCTTGGCTAATGAAAACAACAAGCAAGCATTTATTTCCCTCGTAGGTGAGATGTTGAAGAAGCACGGGTGTACTGTTCACAACGCAGATGGGAATGCTGATGTGGACATCGTTCGTGCAGCAATTTCCTCATCAGAAAATGCAACTACAACAGTAATAGGTGAAGACACCGACTTGCTGATTCTCCTTCTGTACCATGCCAAGGACAGTGGTTTCAAGTTGTACTATCGCAGCGATATAAGACGGGGACCATCTCCTAATCCTGTGTATGATATTCTCAGCATTCAATCATTGTTAGGCAATGACATCTGCAAGTATCTCCTGTTTGTGCATGCTTTCACGGGCTGTGATAGCACATCCAGAATTTTTTCGATCGGTAAAGCCAAAGCATTCGACACACTGATGAAGGTGGCTGAACTCCGTTCAGTTGCAAATACATTCTGTTCTGATTGTTGCCAACACTCTGACATTGAAGCCGCTGGAAGAAAGGCAATGCTTCTGTTGTATGGCTGCAAAACACTTGAATCCACTAACGCACTACGTCATCGAATGTTAGTTGAAAAGGTAGCTACAGCTAAATCTTTTGTTACACCCGAACGTTTGCCACCTACCGATGCGTCCACAAAGTACCACAGCTTTCGCACATACTTTCAAATACTAATCTGGAAGTCTACAGAAGAGAAGATCGATGCAGAACAGTGGGGTTGGTATGTAAAGAATAATTCCTACTACCCTACAGCCTGCGACAAGCCACCAGCTCCAAATTATCTACTCAACATGATCCGCTGCTCCTGCAAGACGAAATGTGCTACTTCAAGATGTGGATGCAAGCGTAATGGAATGCCCTGTTCAGCCGCTTGTGGCGAGTGCCAAATCAGTGGTTGCGATAACAACCCAAGTACCGGTAATCTATCCGATGATAGTGATGAAGAGGATTAATTTCTGTATGTTTGTGACCAGGTATCACTTCTTCTGTAATGAACATAACTTGAAACTGGGAAAAAAATAATTGTTGTATTATTGATTATAAAAATCTGTAAAAAGCTATATAACATTATATTTGCGTAATAACTGGTTGTGTTGTATATTGTTGAATTATTTAAAACATTACAACTGAAAGAAAAAGCATCAAATGTATCTCTATAAATAAAAGCGTAAATTATATATTTTTTTTTTTTCGTAGGAAACATCCAGTCCGCCATTTTGAATTTCATTTTTGGGGGTGTTCCCGGGGTCCAATTTTGTCGGATTTTGGATATGTTATTCGGCAATGGTTCCTGAGCTGGAAACAGTTTAGAAAGCTTCTGAAGCAATTTTGCCCAGGTCTAACTACAAATTGCCTGGACTAAAATACACTTTCGGGTTATGTTGACACCTCGTAACGCCTCTTCCTTTTGCATCAGCGAAGTTAAGCCACGATGATTCTGCGCAGTTGTTGGATGGGTGACCGTCTTTCGCGTTTAGATGATGTAGCGACCTAATGTTGATTTGGATTTTAAGTATAAAGCTTTAGAGGCCACGTCATAACACCAATTTCCGTTGCATCAGCGAGATTAAGCCGCGATGGTTCTGTGCGGTAGATGATGTAGCAACCCGTAGTTAGTTTGGCTCTCAAGTATAAAACTGTAGGTCCCCTTCGTCACATGACTTTTATCGTTACGAAGACGTTTAAACAACTCAAAGGATTATCATCATTTTTATACCCCTTTTTTATATATCATCATTTTCATGACCTTTTTTTTTTATCTGTAATATTTTATTAATAATCCTCGACATCATCTCGGAAACATTAAAGTCCTCTTCCGATTTGTTTTTACTCGTCTTTGTTCCGACATTTTTATGCCAAACATCGTCTTTCTCATTCCTTTCTCGAGGTCGTATCTTGTCTTTTCTTTTTTTTTCCCTTTTAAATATTTTCTCTAATGCGGTCATACATTTTTTTTTTATAGAGAGTGAGAGAGAGAGAGAGAGAGAGAGAGAGAGAGAGAGAGTACATTTTTCATGTTATTTTCAGAGTTTTCAAATGTTTTCTTTTTACCAAAGTTAAAATAAACTATATCTCTGTAAAGTTTTGTAATGGTTTTGTGTGTTAGTATATATTAAATAATTTCAAGACCATGTAGACATATTTGAATTGAATGTTAATAGATGCTGATTCCGAATTCCTTAAATGAGGACTTCAATTTGCAGTCTTTCACGATGAGATTTTTCGACATTGTAAATCTACCGAATATTGTCCCATTGCCTGCTTATCCTATAACCCAATGAAACTTAACCTAACGCGTGACCCATGTAACCACAATCTAATCCAATTTAATTAAACGAAACTAATCCAATATCTGAAGTGGGAAAACTGTGTTGGATGAGAATGAAAAACATGAAGTGGGGAGACCTTTTTGGATTACTTTAAAATTTGTTCATGTAATCCGCTTCATTGGTATACTTTTTTAGAACTATTTTGAATCGATATAAAATGTATATGTATATGTATATGTTTTATATTTAGAGCTTTTGTGTTTATGTAAAATCTTTGAAGGATTTACTATTTTCGGATTTTATTTTACCTTTTCCCTTAAAAATCAAACAAAAACCAAACAAACGGATGGACAGGTCAGATGTAAGCATTCTTTAGCGAACTCTATTATTGATCGATCATTCATAAATTGCAGTCACTTCAGGGTAAACTGAAGTAAAACAAATTGAAAAGATAAAGCGTTTCGAATCTACACTGGGATTCCCTTTCAAATATAATAATTTATAAAATTGTTGACAGTTATATCGTCACTCGTGAAAGTAGGAAACTCGGCGTAGAAAAAATAATTTAAGCGTGCCAAAATCATTTTAGAATGTTGCACGATGCAGCTCTCAAAGATTTGACGGTTCTTAAAATCAACTGCACAGAATTTCCATAAAAGATTAAAGATTTTTGTTTTACGTCAGCTGTTTCACTAAAAAAAATTAGGGCTTAGTAACTCTCACAGGGTAAAGCTATTGTTTTGCCATAAAAACTAGGAAAAAACTAGAATGAAAACTGAATGTTTGAAAATATCCACTAAAAATGTATCAGAATGTCAGTTCATTTCCACATTTTTTTATGCAGGAAGAAGAAGAGAGCCAAAATCAAGGTCCAGGGTTTTCGAGATGACTGGATACTCTGCGTTTGAAAGTGAGCAAAAAAGAATGTGAATGTGTCGAAAGTCTGGTGCTGCGTGTTCTCTTTAAAGGAGGCATGCAGTTAGAGAGTTCAGAAGAGCAATGTCCGTTACAATAGCGATAGTAAAGAGAGAGTGAGGCAACATTGCATCGAAGAGAGAAAGATTAAAGACAGTCAGTAAGAGGCGGGAAATTGATGAGACGAAAAGCCTTTGATTCCACCCGGTCAAGTACGGCTGTGTGGGTTGAGCCATCCCACACATGAGAAGCGTACTCCACTCCATAAAGGACAAGACCCCTGTACAGAGAAAGCAACTGAGTGGAGGTGAAGAAACTGCGGAGCCGGTACAGTACACCTAACCTCTCAGAAGAGTTTTAGAAAGAGAGTGTATGTGATCTTTCCAGGAAAGATTACAAGAAAAGGAAACGCCAAGAATGTTAAGAGAAGAAGAAGGGTTGAGTTGTGTATTGTTAAAGGTAAGGGGATAGTCGTGTGGAAGATTGTGATGAGTAGACAGATGGAGGAACTGAGTTTTAGAGGCAGTGAAAGCCACAAGGTTTTCGCTGCCACAATCAGAGATGGCAGAAAGATCAGAGGTCAGGTGTACCATAGCCGTCCTACACGAAGCATGGAGTGACTGTTGAGAGGGACGCTTAGTGAGTGGGTGAAGTGAAGAGTGGAATCATCGCGTAGGAGTGGATAGGACAAGAAGTGCGACTTAATAGATCATTGATATATTAAAGGAAAATAGTGGGTGACAAGTCAGGACCCTGAGGAACACCACTGTAATAGCTTTAGAAAAGAACAGTGGCCATCTACAACCACAGCTATAGTTCAGCCAGAAAGGAAATTAGAGATGAAAGTACAGATAGAAGGAGAGAACCGAAGGAGGGCAGTTTGGAAATTAAGGATTTGTGCCAGACGCTATCAAAGGCTTTTGATATGGCTACCGCAGTAGCAAAAGTTTCACCAAATTCCCAAAAAGAGGATGACCAAGAGTTAGAGAGATATGCAAAAAGATCGCCAGTAGAGCGTCCCTTGCGGAATCCATACTAACGATCTGAAAGAAGATTGTGAGAAAAAAGGTGTTACGAATCTTTCTAGTAAGATAGATTCAAAAACTTTAGAAAGACAAGAAATCAAAGCAATTGGACAATAGTTAGAGGGTTGAAAGCGGTCGCCTTATTTGGGATAGGCTGAATAAAAGTGAACTTCCAGCAGGAAGGAAAAGTATCAGATGAAAGACACAAGACGGAAGAGTTTGCCTTGGCAGGGGTCGCACAGAACACAGTTCTTGAGAACAATAGCAGGAGCACCATCAGGAACGTAACGCCTTCCTAGAGTTGGGGTTAGATAGGACAAAAGAACATCTTCAGAAGAGATTCTAATTCCAGGCATAATTAAGTCAGTGGGAGGAGAATATGGAGGAACAGCACCGAAACCATCCATGGTTGAGTTGGAGGTAAAAGTTTGAGCGAAGAGTTCAGCTTTGTCAGAAGAAGAGACGGCAACTGAGCCGTCGGAGTGGAAAAGAGGCGGAAAAGAAGGGGAAGTAAAGTTGTTGGAGAGGTTCTTAGCTAGATATCAGAAAGAGCGAGAAGAATTAGAATTGGATAGGTTTTCACATTTTTGTCTGATGAAGGAATTTTTGGCGAGTCGAAGAACAGATTTTGCACGATTCCGGCCAGAATATAGGTTAAATGAGAATCAGGCGTTTGATGACGACAGTAACTTCTGAAAGCCTCCTCTCTGTTGCGGATAGTATTAGAACAAATAAAGTTAAACCAAGGATTTTGCATCAGTAGTAGGAATAGAATATGGAATGTACGCCTCCATACCGAAAGAATCACCTCCTTGATGCGCTTAGCGGAGTGTAACGGAGAAAAAAGTTTGATGAGTAAGAAGAAGGATGAGATGTGAGAAATAAACCTAGAATGTTGAGCCTATCTCTAAGGCGATCAGGGATACGAGTAGGGTGCTGTACAATCTGCTTTAGGTTATTCAGGATAGAAAAGTTAGAAGCTAGTTCACCAAGGTGTTAGTAAAATGAGAGGAAAGCTAAAGGTGGTGGTGAACATTGAAATCTCCTAAAATGGAGATTTCAGCAAAAGGAGAGTGGGACAAAATGTGTTTCGCTTTGGAAGTGAGGTAGTCAAAAAATTTTGGATAGTTAGTAGAATTAGGAGAAAGGTAGACAGTGCGGATGCATTTAGTTTGAGATTGGCATGTAAGCCGTAGCCAGAGGATATAGAATTCGGAGGATTTGAGTGCGGGAATACGAGAACAAGTTAGGTCATTGCTGACATATACGCAACATCCACCTTTGGAGTAAAATTGAGTATAGAGAAAGTAAGAAAGTACAGAAAAGGGGATGCTCTCAGTCGTCCCAGACACCTGAGTTTCAGTGAAGAACAGAAGGTGAGGTTTAGAGGAGGGAAGGTGATGTTCACAGATTGAAAATTTGAGGAAAGGCAACGAATGTTGCAGAAGTTTATGAAATGTGAATGAGGCAGAGGCCCAGAACAACTAGAATGGGCACTGGGCAGTAGCAGAACCAGCCCCGCTGCCCGGGTCTGCGTTCCCGATATCGGCAGCTGGGGAGCCAGAAGTGGGGGCTTTTATGGTCCCCTCTCGAGGGGACTCCGAGGCTCTTGAAGTTGTTGCCATTTTAAGGAGAACAGTGACACGAGAAACGGGAGTTCCAGCACTCCCTATCTTCTGTCTAACGTCAACCCTGGAACACTTTCCTGGTCGACTGGTGTCTACAATCTCCCCCTTACCCAAAAGCCTCCAAAAGAACTTTATATAGCACTCAACCGCAGATCAAGTGATAAAAGGTGATGTAAATTGTGTTCTTTGCGAATAATATAATAAGTTAAATCGTACTGGATGGAAGAAGCAAGTCATTGAAACCATTTTACTTTTCCATTAAACTTTCAATCCAAAACATTAGACTTTATTGGCATGGTGATAAGTATATGCACAAAACTAGATAAAAAGATACTTTCCTTTGTGCTTTCGACTATAACACACCGTGCAAATAAAATTTGAAAGTTTGTAGAGTTGGGGGATGCGGAAAAAGGTTACAGATCCTTCCCCCCAAAAAATAACCTCACTAAATAGGGTTTTGTGTTTCAGGGTAATGAAACATTTAATGAAAAAAGTACCAATGAAATCATAGACATTTTTATTCTGTTTGTCGAATTTAATAAATTGTTTCGGGTATTCATTAGTTCTCTGTTTGGGTCTTGCTGCAGGAAAACATTTTTCTAATCTATTTTGTAGCGACCCTTGCTTTTATATGTCTCCAATTTCGTAATTTCGTAATTATCTGTGTAAAGAAAGTTCATATTGTTTACATCATTTTGTAAATGTTACGTGAAGTCTTCTGTTCCTATGAACGATTTATTTTATACTTAAATCATTCAATATGCTTTGAATAAAGGTAAATAAGTAATTTAAATTTCATTATATGTTAACCCTTTCATGCCCATGGTTGTAAATTTGAACATACAATTTTACGAGATTTTAGTCCTTCTGGAGAATAACATAAGGTATAAAATTGTGTTAACCTTAAACATAATTCGGTTAATTGAATGTAATTAAAATTAAATACGGTTAAAGCATATTCTCTACCGAATATAAATTGAAACAATCTCAAACGACATTTCATAATTTTATAATGCGTGCGACCACGCTTTTTGAGACAATGTAAAAGGTCAAGCTTTCGCTTATGCGGTTATTATGTATACCCTTTATAGCAGTGCTTCCCAACCTTGGGGTCGCGAAGATCATATATGGGGTCGTTAACCGATCTGATAGTTTTATTTTTAATGCTCTTCCTACGGCCTCCCGACAAGGTATTTATCAATTATGAATGTAGTTGCATATAACAGCGGAAATCCGGGCCCATCCAGCTCATGATAAACTCTGCGCTTATGAAGTATATATATATATGTGTGTGTGTGTGTGTGTGTGTGTGTGTTCTGAATTATAATAGGGAAAAAATAAAATGCGAATTTGAAGTCACACACAGTTTTAATGATGACATTTGACAAAACAAGTAAGAAGTAAAAATGTTAACCCCTTTGATGTTTTAGGCACTGCGCAAGGACTGAAAAAAAAGAAGTATCTGAATTGCAAATTAAATACATTCAGAACAAATTTGTAATAAAAATATGGACCTTTTCCGTTCTATGGGCACCATTGAAATGAGAGAAATTAATGTTTTAAACTTATTTTAACTTTTTATTAATAATCATTACATTTGAATAGGAGAAATTTTATTTATTTAATTTAACAGCTATGAACATAAATAAAAACAAAACAAAAAATATTTGTCGTTTCTTCAAAAATTTGACGATATTTTGCGTTGGAAATTGAACGTAGGCTGGAGGCCATCTTATTCTTAGTTCGCGCAAAGACCGAGGCTATATATATATATAATATTATATATATATATATATCTCTAATATATATATATATATATATATGCCGGTTAAGTTAATTGAATGCCCTGATAGGTCAACTGAATATCCGATTAGATTAACTGAATGCCCTCTTAGGTTAATTGTACGCCCTTGACGATTGGTTAGGTTAAGTCGTGACATTTTCGTTAGTTTTAACGAAAATATCACGACTTAACCTAACCAATTGTCAAGGGCGTACAGTTGACCCAATCGGGTATTCAATTAACCTAACCGGGCATTCAATAATTTTACCGTAGGTTCCGATATATACAGTATATATATATATATGTTTAAAAAATATTAATTTCTCTCATTTCAATGGTGCCCATAGAACGGAAAAGGTCCAAAAATATTACTACAGTTGGCTGAGACTTTCTTGATATAATTTCTCATTAGCTTCTTGCTTTGTGTTTCTTCTCTCTTTATTCTTTCCCAGTTTCACAAATTGGTTGTAAATACGGACTCTTGAGCTTTGCCACAGCGTTCGGTTTTTGGCTGTTAGAACATCTGCTTTTTTCCAAAGTTTTAATACTCCATTGACAATTTACTAATGCGTTCTGAAAGAGTATGTCTCCGTTTAAGGCTGAAGAAAAGATGACGAAGACTTGCCCTATTGTCGGCAGCTGTTTTTCATCAGTATATGACCAATAAGCCAACGAATTTGTTCGCGTTTCTGGACTCACGGCGATGAATTCCAAAAGTTTTCAGTTTTTTAAATAAAAGTGATAGAAAGTGATTATCAACAAGAAATATCTAATAATTGGAAAAAGTTTTGGCAGCAATACTTTACTGTTACACTGTGATACTATTACTCATCACTTACATACGTAAAAGCATTAGCTACACTGATGCTACCCAAAACATTACAAACACAATCCAAGCAGATAACACGATAGAAATACAGGCAGTTAACATTAAAACACGCGCAAAACACAACACCACACTAATCAACATTTACATCCCACCAGATAGTTCACCTCAGGTGCCAGCCAATTACAATCCACAGTTACACAATCTTGCCTCTCTCACTAATGTCATCTTAGGAGGAGACTTCAACGCCAAAGACACTAGTTGGTACCTGCACAACCAAAACAACACCAGAGGCGCCAACATAGCCACACAACTAAACAGCCTCTTCATTCTTAACAATACAGAAGAACATACACACATACCACATCAAGCAGGATACTCAAACTCCTCCCCAGACATAACGTTCTGTTCCCCCTCACTAGCAACACATACACAAAGGAGAACAGAAAAACAACTGTCATCAGACCACCTGTCCATCATCATTACAACACATTCTACACTCTGCCCCAACAGCCTTAGGCACACCTACAGAAATTACAAGAAAGCTGATTGGGAACAGTTCAAAATACAGACTGAGGAACAATTCACCACATTAAACAGCACACCCGTCATAAACATCAATACAACACTCAAGACATTTAATCAGATCATCAATAATGCAAACAAATACATACCCAAGGGCAACATTAGGAAATACAACCCAAATTACACTAGAGAAATAGCCCACCTCATAAGGCAACGTAACAACCTCAAAATAACACACAAACACCACACACAGAAGCCATAAAACAGCAGGTACAACAGCTCAACACAGAAATAAACAACAAACTCAAAGAAAAACAAACAAACATTCAGAGAATTCATAACAACACTAAACCATTCCACAGATACATCCAGGCTATACAAGATTATAAACAGCATTACCCACTCTAACAGCGGCATTCACACCTCACACGCGGCTATCTGTCGCAGCCAAAATAATATCCCAACATACACACAACAAGCTAACATTCTAGTTAATCACTACGCAAAGATAAGTCACTTAAACAGAGACAACAACCAGAAACACGCAGACAGACAAACAGCCAGACACAAGAAAACCTACAGACTCGACACGACCATTACACCCTTCAATACAGACCACCAAGATCATCAAAAACATTAAGAATTCGAAGGCTACTGGACCAGACAACATATCTAACATACACCTTAAACACTTGGGCCAACAAGGAATACTAGCTCTCACAAATATCAGCACATATTCATACCAACACTGTATTATTCCTGACATATGGAAACAAGGTAAAATTATTACACTACTCAAACCAAAAAAATCCAACAGAACCAGCTTCCTATAGACCCATTACTTTACTATGTATACCTTCCAAAGTAACAGAAAGACTAATCTTATAAATCACCAACCCACACATACCACTATCGCCTACTCAACATGGATTCAGACCTCACCACTCAACCACGACATTACTCAGTAACCTCACGCAGCACATCATGGATGGCATCAACTCCAGACGACCAGCTCAACGTACACTATTAGCAACAATAGACATTAGTAAAGCATTTGATGCTATCCCACGCTTCCCTCTCATAAACAAAATACTCAACACAAACATGCACAATAACACCAAAAGGTGGCTGAGCAACTATCTTTCAGGAAGATACTCACATGTCACATTTAATGGCAAGTCATCCAAAAACAAGCTTTTTCCGAACGGGGTCCCTCAAGGCTCTGTTCTCTCACCAACACTGTTCAACTTATACTTGCATGACATTCCAACATCCATAGATAACAAGCTTAACTTATCATCATGTGCAGATGACGTCACTCTAACATCCACCGACAACAACATCGACACCGCTACAAATAACCTACAAACATACATAAACAGTATACAAGACTGGCTCACACACAATAGCGCCCCACAATAGCGCCCACAAAATCAACCATCACCTTGCTTACAAGCAACACAAAAGAACACCAGGTAATTCCACAGCTTACACTGAACAACATCAACATTCCACACACTCACAGGACCAAAATACTTGGGGTCACATGCAACACATCATTATCTTTTGCAAACCACATTCAGGACATTAAAAACAAATGTACGTCAAGACTTAACACGCTTAGGGTACTAACAGGCACAAACTTTGGACACCACAGAAACAACATCACTCATATACAAACAATATATTCGCTCAGTTATAGACTATGCTAGCCCATGCTGGACACCCATTATCTCAAACACACACATAAACACCTTACAGACAATACAAAACAACGCACTTCGTATCATTACAGGATGCACTCAAACAACACCAATAGAACACCTGCACACAGAAACAAAAATACTGAAAGTTAGGGAACATTTAGACATGAAGGGAACACAATTCATGGCAGCAGCGACAACTAACCCACAACACCCTTGCCACTACATGTACAATCATGCACCAACACCTCGCACCATTAAGGTAACACCGGAGAGATATTATAACCAAATACTCCATTCCATACCACGCCCCACAGACATCACACAGTTCAGAAAACACATACACACACACCTAACTCACAAAGCACTGACACGACTCGGTCCGAATGCGGTCCTAGGTGCGAAGCCGCCACCCATTAACAGGTCAGAGATCAGCCTGAGCAGATCGGATCGAATTAACTTAGCACGATTCCGATGTGGACATCACCCCAACTTACGGACATATAAACACAGACTAGACAACTCCATAGACGACACCTGCTACCTGTGCCAGGACACACCACAAACAATTGAACACGTTATGACAGACTGTACCGCTCTAGCACAACAACGAACACAACACAACGTCACTGGTGCGCTGAACCTCTGGTCCACTCCAGAGAGGGCGATCGGTTACCTGCGTGCCGCCGGCTTGCTCGATCAGGGTGGGCTGATCGGCTAAACAACAACAACAACAACAACTACATCTTGGGCGTATACAAATCTTACACTAAGAAATTCTAAAACTGATATAACAATTTCTACTAATTGTAAAATACGCTCGTACTCTCATTTATCTATACTATGAATTTTGGAGTCATGTTCGTCCGTCCGTTCGGCGGTCCGTCCCTCTGTATTCCGGATTGGTTAAAAAAATTGTGACATCATAGACACGTCATGAAATGGGCGGAGCTCTAGCTCATGCTTTTCACTCTTTCCATTTACGATTCAGCAAACAAAATTATAATTTTTTTTAATTAAACAAAACTTGAATTTTAAAAAATCTATATATATGCTGTCTGTCTGTCTATCTGTCTGTCTGTGTATCTGTTCCACCCTAAAACACGGAAACGGCTCCTCGAGAGAAAAAATTATTAGGTAAAAGTTCCTTAAAATTAATCGAAACCTATGGGAAAATTATTGAATGCCCGGTTAGGTCAACTGTCCGCCCTTGACGATTGGTTAGGTTAAGTCGTGACATTTTCGTGAAAACTAACAAACATATCACGCCTTAACATGATCACTGTCAAGGGCGAACAGTTGACCTAAATGGGCATTTAATTAACCTAACCGAGCATTGAGTTGGCCTAACCGGGTATTCAATTAACCTAACCGGGCATTCACTTCACTTATCCAGTTGGTTAATTTTAATGTAAACTACTAGGGGCACTCAATATATTTTGCCCCACCCTTTTTTCATAGCTAAATAATAGGCCATGGGGCTGAAATGTATTTTGGGTCGTAAGTTTTAACTTTCTGCGTTTCACATAACCGGATTTTTCCAGGTTGAACCTCCCCTCCTTTTATAAAACCGCTTTTAAACGCCCTTGTATAAAAATCGATGGTTAACGCAGTTTCGAAAATGACGTCTGACAGTGATGTGCGTCGTAAACAGAGAGCTGTTATCGAGTTCTTAACCGCAGAGAAGGAAACAGTTGGAAATATTCACAAACGTCTACAAAACATTTACGGAGATGCTGTTGTTGATCGAAGTACAGTTGGACGTTGGTCTAAACGTGTGAGATCATCGGAGAGAGGGAAAGCCAGCCTCGATGATGAGCCACGCAGCGGTCGCCTGGCATCGGCTGTAACATCTCACACTGTGCAAAGTGCTGATAGCAGCATTCGATCAAATCGGCGCGTCACATACAAGGAGCTATTACTGGAGCTAGGAATTAGTGAAGGAAGTGTGAATACGATAATTCAGCAACTGGGACACTCAAAAGTGTGTTCACGGTTTGTTCCTCGCCAACTGACTGAAGATCACAAAGCCCAAAGAAAAGAAATTGCTTCCGAGTCGTTGGTTCGATACGAGACAGAAGGGGATGACTTCCTTTCACGAATTGTGACTGGGGATGAGACTTGGGTGGACCACTTTGAATCTGAAACAAAACGCCAATCCATGGAGTGGCATCACGCAGACTCCCCACGCAAGAAAAAGTTCAAAATGGGTCCCTCTGCAGGAAAGTTATGGCCACCATCTTCTGGGACATGAAAGGGGTGATTCTGGTGGACATTATGAAGAAAGGACAAAGAATCAACTCAGAGGCATATATTGCTACCCTACAGAGACTCCAGAGACGTATAAAGCGAGTTCGACCGGAGAGAAAACTGGAAGACGTCCTTCTTTTGCACGATAACGCAAGACCACACAACAGTTTGCAAACAAGCGAGGCCATCACAAAAGTGCGCTTGACTGTGTTACCCCATCTTCCATACAGCCCGGATCTGGCACCTTCAGACTTCCATTTGTTTGGGTCAATGAAGGATCCTATTCGTGAAGAAAGTTTCAGAATGACGATGAGGTTGTTGAAGAGGTTAAGAGGTGGCTGCAGCGGAACCCAGGGGACTTTTACCAGCAAAGAATAAAGGCCCTTGTTTCGAGGTGGAGGAAAGCCGTAGAAAAGAATGGAGACTATGTGTAAAAATAAATGCTTGTAAAAAAGGTATGTAACTACTTGTGTATAAAATTTCTGGAACTTACAAGGAAACTTGGAAAGAAAAAAAAAAAGGTGGGACAAAATATATTGAGTGGCCCTCGTGTGTGATATATATATATATATATATATATATATATATATATATATATATATATATATATATATATATTTTTTCACTGTACAATAAAAAGAAAAATTAATTTTAAATTTAACCTTGACGATTGGTTAGGTTAAGTCGTGATATTTTTGTTAAAAAAAGAGATAAAAAATATACTATTATATTATATTTAACTGTACAGTAGCCATGTACTTTCTCACCCGAAGGAACTACCAAAAATATTCCGCCCGTAGGCCGGGATGTTTTTGCTACCCGCACGAAGGGCAGGTTCTCTGCTAGTATATGTTAAAGTCAGAAGCATAAATTGTGAGAAGAAAAGGCCAACAACGTGCGGTTGGTGCGCGCACTAATCTTTGAGACATGCGGCTCTCACTCGTGTCTGAAAGTAAACTGCCGGTGCCGTCGGGTAGTCTGCAGACGGGAAGTCATACCGGTGTCCGGTAAAGAAGTGTTGCCACCACAGGTTCTAACGGGTACGCTGTTTGAATACTGAAAATTGTTTTATATTAAAAAAAAACATTCTTTCATGCGTAAAATTTAATGTAAAATTTAATGTAACAATTTAATGTAAAACTGTATTTACTCTGTTTTCTATAAAAATTAACAGTCGCTCTCCGCCACACACGACCGCTTGGTGTAGGAGGGAATTGCTCTCTTGTACCGCGTTTGACACTCAATTTTAAACCTTAAACAATTGAGACTGAACAGGTGAAAATGAATGTGTTCTTTTAACTACCGGTTGAAAAAGGACTTAGTAGATCTTATATATACGAGGTGTGATAAAAAAGTTCTGTAAATAGTACCGCAACTAATGAACGCGTGTCACTAGGTGATGTCAGTGTGTATGGTTACTGGGTTTAATTTGAGGTTTGGTACCACTCGCCGATTTTTCTCTGCGTCTTTGATAATTTCGTTCGTAATATTGCCTTTGGTCGCGCTGAGAGACACTGACTGAGTCGCATTGTGGCGGTATGGCGGGGGGACCCGCGAATGTAAACACCTCCAAGTCGCGGTTAGCTCCATGCCACGATCACGGATAAGTGCATGGTGGTAACAATTAGTAGGTCATGTTAACTCAATTGACGACAGTGAATCACGGTTAACTGCATGAATAAAATGTGTGTGTGTGTGTGTACCACGATGCGTATCCGCGTGTCGGTCTCTCTTCACACGAAGGTCGAAGCTGGTGGTCCCTGCCTCTAGGATTGGCTTGGTGAAGGAGTGAGCCGTTCTCTTGCGCTCTCCGCCACACAGGACCGCTTGGTGGAGGAGCGAGTTGCTCTCTCGCGCTCTCCTCCTGGTGGAGGAGGGAAATGCTCTCTTGCAACGCGTTTGACACTCAATTTTAAACCTTAAACAAATGAGACTGAACAGGTGAAAATGAATGTATTCTTTTAACTACGGGATTAAAAAGGACTTAGTAGATCTTATATATATATATATATATATATATATAATATATATACCGAAGCATTTCATAATTCTTTATTGTTGGATAGATTCCAATCTTCTACGTTTTTAAATGTTTTTGACAATACGCAGAATTAGACGAAGTGTGAATAAAACTGTGTTTAGCTCGTGAAAACGTTTGTCTGAGCAGAAATGTCCTTCAGTCATCGGTCGGCCTTGGGGTTAAGAAGGTGTTTTTGTGTTACGATGTAGTTGTAAATTTAGAATGGTATTATGTCTCTCTCCGACTTAAAATGTTAACGTTACTCCCCCCACCCCCTCGCATTACCCCACTTATCTAAAAGCGTATCGACATAAATAAAAGTTAGTAAAGTGTAGTGTATAATTATAATCAATCCCCCGGTTTCCTTTGCATTGTTCGAATCATAATGGCTTCTCAAACTCGGCCACGTGCTACCTGTATTTATAAAGCACAGCGAAACGAGAGTAAAGAGAACGATAAATGAAAGATAGAGAGAAAATGAATAGAAAGTAGAGTAAATAATGAAATATAATAATGAAGGAATGGGCCCTTAAAGAAATTAAACACAACATTTTGGTGGCTACGCGGTGTTCCTTTATATAAATATAAGGGCTTTCCCACGTCGCCTTATATTTCGGTCAAAATTGTTGCTACCCGTATTATAGCATTAATAAATATTCTGGTTCGATTGTTTAAATAGCAAGAAACATTGTGTTATCCCATTTGCAAGCAAATTTCGATTCTTATTCCTTAACAATCATTGTAAATGTTTTTCAAGATGGCGCCTATCATTTTCAAAATTTCTTCTCAGAGCGAGCATTTTTGTAATTTTCGCGGTCAAAAAAAAAATTTTTTCTCTTCTCGTTGGAGTGTAGATTTTCAAACCGCTTCGACTCAAAATTTATCTGAGTCGTCTTATCGAAGCCGTAATAATGTGTAGTCAAAATTAGAGTCGGAATTCAAGAGTTGTTTGTTTCCTTTTCGCCTTGATTTTTATACGGCGAGGTTTAAAATGTTTGAGTGTATGGTGACGCATTTTTAGGTAATAATATACATATATATATATATATATATATATATATATATATATATATATTAGTGATGTAGCGGATGTCATTTTTTTCACATCCGCGGATGCGGATGCGGATGAGGATGTTTGATTTCAACATCCGCGGATGCGGATGCGGATGTCTACATTTTCGTTATTTTTTAGGATATATTCGAGATTTGTTGTGTTTAACGTATATAATAAGTTATTATATAGAGAGAGCTGTAGCTATAATGTAGTATAATTGATTAATTGTACAATAATTGCTGTACTTTTCTCTGAACATATAAAATAATATCAAGCATCTAACTAATATAGAAATCAATTAGTGAATTCGTCTGCAAATAAATTCGTTATATTTTGTTGAGTTTCAGCCACAATTAGAAACCATAATTGTGTTACCAGGATGCGGGACGTGAACCCAACTCAAATGCACCCCACCGACCTCTTTCCCCAACCTCGTCCACCCTTATAGAAAGAGATCTTTAATTAGCTTGATAACTATTTATATTAAGTTTAAAGTTTTATTAGGCATATTTATAAATGAGTAATTAAAATAAAGTAAACTAAGATGTTCATCGTTTAATGTTCAAACTTAATTATAGGAAGGTTATGCTTAAGGAACATTAATTTTTCTGCCTTTTCTGCTGCCAGTCTGTTTCTCTTTTCATCATATATTAATCCAGCACTGCTAAATAATCTCTCGCTTGGTACGTTTGTTGGAGGACAGGCTAAATGTTTCCTTGCAAGTTTACTCAAGTATGGATAGATATTCTGCGTATTTTTCCACTAACTAATAGGATTGTCACATGCAGCCAGGCGTTTTTCTTGGTGATAGCTCTCGATCATTTTTACTACATCTTTTGACATCGCGTAGGTCTCGTCATTGCTGCTTGACTCAAGAAACTGAGAGACAGATTCTGTGATAGATTTGCTTGTTGAAGGTGTTGGTTCTGTCACTGAAACTTTTATTCTTTTGGTGGGTGGCGAAGCGACAGATTCAAGAGATTGAAGCTCTTCAACTGCTTTGCCAAGTGATGATTTAACTCGTTCTAATGTACTAGGTGAAAATAACTTAGCTTTGTAACATGGATCTAAGTAGGTTGCAAGAGAGTAACTTCATACAAGAACAGCCTCTCGTCTTGTCGCTCGCTTGCATCACTTTTGCGCACAATGAACTAGTTCTATTAATATAGTAGAATTTGATAATTTCCGCTTATTAATGACGTTTTATCTCAACGGTCCACATCCGCACGACATCCGCAGTCCAAAGTGCGGATGCGGGTGCGGATGCGGATGCGAGAAAATGTGCGGATGTCCCGCGGATGCAGATGTGACCTACATCACATATATATATATATATATATATATATATATATATATATATATATATAGTTGCTTGTACCCTGTGGTGAATGGACGTGTTGTTTTGCTCTCTCTATTTAACACCCAAATTAGAAGGGAATAATCTACTCGGCGGTTTATTCTGTTTGCACCCGAAAGTGTATAAAGTATCAGTGAATCCGTGCATATAAATTATAAAGTGAATGAAATTCATTAAAATTAAGAAAGTGCAATACAGTTTACATAATTTATCACCAATTTTAACGTATATATTCAAAACGAAATACGGTTGGCATTCGAGAAAGTTTGAAACAAAGCAGGAAAAAGGTCATAAAACGCAAAGGTCAGAAAACCCTCGAAATACCCTCGACCATCGAAAGGGAAAAAAAAAAAAAATAAAAAAATAAATAAAGAATTTGTGGGTATTTCTTCTTAAGCTAATTAAGGAATGGATATGGGTCCAAATTCTCACTTAATCTGTAATTTGTGCAATTTAGTAACAACGGAAAGCCTAGCGATTAGATGTGATTTCTGCCAACGATTAAACGACTTTAACTGCATGAATTGGAATGATCGGGAAATAACTCTTGTCTCGAACGCGAAACAGTCGTGGGGATCAAATTTCTATGTGGCGCATGTACACAGACCGTAAATTCTTTCGCGGTCTTTAAAGAAATGGAGATAGCAGACTCGAAAGTTACAAAAAAGAATGAAATAATGGGGACACATGGTCCGAAATGGTCCCAACGAAAAACAGGGTGGATGAGAGAGAAGACGAAATAACGATAACAGCATAATAACGAACAACAATTTAATAACAAATAACGATATAAACAATATAATACGGAAGGAAGACATAGATGAAAGGAAAGAAATAAGTAAAAGTGGCGAAGTAGACAAACGGTCCAACGAGCGAAATGATAACAAAAAGAAAATAGAAAAAAATTGATAATGCCAAAACTAAGAACTTGGAAAATAATAAGAAAGAAAGCAGAAGCGTAGAAAATATCGTATGCAAATACTACGCGAAAGGAAACTGCAGATATCGGGATGGGCAATGCATATATGCACATCCCACATTATGCAAAATGCATTACACAAGTGGATACTGCAAGTTTGATAAGAAATGCATGTTCCACCATCTTACGGTCTGCAACACTTATGAAAGATATGGGAGTTGCAAATACGAAAAAAAATGCCGATACCACCACCCTCAAAGGAACGCACGAGGGAACAGAAAAAACGAACATCAAAGAAGAGTGGCAATTTTTTAGACGCAGCCAACACATTTCAGCTGCTAAATACTCTCCAGCAATTACAAAACCAGCTGACAAATATAAATATAGAAATCCGAGAGCCGGACAGAAGGTACGAACAAAGCACTTCATGCGTTATCGGGACAACAGGTACCGACAAAGATAAAAAGAGGTAAATTCTCGGAGGACCACAAGGCAACGAAACCGGCACCCCCATTGGAAAACAAATCGGAACCACCTGTATGCGAAAAAGAAAGAGAAAAAATAAAAATAATCCTAGCCAACATACAGGGCCTTAAATCAAACCAGTCCACGAACAAAGTTGTATACCTGAAAGGACTCATGCAAGAAGCCGGAGCAGACTTTGCATGCCTCACGGAAACTCATCTAAAGGACTGCCAGGCGAACTGTGAAAATTGTGAGTCCTGTATTGACAAAAAAGAAATACAAATTGACAACTATAACATCCTCCGAGCCGACAGAACAGTGAGACGTAAAGGAGGATGTGCTATTTACACACGCGAAAGGCACATAGCAGAAATGGCTATAAGTACCTCAAACAACTACGTAGAATGTGTAGCAGCAAAAATTGAAAAATTAAATATGGTACTAATTGTAATGTACAGACCCCCAAACACGCCAACCTCAAAATTTTCAGATTCCATTACAGAGGTAAGAAACTTAGTAAAAGATCTACACTCTCCAACCCCAAATATTTTTCTCTGTGGTGATTTTAATTTCCCATTCATGAAATATAAAAGGATAGGAAAAAATATATGTATACACCAGGACAAGGGGGGCACACGAGAAGACCAGGAGCAGGTAAAAATGCTACTAGCTTTAGCTGATGAATTTATGTTAACGCAAGAAATAACAGAAAACACAAGAAAAAACAACTGCCTAGATTTGGTATTCACAAACAACAGTAATCTAATTGATAATGTAGAAATATCCCCAACTATGATATCAGACCACAACATCATTGAAATAACAACTAATATAAAGGCAACAGGAAAGGAAAGAACACGCACAACAGAAAGAAGCAAATTCGAAATTTTTAATTTTCACTCCAAAGCTATAAACTGGGAAGATGTGACATCCAGCATGGAAGTAATAGATTGGAAAACCATTTTCGAGGCCAAGACAACGGAAGAGATGCTAATGACGTTAGAGGAGAAGACGTTAGAAATTGTGGAAAAACATGTCCCAAAGATACAACAAAGAGGAAAGAGAAGCAGGTTCGAAAGACAAAAGAGGGCATTGTTCCGAAAGAGAAAAAGAGTGACTGCAAAATTAAGTAATTGTAAAGATAAAACATCAGAAAAATATTAAATGATAAACTACAAAGTATCGATGTCGTCATACAGGAACTAATCGAGAAGCATACAGAAGAAGATGACGCTATAGAAGCGATAAAGGCTAACTCAAAGTACTTCTATAATTTCGCAAAAAGAAAGTCGAAAAACCATGCGACTATCGGACCTTTAAAAAATGAGAACAGTGATTTATCTGATGATCTAACAGAAGTATCTGAAATATTAAAAGCTCAGTATGAATCATCTTTCAGTATCCCAAAAACTGACAAATTGATATGCGATAGAAACGCGTTCTTTGAAGAAGAACCACAAGGGGAAAGTATAACGGATTTCGACTTTACGACGGATGATATTACACAAGCCATAGGGAAACTAAAAACACACTCAGCGGCAGGACCGGATAAATGGAATGCCACACTGATCAAAAACTGCAAGAATGCAATCGCTGAGCCCCTATACTGGATATGGAGACGATCATTAGACACGGGAGAAATACCGGGCATCCTGAAGAGCGCGAACATAGTCCCAATATAAAGGAGGAGATCGATCCGAGGCCAAAAACTATAGGCCAGTGTCGCTTACATCTCATCTCACTAAAATATTTGAAAGAATAGTTAGACAGAAAATCTATGACTTTTTGGAAACTCAGAAAAAATTCAATGATAACCAACACGGGTTTCGGTCAGGCAGATCATGCCTATCACAACTAATGGAACACTACAACAACATTATTGATTCACTTGAAAGTAATGAAAACTATGATGTACTATACACAGACTTTGCTAAAGCGTTCGACAAGTGTGACCACGGAATCATAATACATAAACTGAAATATATGGGAATAACAGGAAAAGTAGGGAAATGGATATATAATTTCCTTAGTGAGCGGAGGCAAGTCGTTACAGTACAAGGAGTATCTTCATCAGAATCAGAGGTCCTCAGCTCAGTACCACAAGGAACAGTATTAGCTCCACTACTCTTCATAATCATGCTAACTGACATAGATGAGGACGTTACCAGAGACAGCACAGTAACATCCTTTGCGGATGACACAAAGATCAGTAGAAAAATAAGAAACCCAGAAGACATAGGATCTCTACAAACCGACATAAACAAAATCTACAAGTGGACGGAAGACAACAATATGAAGTTTAACACCGAGAAATTTCAGCTATTACGGTACGGAAAAAGAGAAGACCTAAAGTCCATGGAATATTATACCCCAAATGGACAGGAAATTCAGAGAAATTCCAGAGCAAAAGATTTAGGGGTTGTAATGACAGATGATGCGAAATTTGAAACACAAAATAAGATAGCAGTAAACAGAGCAAAGAGAATAACGGGTCAGATATTGAGAACCTTTAAACGAAGGGATAGGAATGTAATGATTCCTCTACTGAAAACCCTGATAATACCCAAATTGGAATACTGCTCGGTCCTAACATCCCCATATAAAAAAGAAGACATTAGACAGCTGGAGGGGATCCAAAGAAGCTTCACAGCCAAGATCAATGGGTGCAAAGAACTAAATTACTGGGAAAGGTTACGAGAACTAGACCTATATTCACTGGAAAGGAGAAGAGAGAGATATACCATTATTTACACTTAGAAAATAATGGAGAAACTAGTCCCTAATCTTACTCTGAATCCCATAACTCCCCAAACAACGGTGGAAAGTAGAAGCGGCAGACTGTGTCGTATTCCCAAATTGAAGGCGAGACAGGGAACATCCTTAACCCTGAAAGAAAATAGTTTTGTAGTGAGAGGACCAAAACTGTTTAGTCAGTTGCCCAAAGACTTCAGAAACACGAAGGGAGTTGCAGTGGAAATCTTCAAAAGAAGACTAGACGCCTGGCTCAGAACAATCCCTGATGAGCCGGGCGTACCTGGCTATGTGAGGTGGAGAGCGCAAGAATCCAACTCACTACTTCACCAGGCCAACTCGAAAGGAGGAGCGACAAGCTTGACCTTCGCGAAATGAGAGATGATCGGGCGGAACCTTTGTAAGGTTGTAAGGTATATATATATATATATATATACATATAGATATAGTAGAGCATTCTAAGAGATTCAATAAAGAAGTAACAAAATTTTCCAGAATCTATTCGAGTTTTTAAGATTATTTTTTGACTGGATGTAAATAATGGATTTACAGGCATCGCTTTGTAGTTTTAGTTCACTTTATAATTTTAAGTTAATTTAAAGGTTTAAAGTCGAAAAATAATCGTTAATGACACTAATTTATACTGGGTCAAATTCGGACTGTTTAAGTTTATTCTGCTTGCCGTATATAAATTGTATGAGACTTCAAAATAAGCAAAATTTGTTATAAAAAGATAAAAAATTGGTTTAATTGAAACAGAGAAATTTTCATAAATTATTTTGATAAATTAATTTTTTTTACTTTATATATACAGGGTGTTTGAAAACTTTCTGTACAAATTGTAATGGGGGATAGGCAACACCCCAAGACAAACCCTTTTCGTCTATAAGTGTATGTCCGCTGACGTCACCATTCGGCGCGAGAGGGCGCCGCTGCAATTGGCTAAAAGGTGAAGTGAGCTAGACTCGCGCTTGCCGCTGGCATTCTTAAATCGGACGTAGTACGCGTAACATGGAGCGCTTCACGACTGCTGAGATGGCTGACATGCATATGGTGTATGGGGCTGCCAATGGAAACGGAAGAGCTGCTGTGAGGTTGTACCGACAGCGCTTCCCAAACAGACGTGTGCCAAACCACCAAACGTTTGCGCATTTGCATCGGCGACTGCGAGAAACTGGAACATTCCATGCAAACATGCATGACACTGGTCGGGAGAGAAACGTGCGCACTCCTGACGTGGAAGAAGAAATCCTACGGCGATTTGAGGACAATCCAAGCGCAAGCACACGAGGTGTTGCACGTATCCTCGGTGTGAACGACGACCTGGTCTGGAGAGTGTTACACGAGCAGCAGTTACATCCGTTTCATCGTCAGAGAGTCCAGGCATTACAAACCCGTGTAGCATGTGGATTTGCGTGCGGCCACACATGAGAATTGTGCATGTTAAACGCACCCTCACGTGTGAAACAGGCCTCATCTGAGAACAGCACATAAGCCGGAAAATTAGGCTGCACCGCTGTCTGCTGCAGAAACCACGTGCGAATTCCACACGAAGAGGGTAATCCCGAGATTGTAATGCCTGGACTCTCTGACGATGAAACGGATGTAACTGCTGCTCGTGCAACACTCTCCAGACCAGGTCGTGGTTCACACCGAGGATACGTGCAACACCTCGCGTGCTTGCGCTTGGATTGTCCTCAAATCGCCGTAGGATTTCTTCTTCCATTCAGGAGTGCGCACGTTTCTCTCCCGACCAGTGTCATGCATGTTTGCATGGAATGTTCCAGTTTCTCGCAGTCGCCGATGCAAATGCGCAAACGTTTGGTGGTTTGGCACACGTCTGTTTGGGAAGCGCTGTCGGTACAACCTCACAGCAGCTCTTCCGTTTCCATTGGCAGCCCCATACACCATATGCATGTCAGCCATCTCAGCAGTCGTGAAGCGCTCCATGTTACGCGTACTACGTCCGATTTAAGAATGCTCGCGGCAAGCGCGAGTCTATCCCACTTCACCTTTTAGCCAATTTCAGCGGCGCCCTCTCGCCGAATGGTGACGTCAGCGGATATACACTTATAGACGAAAAGGGTTTGTCTTGGTGTTGCCTATCCCCCATTACAATTTGTACAGAAAGTTTTCAAACACCCTGTATATATATATATATATATATATATATATTCATTAATTTTTATATTTTTATAGGTGAACTGATTGTTGTTTATTTTTTTCTTTCTTTCATTTTCAAGACAATTCCGAGTGATGTTTTGTATGGTTAGACTGTTTAAAAATTTTTTTTATCCTGAAATTAGATTTTATTGTTTTAAGGAGTGTTTTATCATTTTATTTTAGACGTGGTTCGAATTCAACGTTAAACTGTAGGTCTAAGCTAGAGTGACACGCTTGACCTTCGCCTGGATGAACAATCAGACGGGATGCTAAACAATGATTGCCGATAAAGTAGAACTTTTTAATGCATGAAGGACGGGGTAGGGGCAATGATGCAGTATGTTTTAGGCGATGTTGCATAGTTTTTATATGAAGTTTAACACTTATAAAATTCAACTGTTACGGTACGGAAAAGGGGAGGATCTAAAATTCCATGGAATAGAAAAAAAATCCCGATGATCCGGGTGTACCTGAGAGATGGAGAGTAAAAGAAGTCAACTCACTACTTCACCAGGCCAACTAGATCTATTTTAGTAGTATCCCCCGTTAAACTGTAGGTCTAGGACGGGGTGAAAAACTTGAACTTCGACGGCGTGAGCATTTCTGTATTAAATGATAAATATTATTTTCACAAGGTGATTCTGTTATTCTCGGTAAACCGTCTTATTCCGCTCCCGAGTGATATTTTGTATGGTTAGGCTGTTTAAAATTTTTTTATTCTGAAATTAGATTTTATTGTGTTAAGGAGTGTTTTAACATTTTATTTTAGACGTGGTTCGAATTCAACGTTAAACTATAGGTCTAAGGTGGAGTGACACGCTTGACCTTCGTTAGAATGAACAATTTGGATAGGTCCGGGCTTGTATATTATTATTTTTTATTATATATATAGTCCTCGCTCGTAGTTCTTATGCTATTATTATTTTTGATTGCATATATTCCTTCGCTCGTATAGGAATGTATATTTATTTTCAATATATTTCGTGAAATTGGATCCAATAATTTGTCTAAATAAACGGAGTGATGTGATGGTTTTTTATTATTTTGGATGTGTATATATAACGTTATTATTATTATTATTATTATTATTTAATTATACCAAATGGCTGATTAGGCCTTCTAAGTCAACTGGCGGGCTAAGCCAGCTGACGGATTATGCCAATCCAATAATTCGTCTAAATAAAGAGTGATGTGGTGGTGTTTTATTTAATTCTTTTGGTTGTATATAAACGTTATTATTATTATTATTTAATTATACCAAATGGCTGGTTAAACCTTCTAAGCCAACTGGTGGGTTAAGTCAGAATATATGCTTTAATTAAATAAATAGCGCAAACTGGCAACTCAGCCAGATACGCCAACTGTCGGATTAAGCCAGAATATGTGCTTTAATTAAATAACTAGTGCAAACTGGCAACTTAATTTTCTAAGCCAACTGGCGGATTAAGCCAGAATATATGCTTTAATTAAATAAATAGCACAATTTGGCAACTCATTCAGATAAGCCAACTGGCTGATTAGGAACATATTAAGACAACGGCCGCTCGGCTGAAGTCTTAATGTGCGCTTGGCTCCTGCCAGGCGAACACCTCTCCTCTTCCTTTCTCTCCTTCTCCTCTCTTTCTCTTGGGGGATAACTCCGCCTCCAAGTTGCATAACCCCTTTTCTTGCAACATTCCCCCTCCCCCTTTGTTGCACAACAACTTGCAACATTCCCCTTGTTGCATAACAACTTGCAACATTCCCTATTGTTGCATAGCTTATGCAACATTTGCAATTGCATTGCAGTCGTCCATTTTTCGCCCATACTACTGGTACAGAAGAAGAAAAGTTTGAGAACCGCTTCTTTAAACCTTAACGTAACCTAGCGTAATCTAACCTAACCTAACTAAGCCACAATAATTTGTCGATTAAATATCGTGTCGATCGTTATTCCAACTTACTCGTACTTATTTAGGATCTTCATTTGAAATTCAAAATAGTGTACAGTGAATAATAGTGATAAGCCAAAAGGAATTTTATTTTATTTCGGTATATGATATATTTATACACTGTACGTTAAAATGAGCATGTATATACGTTATATCCTTACCTCTTTACCTCCTTATCTCCTCATTTCTTTATTTCCTTACTTTTTTCATTCTGAAAAATATAGAAATGCTTATTTACTGTTTTTCTAAATGTAAGGATAAATTTCACGATAATATAATAGTAATGATTGAGGATTATTTAATTTCCTTCCCTAAAGGCAAAGGTCACATGCCGGAGGACTCCTACAGCTGTACGTAAGCTCCGAACCATCGAAGGCTTACCCTTGCTGATTTAACGGGAAGCGGTGTCACGGTCGCTTCATAGCCCCTCAACACAATGATGAGAGAGAGAGAGAGAGAGAGAGAGAGAGAGAGAGAGAGAGAGAGAGAGAGAGAGAGAGAGAATTCCAAATCATGCAGAAACTAATTAGATTTCACCAAACTTTTATTAACTTTGATAATATTAATAAAGTTAAAAACGTTTTTTTTAACTTGAATAACTTTTATGATTTTTAATATTACATGGAAATACTTGCAAAGGATTCATTAATTTCGAAGTTACTGAATTAAATTACTTTTTAATTAGAATTTTATTCAATAATATTTAATATTAAACGTTTGTTTTTTTATATAGACAATTAAAAAAATTTAAGATATTCTGAAGTTTGAAAAAACTTTTAGAATTTATGCACAGTGTCGCTCATGAGTATTCGTACAGAGAATTATTTCAGTTATATTGTTCTTATCTTTTGTACTATGCCTATATAGGAGAATTATGAAAAGTTTAACGTTCGCTTGGAAAAGTTTAACAAATAAAAAAATTATTTTAACTCCAATATATAATGTAAAACATCAAACAATTTGAGGAAAGTAAAAAAAAGATAAATGCGAACATTTTCGTACATTTATCTGCAAAATTATTTAATACTTTGCGTGTTCACCTGAGGTTTGAAGAATTTTAAATTTTTATCAGTTGTTGGCTGTTTATTGATTAAAGACGACAATTCTGAATTCTAGCATTTCCTCTGTGACTCTTCATGGAAGACAGATGACTGTACAAGTCATCGTAGTAAAGTGCATCTACAGATCTTAAGAAATCTGTTATTGCTGCACACTAATCTGGAAGAAGTTATAGGAAGATAGCAGAAGAACTTCGAATTCCATTTACGATGGTTGCTGCAGTTATAAAGAAATGGAAAGGCTTTGAGATAATCAAAACTCTACCAAGGTGTGAACGATCTTGCAAGATTTCAGAACGTACAGCTAGACAGATTGAAAGAATGGCTGCTGCGAACCCACGAGTGACTACGGATGATATTTACCAAACATTAACACTGTCTAAGATCGATCGATGTCCATCCCTCTAATGTATGTCGTACATCGAGAAGGAATGGTCCGTATGGAAGAGTTGCACGAAGAAAACCTCTGCTACGAAAAGCGCACAAAGAAACTCGTTTAAAGTACGCCAAGTATCAACAAAAGGATGGATTTAAATTCTGGAAGAAAGTTCTGTGGACAGATAAGACCAAAATTGAATTATTCGGGAACAACGAGGAACCATATGTTTGGCGAAAATCAAATACTGCATTCGAGGAAAAAAAAAAACCTTCCTACAGTTAAACATGGTGGTGGTACTTTGCTTCTTTGGGGATGCTTTAGTGATTCTGATCCAGGAAAGTTTTTTGTCATTAATGGAATCTTAAATTCGAAGAAATATCAGGAAATTTAAGAAAAAAATGTATTGCCTTCATTTTGGGACACGGGTCGCAATTGACTACTGCACCAAGATAATGATCCAAAACATAAAAGCAAGAGCACCATGAAATAGCTTCAACAAAAGAATTTCCATCTTCTCGAGTGACCCAGTTAAAGCTCAAATCTCAATGTAATTGAGAATTTATGGTTTGATTTGAGAAAAGCTGTTCACGAGAGAAGCCCTTCGAATCGGAATGCAACAATTTTCTTTAGAAGAATGGGCTAAATTTCTACTGAGAGATGTCGAAACCTCGTAGAAAAATACCCAAAAGAAATCATTGAAGTCATTCAAGCAAAAGATGGACACACAAAGTATCAAATTATTTTGTAAGTAAATGTACGAAAACTTTTGCATTTTAACTTTTTTTTTTTCCTCAAATTCTTTGATGTCTTACATTGTATGTTGACGTTCAACTATTTTTTATTTGTTACAGTGTTCCAAACGGACGGTAAACTTTTCATAACTATCCTATACATGATACAAAAGCGTAAGAACGAATATAACTGAAATAATTATCTCTACGAATACTTATGTCCCTATGAGTATACAATATCTTGCATATGCAAAAAGTGCGCGTGCTCATTCGTATATATACAGTATATATGGATTTGTTTGGAGGATACATACAAAACTGCAAATGGAACGTTTTGCTATAATCACTGTGACTTCTTCAAGAGAAGTGGAAAGAAACTGACATTGCTCACTATATATAAGTACAGAGAAGATCTGCGATCATCCTTCTGGGACTAAAGTCTGACAATCAGTGATACACACGGATTTACATCGAAGAATTTGGGATTTTTTTTCCTCAAAATGGAAGTGCATCCATATAACATAAAGAGCTGACTATATATATATATATATATAAATAATTTGTTAATGATAAATAAATTCAAATGATATCACTGCAGTGTATGCGATACTTTTCAAAGCAACTATACAGGCCAGGAATGACCATAAACTAGAACGGGAAGGCCCTAGGCCCGAGTCCTGGTCAGCGCCATGTCAGTAAGGATGGAATACAGCAATGACGAAAAAGTGTATCTTGTATTGTGGGCTACTTATAATAATTATGAAGAAAGTTTGCGTTTATTTCAAGAAAAATATAATAAACCACCACCAAATGCAACCACTCTTCGATACTGGAAGCTCAAGCTTTTGGAAACAGAGAACCTGGTAGAAGATCGTCCAAGAAGCAGAAGGCCAGTAACGGCGGCAGGAGACAACAACAAGGAAATTGTCTTCGCCAGTTTTCAAGTCCATTCAACAACTTGAACGAGAAAAGTTGCACAGGAATTGGGTTTTTCCAAATTTTCAGTAGCAAAAATATTGAAATCACAGGGGTACCACGGTTACAAACCCATTTACTCTCAGCTCAGATACGACAATGATTTTGATAGACGGCTGCAGTTTGCTGAAACAATGAGACAAAAGTTCAACAGTGATCCAGGTTTCCTTGGAAAGATCAAATTTTCAGATGAATGTGTCTTCGGTTTAACGAGTAAAGGAAACAAACACAACGTTCACTTCTGGGCGAAAAATAATCCGAAAATACCCATTAAAACGGCTACACTAACAGTTTGGTCGTGCATTGGTTATTCAGGACTCGTTTCCTTTAACATATCGAGAGATACGATGGATGGAAAACGCTATTGCCAGGTATTGAGAGACAAAGTTTTACCACAGTTTACTGATGGCGTTAGCAGGAATTGGCTTTATGAACATGATGGAGCGCCGCCACATTACTCTGCAGCTGCCCATGAGATTTTGGATACCAAAGTTGAAGGAAGATGGTTGGGCGGGGAGGTTCCCATCTGGTGGTCAGCCAGATCACATGATTTAACCCCATGTGATTTCTGGCTTTGGGCTTATTTGCGTGACAAACTCTACACTCCTGGTTTCATCTAACGAAATGTGAATGCCCTTGGCCGCAGAATAGATGAAGAACTGAAAAGAATCCCATTCGATATGTTCAGAAGAACAATGAAGAGTTTCACAGAGAGAATCCACAAATGTATCATAGCGGATAGAGAATTCTTTGAAGATTAAATTACAATTTAACAAAATATTTGTATGAATAAAATTCTTATAGACTTTTTGTTTGATTTGTTTCATCATTTGAACACTTATCTGTATATGGTTTTAACTAAATAGCTGTATGTACAAAATCATTAAAGACTTTTCTCCCACCCTGTATATATATATATATTATATATATATATATATATATATAATATATATATATATATATATATATATATATATATATATATAATCCCGCAAATGAAAGGGGATTATGCAGAGGGCTCCACCGCATGTCGATCTTGAACAATTGTTCGAATCAAACAAAAGTAAAGAAGAGCAAACAATATAAGTATATTTAAATGTTGTGTGCATGTAGGTGTTGTGTCAAACTTTGAGAGATCTCCATGATCTATATGGAAGTGATAGCTTCAAATTTGTTTGAGGGAAGTCGCTGCGTTAATAAATCTGGTCATCATCGTCTAGGGTTTCTCTTTTTTAGGGGTTTTCACATCCCGGTTTTGGGACAAAATCGGCCACCGTCCCGGGATCCCGAGATTTCTCGGTTTATAAAAAATAATAATAATAAAATCTTAAAATATTTAATCATTAGATAAATCTAGATTAGTTAGTTAGTATTAAATATAAATATATAAATATTTTAACACAATAATGATAAATATAATGAAGGATAGAGCCTAGGCCGAGTTTCAAACACTGCAGAAACATAAATATGGTATATAGCCGAGGCGGCTATATCTACAATGCTAATTTGTAGCTTTGCACTTCAACAAAATAAATTATATTATTGTGTAATTTATACGAACACAACACCTTTTATATACTTCTAACTAATTTTTAGTTAAAAAAAATATCAACAGCAAAAGGTGTGCCACTGAATTGAAAATAATAACCGAAATTAAAATCCACTAAAACACAAAATGTTCGATTCAGGGAAATCAAATGACTGGCTTTCAGTCCGAGTCAGTCATCAAAAATGCTAGTCATATTCAGGCCTTCTCAGAGGTCCAGAGAGGCCCGGGCCACTTCCAGCTTTCGAGGCCCATAGCTAAACCCAATTATTACTTTCACTGCAAAACATTATATTCAAACCTGAAAGTTTCTAAATTTGAGTGCCCCCCTTAAGCTTGAGGCCCAGGCTAAATGGTCCTCCTAGCCCCCCCTGATAGGCCCTGGTCATATTATACATGTACAACATCCTACAGGGCATATTATAGGCACTATTCGAGTTGTAAAACGCAACATGATTCGTGTTATTATGAATGTGTCATCACAGTCTTTATGTTTGTATTTTCTAGATACAGTAGCAAATTAACGTAAAACTATTTGAAATAACATTTTTAGAATACTTTGTAAAACAAGGGAAATCCCTGGATTTGCTGTGCTTGTCCCGGGATTTAAGGTTATCATTTTCCGCCCGGGAGCCCGTAATCCCGGGATCCCGGGTTGAGAAACCCTATCATCGACCATCTAAAAGAGAAGTAATCCATCCAGAACTGCTAAAGTGGAGGATTCATTTTCGCCGCTTGCAGATATACCCTGTTGGAGTTAAAACTTTTGTAGTTTGTAAAAATATTGAGTTTGAAGATGCAAGTGCCATATTCTGATATTTTCGGTCTATATTTGGCACTTTTAAAATGTAATTTACCTTTTTTAAGTTATTGCATGAAAAGAAAGTAAACATCCTTTTAGATGGCACAGAACTGAGTATTTGTAGTCTGTGATTCGTTTATTCATCATGTATCCAGTATTTACAATTCGTCAGTGAAGTGTTTGAAGAGTTCGTTCATTGTAAGGGGTTCCATAAACCTTAGCCCCCCGATTTGCAGCTTACATGTTTACTTATATCGAAATAGTTTTTAGTGATTATAAAAATATATAAAATTCTTTATTTATTGCACGTATTAAAATTACTGTAGCTGATAAAGTGATAATATAATGGCTTCTCAATTAATTGGTGATTCGGAGAGGCAACATGTGATAGATCGCATACGAGCAATAACATTTTGGGAAGCTCGCGATGCTGAAGCCACCTTTATAACACGTTCATCGGTTGCCAAAAAGTTGCGAAGAAATGAGGACTTCTTCAAATGAAATTGGAATAAAACTTTGGATGAATGTGAAATGGATACAACCAAATCTGGGCGTCTAAATTTGCCACTCTCTCAGGAAACAAAGGACATCATTGAAAGCGGTACGCGTAAGCGGAAAAACAGCTGTGCTGAACTTTCTAAAGAGATCGAAGTGTTGAGAGGAAAGATCGTTAGTGGTGAGATCATTCAACTGTACCGTCATAGGCAAGGTTTAAAGCCTTGGCATAAACTTCCAAAGCCAAGAAAAACTCAACTTAACATCGATGACAGAATGTGGTTTGCCCATTATCTTGAAGATTGGAATGTGGATGATTTCATGCATTTAGCTGTCTCCGATAATTTTTTTGTTTACGTAACACGTCGGCCTAACTACCAAAATGATCGAGTGTGGGCCACAACACCAGATGAAATCGATGACAATGAACATTATCGCGAATTATTAAAAAATCCAGACTGTGTTGGTGTGTTTGTTTTGTTCACTGCAAAGAAGCTCATGTGGGTGCTGAAGCCAAATGGTCAGAGTTGGGATGGACAGTATTTTCGTGATATTATTCTATCCCAGCATGTCATTCCTTTTCTAAGAAACCCAAACAATGTTATGGATGTTGATCAGGTCACACTTCTGCACGATAAGGCCCCCTGCTTTAAGGCATTAGCCACTCAACAGTTGTTGCGGAACCATGAGATCAATTTCTTTGGAAATGAAGAATGGCCAGGAAATTCTCCTGACCTGAACGTCTGTGAACACATTGGATCAGTTATAAAGGACAAGGTTGAATGTCTCTTGTTTCAAGAACCTGCAGCAAATCGATTTTTGAAGGATACAATGACGCAACACATTGAAACTGTTTTAGCAAATTTGTGTAACGATCAAGATCTATTCACGTCACTTTTGGCAAGCTACCCAAAGCGGATTCAGGCTGTCTTGGAAGCCAATGGCGGGAACACCAAGTTTTAATTGTTTCTCATTAAATGTAGGATTAAATTCTCTTTTGTAAGGTATGTTTAGTTTTACTGTACCTCTAATGGTTTAGACCATGGGCTGTGGGGCTAAGGTTTATTGGAGCCCCGTACATGAACTTATACAATTCTTTGGCTGGATTTAATTGAGGGTAGTTCAACGACCTAAGTATAGTCATTATAAAGACACTATAAGCTCTCTCTCTCTCTCTCTCTCTCTCTCTCTCTCTCTCTCTCTCTCTCTCTGACATTTTTGTGCATAGATTTTTCAGAAATCTGGTGTAAACAACTGCATAACCTTATCGATTGATGAGTTTAATGTCTTTGCATTACAAAAAGAAATTTATAAAAAAATGTCAGTAATAAATCTAAATATCTAGAGCTTACCTATAGCAACTACAACTACTTATTGGCCTTTTGTAAACATCTACGGTCAAATTTAGTGTTCTAATTTTCACTAAAACCTGGGTAAACAGTAATATTAAAAACATGTATAATATAAAAATTACATTGCTTATTATTGCTTATCATTCATTATGATTCCAACGAAATATTTTCTGTATGTAATAATGATATTGAAAACTTAATTATTAATATAAAAGACAAAAGCAATGTGTATTCTGCTCATACAGTATGTAGACCTCCTAATACTAATTTCAATAGCTTTTTAATTAACTTAGATAACGTACTGTGCAACTTTCGTAAATCGAATGCCATAGTTACGGGTGGCTTTAACACCAACTTGCAATCTGAAGCAATCGTAAATTTTTAAATTTAATAAATTCTTTCTATCTCAGTCATACTATTACTAAACCCACTCGAGTCTGTAACTATAGTAATCGAATAACAGAATCTACAATTGATAATACGTATATTTGGAAATAGCAATGCCCTCGTAAATTCTGGAATTATAACCACAGGCATTAATGCTAATTATCCTACTTACGTTTTATATGATATCATTGCTGAGGTTGCGGATAAAGCAAGTACTGATTGCAGAATATTTTCAGAGGTTAATAAAAGAAAATTTATCGAGGCTGTAGAAAATACTCAAATTCACTCTAAAGAACCTACGAAAGATCCAGATCATATGTTTCAGTTCTTCTATGACACCTTATTCCATATTTTAAAACTTGCTTTCCTTTCAGGAGGAAAACGGTTTCGCCCAAAAGTGTTGCGGATCTAGGGAACACTCCAGGAATTATCACTTCAATAAAGAACAAAGATAAATTATTCAGATTGAAATTACAAAGCAAAATTCCTAAAGTAAAATATACTCAATATAGAAACAAATTAACTAAATTAATCAAAATTGCAAAATGTAACTATTATAAGTTTATAACAATCAATTTTCCAAACATAAAGGAGACATGAAAGCATATGGATAACCATGAACAGTTCTATCGGAAATGAAATTAAGAAAATTTCACTTGAGAAACTAAATGTTGATAATAAGAAAACTACTGATAATATTTCTATAGCAAACTCTTTAAATAACTATTTTACTTCAATAGTTCATAAGCTTCACTCACAGTTAATAAGTACAGTAATGATCATTCACCGTTAGACTACGTGCCACCCAGCCCAATAAATTAATTTTCTTTTGTTTATACTACCTCTGCTGAGGTCCGCAATATTATGGTAAATTAAGAAATACAAAAAATAACATAACATTCCTATATCTATACTTAAGCTTATTAGCGATAAAATTTCCTTAACTTTGGCTAAAATTATGAACCAAAGTATTTCCAAAGGAATATTTTCAACACTGCTAAAAACTGGTTATATAACAACACCCCTGTTTTGAGAAAAATTTTGAGAAAATTGCAGAAAGTAAAATGTAGCCAAATCAATATGGCTTTCATAAAAATAAGTCAAGGGAAATGACTACAGTATTTTAAATTTTATGAAAAATGCAAATGTCGCTAAAATGAACAAAGAAATAATGATTTCTATTGCATATTTATGGATTTGAGTAAGGCTTTTGATGTAATAAACCATAATATTCTACTTAACAAATTATATTGTTACGGCTTTAGAGGAGCTATCATCAGTGATTAGTTTACAAGCTATTTGTCCAACAGGTATCAATTTGTATCAGTAAAAAGGGCTGCTCATATAAAACGATTGTTAAATATGATGTACTCCAAGGTTCAGTCTTGGGTCCACTGTTATTTTTATTATATATAAATGACCTTTCACGGTCTTCTGATATAATTAACTTCATAATGTTTGCAGATGATACAACAGTATCCTTTTCTTGCAAAGGTGTTAATTCAGCTAAAGACATATTTGAAACAGAATTTATCAGAGTTATGAGACGGTTACGAGCATCTTGCGGCTCAATCGGTTAGGGGGCCACTGCTGACTAGGGCTGAGTAGTTGTTTTTTCTGTATCTTACGTCACGACGAAGCAGCGGGCCGATCAGCTCCCTTTAATTGACTCTGGCTAAGGTAGGTTTTCTTTGGGGATATGGGCCATGGATATTACTTGTTACCTTATGAAACGGTTGACATCCAATAAACTTTATTCTAAATAGCAACAAAACAAATTTTATGATTTTCACTAATAATTGAAATGTGTATCTTGATGAAATAAATGTTGACGAAATCGCTATAGAGGAATACTTAGTATTCTTAGTGGAATGTTGGACATAAATTTGCAGTGAAATGACCATGTACAGTAAATTATATCTAAAAAAAAAGGAGCGTTGCTATAATGTTTAAACTTAAACATGTAGTCCCTAAATTGGTTTTATTAACTTTGTATCATACTCTTGTTCTTCCTTATATAACGTACTGCACCCTTGTTTGGGGAAACTCCACTAACAACGCTTAAACAGTATCTTTGTCATCCATAAACGAGTAATGAGGTTATAATGTGATGCTGAGTTTCATTATCATTCAAGTGCATTCTTTAAAGAGCTTAAACTGTTGAAGATCAAAGCTGTAATCAAATTGGCACATTTTATTTTCAGTTACGAGTGTAAGAATAAAATCCTTAACTTACAGTGAATAAATAAAAATTCTGTAACTCATCAAGAAATTCACTCATATCAAACAAGAAATAGATCAAAGCACGTTCTTCCTCAATTGAGATTGTCTTCATCTCAAAAAATTACCCATTTTCATTGGACTGAAACTGTAGAATCATTTAAGTGCTGGTAAAAAAAATATTTCAAACGTAAATTCGTTTAAAACAAGTTGAAATCTCGGTTAATAATGGACTACTAATAAAAATCTAGGATTAAATGTACATTAATCTATTACGTGTTCATTTCTCGTGTCTATTCTGGGATTAAATGTAAATTACGGTATTGCTCGTTCATTTCTTGCTTCTAACTATCAATTCTGATTACTGGATTGGTATCATATTTTCAATAATGACTTTGTATGTGTTTCATATTTATAATAATAACTTCAATAATGAAAATATACTGTATTCCCACTATTAGCTTGTTTACGTATAAACATAATTTAAACGTGGCTTTCATATCATGTATTTTACCTCTAATTAATCTGAGAGCCCAGTAAAGCCTAAAGATGAAGGACCAAATTATATAAAATAAATAGTCCAATGGGCTAACCTTAGAGTGGATCTTAGGGTCTTTGTTAGCCTTAGCTTCTGTAGATCTGTAGACAGTATTATTGTATTATTTGTAGTATTGTATTATTGTAACATAACAAATTGCAATATTGTACTATTGGAACGCAGCAGAAATTGTAATAATATAACATTTATTTAATAAATAAATTTATAAATATAAATTAATACAAAATTAATTTTTCACAGTGATTTAAATTCATTGTGTAGTTTTCCTATATTAAGACGTTTATGTATTTTAAATTAATTAATAAGTCTTATTCATGGTTTTTATATTATTAATCATACCTACCAATGAACTCATCTTTTATCTTTCATTGATCCCAGAGCGCAGTATATATATATATATATATATTATATATATATATATATATATATATATGATACACACAGACCGTGCATGGAACAAGGAACTCTTCCGGGATAATTAAATCCACTATAGTCCGAATAAGTAATGGTAAATGACAAATACCATAGTTTTTCTTTTTCATGATGCAAGCCCGACGTGGGCAACGGGTCTCTCGCAAAGAGGTCCCATAAATATAGCTTCCCTCACCAGCTATCTGCAAAGCAGACAGGATCCAGCTTTGGGACATGGATCTAGGGTTTAAAGCAGCCTAGCCCCACTACATTTAGAACCTCAATATAAGTAAAAGACTCGTTGCATTCACGTCGGATTGAATAAATCAAATAAAAAGGGGTAACTATTATATTTTTAGCCAAAACCAAAACTTAAACCTCAACTGGCAGAATTGAGCGTCCACTTTTCAAGGCACATAACATGTCCGTTTCATGATGGGAATGAACTCAGAATGGTTCCCTGAGTTTTTTATGATACACACAGACCGTGCATGGAACAAGGAACTCTTCCGGGATAATTAAATCCACTATAGTCCGAATAAGTAATGGTAAATGACAAATACCATAGTTTTTCTTTTTCATGATGCAAGCCCGACGTGGGCAACGGGTCTCTCGCAAAGAGGTCCCATAAATATAGCTTCCCTCACCAGCTATCTGCAAAGCAGACAGGATCCAGCTTTGGGACATGGATCTAGGGTTTAAAGCAGCCTAGCCCCACTACATTTAGAACCTCAATATAAGTAAAAGACTCGTTGCATTCACGTCGGATTGAATAAATCAAATAAAAAGGGGTAACTATTATATTTTTAGCCAAAACCAAAACTTATACCTCAACTGGCAGAATTGAGCGTCCACTTTTCAAGGCACATAACATGTCCGTTTCATGATGGGAATGAACTCAGAATGGTTCCCTGAGTTTTTTATGATACACACAGACCGTGCATGGAACAAGGAACTCTTCCGGGATAATTAAATCCACTATAGTCCGAATAAGTAATGGTAAATGACAAATACCATAGTTTTTCTTTTTCATGATGCAAGCCCGACGTGGGCAACGGGTCTCTCGCAAAGAGGTCCCATAAATATAGCTTCCCTCACCAGCTATCTGCAAAGCAGACAGGATCCAGCTTTGGGACTAGATCCATGTCCTAAAGCTGGATCCTGTCTGCTTTGCAGATAGCTGGTGAGGGAAGCTATATTTATGGGACCTCTTTGCGAGAGACCCGTTGCCCACGTCGGGCTTGCATCATGAAAAAGAAAAACTATGGTATTTGTCATTTACCATTACTTATTCGGACTATAGTGGATTTAATTATCCCGGAAGAGTTTCTTGTTCCATGCACGGTCTGTGTATCATAAAAAACTCAGGGAACCATTCTGAGTTCATTCCCTATATATATATATATAACGGGTGTCCCACATGAAAGTTAACCGTACTTTGAATTAATATAACTCAAAAACTATTAGAGATTTTTGGGTCCTGCAAAAATGTTTTATTTAACAACTATTTATCTGTCGATTCTGGAAATTTCATTAAATTTCCTTTTACGAAGTTGATACATTAATGGTTTTAGTGGAGGCTATCAAAAATATGTTTGCGCAAGGAAGTAAAATAATGAAGCGAAGCCTAGGAAGCCTAGGTCACCGTGCACTTTCAAGCGAAGCGTAGGGAGCCTAGGTAGCCTAGGTCACTGTGCGATTCTTCAAGCGAAGCCTAGGCCATTGCACAGTGGTTTTTCGGACACGCTGTGGTATGGTCTCGTCATTATTGCTTATTAAGCAAATCAAAGCGTTTCTATGTAAAAGTTTACTTCAAAAGAACCCTTTTTATCATGCAGTTAACAAAAGAGCAACGCGTATTTGTAATCACAAACTTTATTAAGACTGGCAGTATTAAACAAGTACAAGATTTATTTGAACAACGTTTTCCAGGTAGGCACCCACCAAGCAAGCCCGCTATTTGGAAAAATGTTCGGAAATACCAACATGAAGGAACATGCTTAAATCTAAATAAAGGTCGTTCGGGTCGTAGGAAAACCATAAGAACAACAGAAAATATCGAAAATGTTCAGATGACACTTCTTCAAAATCCAAATGTATCAGTCAGAAAGAATGGGTTACAATTGTCAAAGTCAACATTTAACCGCATTGTTAAACATGACTTAAAATGGCATCCCTATAAGATGCATGTAAGACACCAGCTTCTTGAAACTGATTTTCCTCGTCGTAGACAATTTGTCGAATGGCTTCTCCATAAACCTGCTCGTTTCTTGGAAAACATTGTGATTGGTGACGAGGCAGCCTTTTTCATGAATGGAAAGGTAAATAGCCATAATATTCGACAATATGCGCCGCTGAACAACCCCCTAGCATTCAACTTTGACACACGTATTTGTCAGCAGAAAGTGTCTCTGTGGATCGGAATATGCGGGAATGGCTATCTTGTCGGCCCATTGTTTTACGACAATAACTTGAATGGTGCTGCCTACCTGAACATGATCAACGGACGGATCATCCCAGAACTCCTCCAGATTTACGGCAATCAATTCAATAGACTTTGGTGGATTCAGGACGGCGCACCAGCTCATAGACAGCTTGCTGTAAGAACAAAACTGAGAGAAAATTTTGGCAACCGCATTGTCGCGCTAAATCATGCAATTGAATGGCCCCCAAGATCCCCTGATTTAACACCGTGCGATTATTTCTTATGGGGATATCTAAAGAGTAAAGTGTATTCTATTCCACCGGAAAACATAAACCAGTTAAAAGATAGTATCACACGTGAAATCAATTTACTTAAGGAAAATCACCAGTTGATCAAAAAAGTTGTGCAATCAATGCGATCAAAGGCGCAACTGTGCTTGGAAAGAAATGAAGGACATGTGGAAGGAAACGGTGCTTAGAAAATTAAAAAATAAATTTGTATTACCCATATGAAGAGGTGTTTTTGTTATTAATGGATTTAAATAAATTTGTTAATTTTAAACTTCGAAGTTTCATTATTTTACTTCCTTGCGCAAACATATTTTTGATAGCCTCCACTAAAACCATTAATGTATCAACTTCGTAAAAGGAAATTTAATGAAATTTCCAGAATCGACAGATAAATAGTTGTTAAATAAAACATTTTTGCAGGACCCAAAAATCTCTAATAGTTTTTGAGTTATATTAATTCAAAGTACGGTTAACTTTTTTGTGGGACACCCGGGTATATATATATGAAAATTATTTCACGAAAATAACACGTGAAAAATATTTATGATGAATAAAACCACGAACGAAAGGAAACACAGATGGTGCTCAAGCGCTTTCGTCTAATGACATCCTCAGGAACACTGAAGTACAAAAAGAATTACAGCCTATATATAGGTTACAGAAAGAGAAAAAAAAAAATATATATATATATGTATATATATACAATAAACGGAGAAACGAAATTAAAGGATTGTGGAAGGGGGCACACAAATTTATAAGGAGAAACTATCGATTTTTAGCACAACATTAAGATTTGTTTCCAAACAATGTTATAGATAAAAAAAAATAAAATAAAATATATACATATACAAATTTATACTGGAAATCTGCCCAAGTTTTAGCACTCTGCTCTTTTTGTATATAAAAATTGAACAATTATCGATTTTTAGCACAAGATTAAAAGATTTGTTTCCAAACAATGTTATAGATAAAAAAAAAAATATATATATATATATATACAAATTTATACTGGAAATCTGCCCGGGTTTTAGCACTCTGCCCTATTTTTTTGTATATAAAAATTGAAAAATATAAGTTATTAGGGTGGCATACCAATTTTTTACCAAAGATTTAGCGTTCTACCTTTCTTATCTAAATCTGTTCTGAAGGAATTCAAAACAACAGGATCGAGTTGAAAAAGACCTTTGCTTATGTTGAAGTTATTTGTTAGTTGGATAATGGCAGACTCAAGAATATTTCTATTAACAATGTTGCTAGAGTGGAATAAAACTGAAGCATTATTCCAATCAATACGGTGGGATAACTCTGACAAATGGACAAAAAGGGCACTGGACAATTGTCCTGTTCTAACGGAATATTGATGCTGTTTTATACGTGTGTGCAAATCCTTTCCCGTCTGACCTATGTAAAAGGAATCACATTGTTTACAACCAATTTTATAGATAATGCCTGAATTATTGGTAGGGCTATTTTTTACTATGATATTTTTCACAATATTGTTATATGAAAATACTACATTAATATCCAAAAGTTTAAATACATTAGCAATGCCTAAAAAGCCTCTCAATAGCCTCTCACAATTGAAAAAAGATGGGGAGCTCCATATTACTAAAGCAGACAAGGCTAACACTATAGTTATTATGGACAAAGTGAACTACATCAGAAAGATGAACGAGCTTCTCCAGGACCCCGCCACATACAGCAAACTTAGGAAGAACCCGCAGGATGACGTCATCAAATCATTTCATAGCGGCTTGAAACGCATTCCCAAAGATCATAAGGACTTAATTCCGCTTTTCATGTCCACTTCACCTTCTCTGCCCTACCTTTACGGTCTCATTAAAACCCACAAACCTGGCAACCCTATGCGCCCTATTATTAGCTCGGTGGGCTCTATTACTTATAAACTCTCCAAATGGCTTGTCAAAGTCTTGTCCCCCATTCTTGGAACTATCTCTGATTCACATGTAAAAAATTCCATGGGTCTTACGGAAAAATTGAATAATGCACGTACTGAAACTAACGATAGATTGATCAGTTTTGACGTTTGTTCATTGTTTACAAAAGTGCCGATTGACGATATGCTTGACTTTCTCTCCCAAGAATTACATAAGTATGACCTGCCACTACCTTCACACATTGTTTTGGAACTTATTAAGCTTGGCATCAAAGACTGTAAATTCACTTTCAATAACGAGTATTATCAACAAGTTTTTGGGATGGCCATGGGCAACCCCTTGTCGCCCCTCCTCTCCAATATTTATATGGAGTTTTTCGAAATTACTTACATTCCGAGAATCCTGGAGGTTGGCATCCCTTGGTTGCGGTACGTCGACGATATTTTGTGTATCTGGCCCATGAATCGTGACCTGGATAACTTCCTCCTTCAGTTAAATGATCAAGTCCCCTCTATTAAGTTTACTTTAGAAGTGGAACAAGACAATTCAATCCCATTTTTGGATGTGCGTGTACATAGGGAAAGCCCAGGTTTTAAGTTTAGTATCTATCGGAAAAAAAAAAACAATTTGTCCTACGTACACTTTTACTCGGGACATGACACCCCCACTAAGAAGGCCATTTTTTCTTCAATGTTTCTCCGCGCCCTTAGGATCGCCAGTCCGGAATACATCGATGCCGAATTAGAAAAAATCAACGGTATTGGAAGTGATCTGTGTTATCCATCTGCGTTTATGGAATCTTGTCTCAACAAGGCAAAACGAACTTTCTATCGTGTCAATAATAACACTCGTTCTTTGTCAAAAAATATTTTAGTACTTCCATTTTTCCCGGGCTTTTTAGGCATTGCTAATGTATTTAAACTTTTGGATATTAATGTAGTATTTTCATATAACAATATTGTGAAAAATATCATAGTAAAAAATAGCCCTACCAATAATTCAGGCATTATCTATAAAATTGGTTGTAAACAATGTGATTCCTTTTACATAGGTCAGACGGGAAAGGATTTGCACACACGTATAAAACAGCATCAATATTCCGTTAGAACAGGACAATTGTCCAGTGCCCTTTTTGTCCATTTGTCAGAGTTATCCCACTGTATTGATTGGAATAATGCTTCAGTTTTATTCCACTCTAGCAACATTGTTAATAAAAATATTCTTGAGTCTGCCATTATCCAACTAACAAATAACTTCAACATAAGCAAAGGTCTTTTTCAACTCGATCCTGTTGTTTTGAATTCCTTCAGAACAGATTTAGATAAGAAAGGTAGAACGCTAAATCTTTGGTAAAAAATTGGTATGCCACCCTAATAACTTTTATTTTTCAATTTTTATATACAAAAAAATAGGGCAGAGTGCTAAAACCCGGGCAGATTTCCAGTATAAATTTGTATATATATATTTTTTTTTTATCTATAACATTGTTTGGAAACAAATCTTTTAATCTTGTGCTAAAAATCGATAATTGTTCAATTTTTATATACAAAAAGAGCAGAGTGCTAAAACTTGGGCAGATTTCCAGTATAAATTTGTATATATATTTTATTTTATTTTTTTTTATCTATAACAGTGTTTGGAAACAAATCTTAATCTTGTGCTAAAAATCGATAGTTTTTCCTTATAAATTTGTGTGCCCCCTTCCACAATCCTTTAATTTCGTTTCTCCGTTTATTGTATATATATATATATATATATATATATTTTTTTTTTTTTTTTCTCTTTCTGTAACCTATATATAGGCTGTAATTCTTTTTGTACTTCAGTGTTCCTGAGGATGTCATTAGACGAAAGCGCTTGAGCACCATCTGTTTCCTTTCCTTCGTGGTTTTATTCATCTTATATATATATATATATATATATATATATATAGAGAGAGAGAGAGAGAGAGAGAGAGAGAGAGAGAGAGAGGAGAGGCAGGCTTGACTCTGACTTGCCAGTGATTCAGAAATGAGCTGACGAGAAGTTCAGCTATTGAAACCGTTTCTCCAAAAGTGACTTTTTTTCTGGATTGATGAACTCTTTGTTGAAGTTCACAATAAGGAATTTTTGTATGACCAACACACACACACACACACATATATATATATATTATTGAGAAATTATATTTCCAGCTGAATTCAATTTCAATTGAAGTTATAAAGCTAATTTATGGACTCCCTATATACAGCCAATCCTCGTTATTCATCGCCTCGTTCGTTGTTTCGTTAATTCGTAGTTTGACAATAAATTAAAAAAATATTAACTCTAAAAAAATGAAACCTCTTTATCGTAAAACAATTAAAAACGTACCATGTAACCTTCATCATTTCAAACAAATAACTCTACACTAATTATACTACAGTTTGTCCAATTCCACAATAATCAAAATACGTGCACAGTTTGTCCAACTGTACGATAACTTTGCGAGAATCGGATGATGTGTCTGTTGTTTCAAACGCAGTTGTGCCACGCTTCCTCCCACTCGCATGAACAGTGTGTGTGGAAAAGCTGTGGTCTGACTGCATAAATGATTTCGCTAGTTTTGAACCTGATATGCCTCAAATTTACAACAACACTCACAACAGCTTGCGCAACAGGCTGGTTTCAATGAAGTTAATAAGGATGATGTGGAGGAGTCACTAAATTATCATGGGGAGGGTTTAAGAATTCAAGCCCTCATAGAGCTGGCTCAACAAGCAGAAGACTTGGTTGCGAGTGATGCTGCTGAAGAGGCTCCACCTGAGAGCGTTCTTACACGCAAAGTGCTCTCAGATATCTTTAATAACGTTAATGAATCAATGGAACTCTCCCCTGAAATTACCCTGACATGGAACGCAGCAATGCAGTGATAAGGAAGATAGAGGACGCAATTTCTCATTACCAAGAAATTTATAAAGAAAAAAGAAAGAAAACAAGACAACTTACCATCACTTCTTTCTTTAAGAAACAGGCAGCTACACCCGCACCTGACGAGGAGGCGGCGGATGATCACGCTCCCTGCTCCTCTCCCCAGTAACTCCCCACCCCTCCCCCACTGCTGCTACGTCGGAGTATTACATATAAATTAATATTTCTTTAAGATGCATTTTTATTAATTAAATTTATTAGCAATGTATATTTTTCAGGTGATACTCACTGTACATTAATGCATTTTGTAAGATATTATGGCAAGAATAATGAGTAAAATTATGTCAAATAGTTTATTAAGAATCATTTTCGTCGTCGGAACATATCTTCCATGTATTATATGCAAGTCATTGGGTTAGTCGGCCCTGTTATTCGTCGTTTCGTTCCTCGTCGTGGCCCTCAGGAAATCCACTATGGCCACAATAGTTAATTATTTAGGTTATATTACCGCGAATCAGTAGTCGACTGTTCAGTGTTTATATTTTCTATGTAATTTTTTTTTATGTACATAGTAAAATGCATGCTCTCATTATTATTATTATTATTATTATTATTATTATTATTATTGTAGTAGTAGTAGTAGTAGTAGTAGTAGTAGTAGTATGGGTACGACAAAAGTGACTGGTGTCTTGAAACAAAAAATGTGTTGTATAACTTGTTCGCCTTTCATCCGCGGTGATATTGTGGAGAAGGTTTTCTGAGGATTTTCTCTTTATATAAAACAAAGAGTGAATTCTTGTTATCACATCCCTTTCAAGATGTGATTTCCTCCCGTTTTAATTGATTTCAAGAATGTTCTCTTCTCGATTTTGATAGAATTGTTCAGTACAAATATACGTTTTTTCTTTTCTCTTTCAAGATTTTTGGATACTTTTTCCCGATTTCAGGAAAGCTAATCAAAAGAGAGATTTTTTTTTTCACCTCGGACGGACTGAGCCATGAGGGTACAGCTTTTTTTTTTTATTTTTAGAGTGTAACAAGACACAAAGTTTTATCGAAAGAGGTTCGTACAAGATTTTGTGAAGGTATATAAACATAAAAATTAACAAAGACTAAAGCTCTGTTCTTAAATTAATGTGTATATATATGTGTGTGTGTGTGTGTGTGTGTGTGTGTGTGCATATATATATATATATACAGGGTGGGCGGAAAGTAGCTCCCTATTTTGGATTGGTAAAAAAATATGTATATTATCCATTTATTTCAGAAGAAATAATATGAAAAGGTAGGCATACATGGTAGGTTTTCTCTGAAATTCAATGTGGGCTCCAACTCTTTCCACCAGCTTCTGGAGCCGCCCAGGAATGGCGTCCACTGACTTTAGCAGGAACTCCGGCGGGATGGAGGACATGACTTCCCGAATTCGGTCCTCCAGTTCTTCCAATGTCCTCGGTTTGGTGCGGTAGACTTCTTCCTTTACCCACCCCCAAAGAAAGAAGTCGCACGGTGTCAAGTCGGGGCTCCTGGCTGGCCATGATGTGGACCACGACGACCCATCCAACGCCCAGGGAAGTGGGCATCCAGCCACTCACGGACAACAAGAGCGAAGGCGGAGGGGCGCCATCTTGCATAAATATCAGATCGTCGATGTTCTCCCATGTGCTGACAACCGGCCAGATCTCGTTTCGCAACATAGCAAGGTACCGCTCAGCATTCATGGTGTTGCGCAGAAGGAACGGGCCCACAACCTGATCTGAGGTCATACCACACCACACCGTTACACTGAACCGATTCTGCCGTTTTTCAGCGGTAACCGTGCGACTTCTTTCTTTGGGGGTGGGTAAAGGAAGAAGTCTACCGCACCAAACCGAGGACATTGGAAGAACTGGAGGACCGAATTCGGGAAGTCATGTCCTCCATCCCGCCGGAGTTCCTGCTAAAGTCAGTGGACGCCATTCCTGGGCGGCTCCAGAAGCTGGTGGAAAGAGTTGGAGCCCACATTGAATTTTAGAGAAAAACCTACCATGTATGCCTACCTTTTCATATTATTTCTTCTGAAATAAATGGATAATATACGTATTTTTTTACCAATCCAAAATAGGGAGCTACTTTCCGCCCACCCTGTATATATATATATGGTGTATGACTGTATGATAAGCCACTACCTATCTTTAAATGGTTGTAGTAAGTTTATTTTTGAACTGATTTTAATGAAACAAACTATAAATGATACATTATCCAATAAGGTTTTATTCCCAACACTTTAAATTTCCACATATGCTCCTGCACTGTCACCACATTTCCTTAGTCGAACTGGCACGTTCTCTACTACTGATCGCAATATGTTTTCAGGAATATCGGTAAGAACATTGGTTATTCTCTCCTCCAGTTTATCCAGGTTTTTTGGTTTCGTACGATAAACGTCTTCCTTGGCCCACCCCTACAAGAAAAAGTCACAAGGCGTGAAGTCTGGGCTGCGGAGAGGCTATTCACGAACGCCACGTCTTCCAATCTATCTTCCTGGGAAATGATCGTGCAGCCATGCGCGGACACCATTTGCGAAATGAAGGGGTGCCCCATTCTGCATGAAATGAAGGGGTGCCCCATCCTGCATGAAATGAAGGGTTGCGATGTTTTCCCACTAAGAGATGACTGGCCACATACGATCTTGTAACATTTTGAGGTAGCTTGCGCCATTCATTGTGTCCCTCAAAATGAAAGGTCCATCAACTGTGGTGGATGTGATACCACACCAGACTGTCACCTTTGGACGACCCTGAGTCTTTTCCACACAATGGTCAGAGTTGACTGCTGCTCAGTAATACCAGTTGTGTCGATTCACGAACCCGCCAACGTGAAACACTGCCTCATCACTCCACAGAATGTTCTCAAACAACTGTGGCCAGTCATCATTCTAACCCAAAAAGATTTCTGCGAATTCCATCCTTCTGTCACAGTCATCAGGAAACAGCTGCTGCACGTAATGGGGGTTTCCATTGTTTGAAAGACAGGTTTTTTTCTGAGAATTGTCTGCACTGCGTAATGTGTCAGTCCACTTTCACGTGCACCTGCACACACTGATTTTCCGGGGCTTCTTGTGACCATCTCATTCACTGTGGCGATATTCTCAGGAGAGTCCGCGAGGTTGATGGTCGTCCAGATCTTTTCTTGTCTGTGAAACACAGCCTGTTGTCATTAACTTTTGGTGGCAGTTCTTGATTGTTCGTGCATTCAGTGTTGCATTAACTCCATGTTATGTTCAGCCCTCCACCACCTTTGAACTCGTATCACTGATCCCCAAACCTCGTAACGGGCTGCGATTTTGGCCCTCTCTTGCGAACTCATAACTGGAGGCATTAGTCACCTGGAAAAAGAGTCATGTTAATTTCTTAAAACTTTATTGAATAATCTATCATTTACAATTTGTTTCATTAAAATCAGTTCAAAAATAAAATTACTACAACCATTGACTTTCATCATACACCCTGTTGATAATTTTTTCCGAAAATTTTGCTTTTGTCATTCCTGTCTGGAAATAATATAAAGCATTAAATGCTTTATAGGTGAAACTCTTTGGTTTTGTGAAATGTGAAGAAAAACTTATTGATTGAGACCCTCATACACAGGTATGGAAAGGCTTCTCCTTACAAGGAAGTAGGCAAATTGCCAGATACCTTCCCTTTCAGGAGTCTATCTGCATGAGAAAATGAAAATGCAACATTCTTTATATAATTACCACCGCCCTTAAAAATATACAGTGTGTATATATATATATATATGTATATATATATATATATATAATATATATATATATATATATATATATATATATATATATATGTGATGAATAAAACCACGAAGGGAAAAGAAACACAAAGTGGTGTGAGCACCACTTTGTGTTTCTTTTCCCTTCGTGGTTTTATTCATCATAAATATTTTTCACGTGTCACTTTCGTGAAATAATTTTCATATATATATATATATATATATATATATATATATATATATATATATATATATATAGTAACCCCTACCTAATCCGACATATTTGGGGCTCTACCCTTGTCGAAATACTGAGAAAGTACAAATTACTACGAATTTGAATTTTTTCAATTCAACCCAATTCGACTTGTCTCTGATGCTAATTCAAACTTTGTACGAACCCATTCTCCCCCTTTCAACCTGTCTCTGATTTTAATTAACACTAGAACCCGATATTTTTGCATGCATACAGAAGAGTACTTTATCTAAATACACGTATGTAATGCATTAATACAGAAATCATAAATAAAAACTAAATTCAGAATGAATTCTGTAAAATATAATAAACGCAGTATCGCGCGAAATTCGATATATATATTATAATATATATATATATATATATATATATATGTGTGTGTGTGTGTGTGTGTGTGTGTGTGTTAACTCCTCCGTCTATGGCCTTGGGCGGTTCGAAGTTGACGGGGGTTCTGGTTAGGTGGCAGCAACGGATTTGTTACTCTCGAGCAGGGGTCACGAACCTGGGCGGTAGCGCCCACTAGTGGGCTCACATTAAAGGTAATTAAACATTTATTTAATTATTTATTTTATCGATTATGTTGATTTATTCTTTTTGATCTAAGGTGGGCGATAAGCTTTTTTAATTTTCAAAAAATCGTAAAAGTGGGCGGGTAACAAAAAAAAGGTTGGTGTCCCCTGCTCTAGAGTATCTAGTACCGTATAGGGAATCGCAGAAGTTTCTCTTATACTACTCTCCGATTTCTTCTCGTAGTGGATCGAAGGATTCTCTGGAGCTTACTAAATTCTCTGAAGGTTCCCCGATTCTTCTTGTAACGTATCGGAAAATTATTTTTCTCCATTTAAAACTAAGTTCTCTGAAGAGAGCAAGGCTCGAAGGAGAAGACAAAGATATTCTCTTACTGTAGTTTACTGCAAAGATGTTACAGGTAATGACCAGCCTCTACGTTAGATCAGACAATCAGAATCAGAATGACAATTTGAAAAATTACTTAACTTTATATAGGCAATTTTTTGGTGACATCATTACCATTTAATGTTAACCTGTTTTGTTTTTTGTTCTCAATAGGCTGAATTATTTTACAAAATATTTGAAGATAAGGTAAATATTTTAGCTGTAGCAATGTCTAGACAGATAAGATATTTGAAGATGAAGCCATATTTTTATTTTAAACCGCATATTGACAGATCTGATGTTGTGATGATCTGCCGAGTTAACTAAAAATGGAAATTGAAATATGCATTTCATTATGAATTATAATTAAACACGCATATGAGCAAAAATTAAATGCATAAGATTTTAAAATTAAACGTTAAGACATGACTTCATCTTTTACAACGAAGAGAGAATGTATACAGAAAATGAACATTGCAGAATTTAAAAAAAATTACATTATTAAGCTAAATCTAAAAAAATGATTAAGTAATTTAAAAAGAAATAATTCACCATTTATTCAGCCAAAATAAAATAGAAAGCAAATCAAAAATTTATCCAAACTCGTGTCAGCGTTATGCGAATTTGGACTCTATATGTCAAAATGAATATATGAATATAAATATATATAAGAATATAAACATTATATAAATACAAGGATTATATAAATATACGAATTATAGGAATGAATATAAGAATATGAATGAATATAAAAATATAGGAATTATTCATTGTTCATTTGTACACAAACATATATGTATATATATATATATGTATGTATATATACAGGGACGTAGACAGGTGGGGGCCAAAATCTTAACAACCGGTTCCCTATATAAAAAGTTCTGATTTAAAGGATGTGCCACAGTATGTAGCTTTTGTATCTCTCTCCATAAGAAGTGGCAATGCATTGTGTCATTGGGAGTTGTACTCGTACTTAACAATAAAAAAAATAAATTTAGAATAAATTTGAAAAGAAGAAAATGTGAAGAATATTTAAGTATGTTAGTTATTACTAATTAGGTAGTAATTACAAAATAGCTTCAAAATTATTATTTTGTACACCGTTTTATAAGATTATTCGGTTTTAAGATCATTTTATAACAATATTTGTTTTCGTAACAATTTTTAACAACCGGTTCTAAAATGCTTCAAAATTTTAACAACCGGTTCGCGCGAACCGATGCGAACCGGTGCGAACTGGCTCCAGCTCACCACTGCTTATGAGTAAGTACGCCATACCAAGTACCTTCAGCACATGTTTAATTATTGTAATACATTTAGGAATGTGTTTTTACTCATTTATACACTTTAATATATACTGTGTATATATATATATGAAAATTATTTCACGAAAGTAACACGTGAAAAATAATTATGTGAATAAAACCACGAAGGAAAGGAAACAGAATGGTGCTCAAGCGCTTTCGTCTAATGACATCCTCAGGAACACTGAAGTACATAAAGAATTACAGCCTATTATTATATAGGTTACAGAAAAAAAATATATATACAGGGTGATCCAGATAAATGGGACCCATAAAAAAAAGCCAAATATTCTTAATATTTAATTCCTTTCATAAAAACTATATATCATTCGAAAGAGTAGAGTTACAAGTTTATTATGAAATATTTATTTTTTTAAAATGACTCCTTTCAAATGTGCTCCATTAGTTGCCAAGCATTCCAGTGTTCTCGCTTGTAAGTTCTGCATCACTTTTGCAAGAGTGTGCGGTGGTATGGCCTGTATCTCATTTGTGATGGCGGCCTTCAATTCTTGCAAGGTCGTTGGGTTATTTCTGTAGACCCTACTCTTTAAATATCCCCCGAGATAATAATCTAAGGGAGAAAAATCCGGAGACCTTGCAGGCCATTCAACGTCTCCAAATCTTGAGATTAACTCGCCTGGAAACGTTTGACGCAAAACTGCCATGCAGTTCCTCGTGGTATGGCAGGTAGCTCCGTCTTGTTGGAACCAGTGGTTTTCTAGACAAAGATCTCTTAATTTAGGAATAAGGAAATCGGTCAACATTTTTTCGTAGCGATCACCATTTACAGTGACCGTGTTTCCGGTGGAATCCTCGAAAAAGTACGGCCCTATGATCTGAGATGCAGTAAGACCACACCAAACAGTTACACGCTGACTATGCAACGGGACTTCGGTAAATTCAATGGATTTTCTGTTGCCCAGAAACGACAATTTTGTTTGTTTACAGTTCCATTCAAGTGAAAATGGGCTTCGTCTGACATAATCAAAGTTGCTAGAAAATTGGTGGTGTCATTTACCTTCTGTTGGATCCATTGACAGAATTGTCGTCTTCGTGCGAAATCTCCATCGTTTAGTTGTTGCACTGTTTGAATTTTATATGGAAAGAGCATTAAATTTTGCTTGAATATACGGTGTGTTGTTCCATATCCAACTCCTAACAGCTGAGAAGCACGTCTGATGCTTATGTTAGGATTATCCTGTACAATTTCATGAGTTCTGTTAATGATCTCGTCTATCCTTGCTGTGCGCACTCTTCCAGTTGGTTTTCTTTTTCCAATGCTGCCAGTTAGGGAAAAATTTCTGACACACTGACGGATTACTTTCTTAGAAGGTGATTTTGACATCTGAAAATTTGTCTTGAAAGATCTTTGAGCTGAAACTACACTTCTTCCATGCTCATAATATTGCTCAGTTATGAAACGCAGCTGTTCCACAGTCCATGCAGTCATCTTGAAGGGTTAGTTTTAACTAACACTTTTATTTGTTTTGTATCTTATCTTGTCTTGTATTGTCAAAACCTATACAATCCTGTACAAACTTGTAACTATCCTCTTTCGAATGATGCGTATGATTTTATAAAAGGACTTATACTTTAAGAGTTACAGGGGTTTCTTTTGGGTTCCATTTCTCTGGATCACCCTTTATATATATATATACAATAAACGGAGAAACAAACTTAAAGGATTGTGGGAGGGGCACACAGATTTATAAGGAAAAACTATCGATTTTTAGCACAAGATTAAATGAATTGTTTCCAACCAATGTTATAGATAAAAAAATATACAAATTTATACTGGAAATCTGCCCGGGTTTTAGCACTCTGCTCTTTTTGCATATAAAAATTGAAAATTATCGATTTTTAGCACAAGATTAAATGAATTGTTTCCAACCAATGTTATAGATAGATAAAAAAAAAAATATACCGGGTGTTTCAAAAGTCCCTCACTAATTTGATTTTCAATTTTCTTTGCAGCTAATCGACCAACGACGTTCATCTTGTGGTAAACTCTTACTCAGTAGTTGAGAATTTTTTTGAGTCTACTTTTGAAGTTTTGCTCCGTTTTCTTCTGCTACCATGCTGACTCTAGAGCAGAGGTGTAAAATCGCTGCATGGCAGGAGGTTTTTCAATCTGTGGTCGAAGTGCAGCGACGATTCCGTGCAGTCTACGGACAGCATTATGCACCGGATAGGAACACCATCGTCGCCACCCACCGGAAGTTTATGGAGACTGGATCCGTAAAGGACAAACCACGATCAGGAAGACCTCGAAGTGGGCGGAGTGAGGAGACTGTCGAAACTGTCCGTGAGGTGTTTACTCAGAGTCAAGGAAAGTCCATTCGGCGAGCTGCTGCGGAACTGAACATCAGCGCGACATCTATCCAACGGATTTTGTGGCGTGGTCTCAAGCTGTATCCGTACAAGATCCAGGTGGTTCAGAAGCTGGAACCTCAAGACTACGATTGCCGGGTGGAGATGTGTGAGACACTGCTGCATCACTACGAAAGAGACCCATCGATCCTGGAGCACATGTGGTTCAGCGACGAAGCTCTCGTCCACCTTTCTGGTCGCGTCAATCGGCACAACACCCGCATCTGGGGAACTCACAATCCTGCGGAGATCCGTGAACATGAAAGGGACACGCCGAAATTGGTCGTCTGGTGTGCCATCTCTCAGCTGGGCTGATTGGTCCGTTCTTCTTCCGGGATCAAGATGGAAATTCCGTGAACGTCAACGGAGACAATTACCTCCGTATGCTTCAGGAGTTCTGCATCCCCCAACTGTCAGCTGTAGCTGACATGCAAGAAGTCATTTTCCAGCAAGACGGTGCCCCTGCTCATTACTCGCGTGAGGTTCGCTCATTTCTGAATAAGCAGTTCCCGGATCGGTGGAATAGTCGCCGTGGTCCCATCGAATGGGTTGCTCGCTCGCCTGATCTTACCCCATGCGACTTCTTTTTGTGGGGCTACATTAAGAGCAAAGTGTACGCCACCAAGCCGCGAGTCTCCCCCACACTAGAAGAACGGATCAGGAATGCGTGTGCTTCTGTTACTCCCGAAATGTTGTCCAATGTCGGCCAAGAATGCGTAAAACGGTGGCTCGCTTGTTTCGAAAAAGACGGTGCCCACGTTGAGGTGTACCAGTGACTTTCCAGTAGACTTATGAAGCCAAGTTTGATGCCACCAAAATTCTCATGAATCGTAGACTCAGCAACCAAATTGTCATTTGGTTCCTCTTTAATTGCTATTTTAATAAAATTTTAAAAATAATGAGGGACTTTTGAAACACCCTATATACAAATTTATACTGGAAATCTGCCCGGGTTTTAGCACTCTACCCTTTTTTGTATATAAAAATTGAAAAATAAAAGTTATTAGGGTGGCATACAAGTTTACCAAAGATTTAGCGTTCTACCTTTCTTATCTAAATCTGTTCTGAAGGAATTCAAAACAACAGGATCGAGTTGAAAAAGACCTTTGCTTATGTTGAAGTTATTTGTAAGTTGGATAATGGCAGACTCAAGAATATTTATATTAACAATGTTGCTAGAGTGAAATAAAACTGAAGCATTATTCCAATCAATACAGTGGGATAACTCTGACAAATGGACAAAAAGGGCACTGGACAACTGTCCTGTTCTAACGGAATGATGCTGTTTTATACGTGTGTGCAAATCCTTTCCCGTCTGACCTATGTAAAAGGAATCACATTGTTTACAATCAATTTTATAGATAATGCCTGAATTATTGGTAGGGCTATTTTTTACTCTGATATTTTTCACAATATTGTTATATGAAAATACTACATTAATATCCAAAAGTTTAAGTACATTAGCAATGCCTAAAAAGCCCGGGAAAAATGGAAGTACTAAAATATTTTTTGACAAAGTACGAGTGTTATTATTGACACGATAGAAAGTTCGTTTTGCCTTGTTGAGACAAGATTCCATAAACGCAGATGGATAACACAGATCACTTCCAATACCGTTGATTTTTTCTAATTCGGCATCGATGTATTCCGGACTGGCGATCCTAAGGGCGCGGAGAAACATTGAAGAAAAAATGGCCTTCTTAGTGGGGGTGTCATGTCCTGAGTAAAAGTGTACGTAGGACAAATTGTTTGTTTTTTTCCGATAAATACTAAACTTAAAACCTGGGCTTTCCCTATGTACACGCACATCCAAAAATGGGATTGAATTGTCTTGTTCCACCTCTAAAGTAAACTTAATGGAGGGGACTTGATCATTTAACTGAAGGAGGAAGTTATCCAGGTCACGATTCATGGGCCAGATACACAAAATATCGTCGACGTACCGCAACTAAGGGATGCCAACCCCCAGGATTCTCGGAATGTAAGTAATTTCGAAAAACTCCATATAAATATTGGAGAGGAGGGGCGACAAGGGGTTGCCCATGGCCATCCCAAAAACTTGTTGATAATACTCGTTATTGAAAGTGAATTTACAGTCTTTGATGCCAAGCTTAATAAGTTCCAAAACAATGTGTGAAGGTAGTGGCAGGTCATACTTATGTAATTCTTGGGAGAGAAAGTCAAGCATATCGTCAATCGGCACTTTTGTAAACAATGAACAAACGTCAAAACTGATCAATCTATCGTTAGTTTCAGTACGTGCATTATTCAATTTTTCAGTAAGATCCATGGAATTTTTTACATGTGAATCAGAGATAGTTCCGAGAATGGGGGACAAGACTTTGACAAGCCATTTGGAGAGTTTATAAGTAATAGAGCCCATCGAGCTAATAATAGGGCGCATAGGGTTGCCAGGTTTGTGGGTTTTAATAAGACTGTAAAGGTAGGGCAGAGAAGGTGAAGTGGACATGAAAAGCGGAATTAAGTCCTTATGATCTTTGAGAATGCGTTTCAAGCCACTATTAAATGATTTGATGACGTCATCCTGCGGGTTCTTCCTAAGTTTGCTGTATGTGGCGGGGTCCTGGAGAAGCTCGTTCATCTTTCTGATGTATTCCACTTTGTCCATAATAACTATGGTGTTAGCCTTGTCTGCTTTAGTAATATGGAGCTCCCAATCTTTTTTTAATTGTGAGAGGCTATTGCGAAAACGTTTAGGAAAGTTATCTTCGTAATTACTATTCGCCGCACTATAAACAAGGCCTTTAACTATGTTAAACAAATACTGAGGGAGATTACACTGTTTTTCAAAACGAGCGAGACTGTAACAAATTTGTAAAGCCGAAGGTTTTTTAACGATAAAAAAGGACATACCATATCCAAGGGCACTTTTTGCATCGTCACTAATGTTTTTCGAAGAAAGGTTCAAAACACACTTTGAGCTTGCTTTTTTACTCCACTGACTATTTCGAATGAGACTTTTAATTTTTCGATCCAAAATGTTACGGAGTGAAGAAGTTCTCCGACGCAACTCCAATATTTATATGGAGTTTTTCGAAATTACTTACATTCCGAGAATCCTGGGGGTTGGCATCCCTTGGTTGCGGTACGTCGACGATATTTTGTGTATCTGGCCCATGAATCGTGACCTGGATAACTTCCTCCTTCAGTTAAATGATCAAGTCCCCTCCATTAAGTTTACTTTAGAGGTGGAACAAGACAATTCAATCCCATTTTTGGATGTGCGTGTACATAGGGAAAGCCCAGGTTTTAAGTTTAGTATCTATCGGAAAAAACAAACAATTTGTCCTACGTACACTTTTACTCAGGACATGACACCCCCACTAAGAAGGCCATTTTTTCTTCAATGTTTCTCCGCGCCCTTAGGATCGCCAGTCTGGACTACATCGATGCCGAATTAGAAAAAATCAACGGTATTGGAAGTGATCTGTGTTATCCATCTGCGTTTATGGAATCTTGTCTCAACAAGGCAAAACGAACTTTCTATCGTGTCAATAATAACACTCGTACTTTGTCAAAAAATATTTTAGTACTTCCATTTTTCCCGGGCTTTTTAGGCATTGCTAATGTACTTAAACTTTTGGATATTAATGTAGTATTTTCATATAACAATATTGTGAAAAATATCATAGTAAAAAATAGCCCTACCAATAATTCAGGCATTATCTATAAAATTGATTGTAAACAATGTGATTCCTTTTACATAGGTCAGACGGGAAAGGATTTGCACACACGTATAAAACAGCATCAATATTCCGTTAGAACAGGACAGTTGTCCAGTGCCCTTTTTGTCCACTTGTCAGAGTTATCCCACTGTATTGATTGGAATAATGCTTCAGTTTTATTTCACTCTAGCAACATTGTTAATAGAAATATTCTTGAGTCTGTACATTATCCAACTTACAAATAACTTCAACATAAGCAAAGGTCTTTTTCAACTCGATCCTGTTGTTTTGAATTCCTTCAGAACAGATTTAGATAAGAAAGGTAGAACGCTAAATCTATGGTAAACTTGTATGCCACCCTAATAACTTTTATTTTTCAATTTTTATATACAAAAAAGGGTAGAATGCTAAAACCCGGGCAGATTTCCAGTATAAATTTGTATATATTATTTTTTTTTTTATCTATCTATGACATTGGTTGGAAACAATTCATTTAATCTTGTGCTAAAAATCGATAATTTTCAATTTTATATACAAAAAGAGCAGAGTGCTAAAACCCGGGCAGATTTCCAGTATAAATTTGTATATTTTTTTTATCTATAACATTGGTTGGAAACAATTCATTTAATCTTGTGCTAAAAATCGATAGTTTTTCCTTATAAATCTGTGTGCCCCTCCCACAATCCTTTAAGTTTGTTTCTCCGTTTATTGTATATATATATATATATATATTTTTTTTTTATGTAACCTATATATAGGCTGTAATTCTTTATGTACTTCAGTGTTCCTGAGGATGTCATTAGACGAAAGCGCTTGAGCACCATTCTGTATTTCCTTTCGTTCGTGGTTTTATTCATCATATATATATATATATATATATATATATATATTATATGGGATGAATTTCACAATTAAGCTTCATATATATAATTCAGGGTTAGGTCAATTATGTTAATTAACTTAACTTTTTTGCCGATTAACCGATTAAATTAATTAATTTAACTTAACTACTTAAATTTAAAAAAAGTTTAACTTCACTTAAATTGAAATATCTCCAAATTAATTGATTAACTTTGACTAATTTTCAATTAATTTTCCCATAAAAATGCTGTTTTTTGTTTGAATGAAATGTAATAGGTTAAGAGATGAAAGGATTAAGAACCTCATCTTTTGTAAAGTTAACAAGCATGTTTAATTTGTAAGTGAAGTATATATGATATTTTATGCGTCCAATTTGAATGTTGTTGGTAAGGAATCTGGGATCAAGTAAAATAAGCTCCCCCAGCCTTCTTTAATTAGCCTTATAAGTCTAACTAACGAAAAATATCACGACCTAACCTAACCAATCGTTAAGTCAACTGTACGGCAGTGTACGCCCTTGACGATTGGTTAGGTTAGGTCGTGATATTTTCGTTAGTTAGCCTTATAAGGCTAATTAAAGAAGGCTGGGGGTGCTTATCTTTACTTGATCCGGAATCTGGATTATGTTCAGTGTCAGTAGTGTACAATATAAAATACAGTTTAGAAAACAATTTGTTATTAAATTTATTTTGCCTTCATTTCTACATTGGAAAACTATTATATGCCTAAAAGTTGAGACGTGTTGATAAAAGTTGAGTTGGAGACCATAAACAAATTTAATTTATTTATAAGAAACAGAAAAATAATAAAAGCTTATAGAAAAAATTAACTTTATGTCTTGCCTGTATAATATGCAAAAAACACATATAATTTATCAGACATTGACAACCACACATACAAGGTGATCCCATAATTATAGGTTTATCATTACATTGATTAGGTATATATAATGATGATTCTACAGAGTACTTCCAAAAAGAAAAGGTTAATTGATTAAGTTAATTGATTAACTTTCAAATTAACTTTACTAGTTAATTTTTTAAATTTGCATTAACTTAACTTAAGGTAAGAATCTTAAATTAACTTAACTAATTAATTGTGGAAGTTAATCGACCCAACCCTGATATATATATATATATATGAATAGAAACGACATAAGTGTTAAGGAACGTTTCTGCACACGAGGAGGAGAGATAACGAATAAATGAAAAATGAGGCGAACCGCCCGGGAATCGAACCCAGGGCCTTCCAATTGCCGGTTGGACGCTCTACCATTATGCTACGGACCTCACTCAATCACAAATCGAAATTCTCCCACTAGGGCAGAAACCAATGCACTGAGAGGGCACCCTCGCAAATCGCGAATATGCGCATATAACTGCAATGACCGCGCAGTATATAAATGAATAGAAACGACATAAGTGTTAAGGAACGTTTCTGCACACGAGGAGGAGAGATAACGAATAAATGAAAAATGAGGCGAACCGCCCGGGAATCGAACCCAGGGCCTTCCAATTGCCGGTTGGACGCTCTACCATTATGCTACGGACCTCACTCAATCACAAATCGAAATTCTCCCACATAGGGCAGAAACCAATGCCCTGAGAGGGCACCCTCGCAAATCGCGAATATGCGCATATAACTGCAATGACCGCGCAGTATATAAATGAATAGAAACGACATAAGTGTTAAGGAACGTTTCTGCACACGAGGAGGAGAGATAACGAATAAATGAAAAATGAGGCGAACCGCCCGGGAATCGAACCCAGGGCCTTCCAATTGCCGGTTGGACGCTCTACCATTATGCTACGGCCCTCACTCAATCACAAATCGAAATTCTCCCACATAGGGCAGAAACCAATGCCCTGAGAGGGCACCCTCGCAAATCGCGAATATGCGCATATAACTGCAATGACCGCGCAGTATATAAATGAATAGAAACGACATAAGTGTTAAGGAACGTTTCTGCACACGAGGAGGAGAGAGAACGAATAAATGAAAAATGAGGCGAAACCGCCCGGGAATCGAACCCAGGGCCTTCCAATTGCCGGTTGGACGCTCTACCATTATGCTACGGACCTCACTCAATCACAAATCGAAATTCTCCCACATAGGGCAGAAACCAATGCCCTGAGAGGGCACCCTCGCAAATCGCGAATATGCGCATATAACTGCAATGACCGCGCAGTATATAAATGAATAGAAACGACATAAGTGTTAAGGAACGTTTCTGCACACGAGGAGGAGAGATAACGAATAAATGAAAAATGAGGCGAACCGCCCGGGAATCGAACCCAGGGCCTTCCAATTGCCGGTTGGACGCTCTACCATTATGCTACGGACCTCACTCAATCACAAATCGAAATTCTCCCACATAGGGCAGAAACCAATGCCCTGAGAGGCACCCTCGCAAATCGCGAATATGCGCATATAACTGCAATGACCGCGCAGTATATAAATGAATAGAAACGACATAAGTGTTAAGGAACGTTTCTGCACACGAGGAGGAGAGATAACGAATAAATGAAAAATGAGGCGAACCGCCCGGGAATCGAACCCAGGGCCTTCCAATTGCCGGTTGGACGCTCTACCATTATGCTACGGACCTCACTCAATCACAAATCGAAATTCTCCCACATAGGGCAGAAACCAATGCCCTGAGAGGGCACCCTCGCAAATCGCGAATATGCGCATATAACTGCAATGACCGCGCAGTATATAAATGAATAGAAACGACATAAGTGTTAAGGAACGTTTCTGCCCTATGTGGGAGAATTTCGATTTGTGATTGAGTGAGGTCCGTAGCATAATGGTAGAGCGTCCAACCGGCAATTGGAAGGCCCTGGGTTCGATTCCCGGGCGGTTCGCCTCATTTTTCATTTATTCGTTATCTCTCCTCCTCGTGTGCAGAAACGTTCCTTAACACTTATGTCGTTTCTATTCATTTATATACTGCGCGGTCATTGCAGTTATATGCGCATATTCGCGATTTGCGAGGGTGCCCTCTCAGGGCATTGGTTTCTGCCCTATGTGGGAGAATTTCGATTTGTGATGTTGAGTGAGGTCCGTAGCATAATGGTAGAGCGTCCAACCGGCAATTGGAAGGCCCTGGGTTCGATTCCCGGGCGGTTCGCCTCATTTTTCATTTATTCGTTATCTCTCCTCCTCGTGTGCAGAAACGTTCCTTAACACTTATGTCGTTTCTATTCATTTATATACTGCGCGGTCATTGCAGTTATATGCGCATATTCGCGATTTGCGAGGGTGCCCTCTCAGGGCATTGGTTTCTGCCCTATGTGGGAGAATTTCGATTTGTGATTGAGTGAGGTCCGTAGCATAATGGTAGAGCGTCCAACCGGCAATTGGAAGGCCCTGGGTTCGATTCCCGGGCGGTTCGCCTCATTTTTCATTTATTCGTTATCTCTCCTCCTCGTGTGCAGAAACGTTCCTTAACACTTATGTCGTTTCTATTCATTTATATACTGCGCGGTCATTGCAGTTATATGCATATATATATATATATATATATATAAGTTATATATATATATATATTAGTCCCTCCCGTAAAGAAAATCTCGTAACCTTGAAATAAGGCTCAATTTCAGAAGATTTTTGCTGAATAATAAAATCCTCGAATTTTTAAAACTTTTTTTTTTACTCCAAAATAATTCATTGTAAAGCTGACTATTAGATTTCTTAAAGAATTCTTACAGAGTTCATAAAAACTTCTCAAATCATTCTTCAATTATATTTTCTGTAAAAATAATCGCATAAAAATTAATTAAATAAACCATTTTTATTAAAAAATGGAGAATTCCTCCATGTTAAAACGTTATTAACATTTATTTCCTATAAACTTCTTGTTAATAAAACGAAGCCTTCATAATGGTACAGAACGGCTTCCTTAACTCTCGAGGCGAGTTCTTTAAGGCGTTCGAGGAGAGTCATTTAAGTATAAAGCACAATAGCTTCCGATTAATGCGATTGAGCATTTAGTTAAACCGAGTTTTCCCGATAACTACTTACACGTGCTTTCTTTCTGGAAAGTCTTTGTGATTACAGTATATTATTAATGGTGTTCCCCCTGCTGTTTTTAAGAACTGTGCTTCTGTGCTGACACCCTGCCTACCGTTGCCTAGGCAAACTCTTTCGTCTTTGTCTTTCATTTGGTACTTTTCCTTCCTGCTGGAAGTTCGCTTTCATTCAGCCCTGTCCCAAAGAAGGGTGACCACTCTCAACCCTCCAACCATCGTCCAATTGCTTTGATTGCTTGCCTTTCTAAAGTTTTTGAATCTATCCTTAATAGGAAGATTCTTAAACACCTTTCTTCTCACAATTTCACATATTTCTACATTTTTAAAGGTCCGATAGTCGCATGGTTTTTTCGACTTTCTTTTTGCGAAATTATAGAAGTACTTTGAGTTAGCCTTTATCGCTTCTATAGCGTCGTCTTCTTCTTTTTCTGCATGCTTCTCGATTAGTTCCTCTATGACGACATCGATACTTTGCAGTTTATCATTTAATATATTAACTTTTGCTATTGCGCTAGCCATATCCAAAGCTTTTGATGGAGTCTGGCACAAATCTTTAATTTCCAAACTGCCCTCTTTCGGTTTCTATCCTTCTATCTGTGCCCTCATCTCTAATTTCCTTTCTGGACGATCTATAGCTGCAGTTGTAGAGGGTCACTGTTCTTCTCCTAAAGCTATTAACAGTGGTGTTCCTCAGGGTTCTGTACTGTCACCCACACTTTTCCTTTTATTTATTAATGATCTTTTAATTCGCACTTCCTGTCCTATTTACTCCTATGCCGATGATTCCACTCTTCACTTCTCCACCCGCTTCCCAAAACATCCCTCACAGCAGTCGCTTCATGATTCGAGTGAGGCGGCTATGGGGCACCTGATCTCTGATCTTTCTGCTATATCTGATTGGGGCAGAGAAAACCTTGTGGCTTTCACTGCCTCAAAAACTCAGTTCCTCCATCTGTCTACTCGTCACAATCTTCCACACGACGATCCCCTTATCTTCAACAACACACAACTCGATCCTTCCTCTTCTCTTAACATTCTTGGCGTTTCCTTTTCTCGTGATCTTTCCTGGAAAGATCACATATACTCTCTTTCTAAAACAGCTTCTAAGAGGTTAGGTGTGCTGTACCGCCTCCGCGGTTTCTTCACCCACACTCAGTTGCTGTCTCTGTACTGGGGTCTTGTTCGCTCCTGTATGGAGTATGCTTCCCATGTGTGGGGTGGTTCAACCCACACACCCGTACTTGACGGGGTGGAATCAAAGGCTTTCCGTCTCATCAGTTCCCCGCCTCTTACTGATTGTCTTCAATCTCTCTCTCTTCTCCGCAATGTTGCCTCACACTCGCTTTACTATCGCTATCATAAAGGACATTGCTCTTCTGAACTCTCTAACTGCATCCCTCCTCCTTTAAGGAGAGCACGCAGTACCAGACTTTTTACACTTTCTCATTCCTATTCTGTCCAACTATCTAATGCAAGGGTTAATCGATATTTTCAGTCTTTCATCTACTCAACCGGTCAACTCTGGAACAATCTTCCTCAATCTATCTTTCCTCCTGTCTATGACCTCCCATCTTTCAAACGCAGAGTGTCTAGGCATCTCGAAAACCCCAGACCTTCCTGCATAAAAAAAAAAAGTCTTTGATGCATTATTAACTCGTATCAATCGCTGGAAGCATTTATTAGAAGCTTAGAGGCATGATACTTTATTAAATAATTATTTGTACATGAGAAAATATATCAATGAATAATTTCAATAAGGATTATCCCATAAAATACTACTCTCTACCTACACATTTATCAGAAGTTCAGACGTTCACTTAATACACACACACACACACACACACACACACACACACACACACACACACACACGCACACACACACACACACACACACACACACATATATATATACATATATCGTAAAGAACGACGCTTGTATAGGAGAACATTCCGCGCAAGATGAGGAGAGAGAACGAACAAATGAAAAAATGAGGTAACCACCCGGGAATCGAACCCGGGATCTTCCGATTGCCGGTCAGATATGATAACCACTACACCATGGTCCTCACTCATGGTATGTAGGGGAATTACGACTTCTGATCGAGTGAGGACCATGGTGTAGTGGTTATCATATCTGACCGGCAATCGGAAGATCCCGGGTTCGATTCCCGGGTGGTTACCTCATTTTTTCATTTGTTCGTTCTCTCTCCTCATCTTACGCGGAATGTTCTCCTATACAAGCGTCGTTCTTTACGTTATTTATACTGCGTGTTCTTTGCAGTTGAAATGTATATATATATATATATATATATATATATATATATATCAGTGCTTAGTACATTCATAATTATAGCTTAAGTGGGACTAAGCTAGAAAGTTTAATATTTTTCACACAGAGCATGCTACAGGGTGCCCCATAGGTCAGTGTAGGGTTAATTTAATTGCTATACTTAGTTCTACACTGGTTTGTGGAATACTCTGTACGTTCCGTTAGTGTTCATCATACATTCATATATGCTCACATTAAAACAGAAATGGAGAATAAACAAACTATAACGCGGGAAATGTTCATTATAGATGCAGACGAGCTTTATACCGTCGTATAGACAAGTTGGAGGCGATCCAGTGCGAGAGAATTGAAAGGATTTTGACAATGAGGCGCTCGAATAGTTTCAAAAACATGCTTATTCCACTCGTAAAAGAATTGAAAAATGTATGTTTATCCACCTCTCAAGTTATCTATTCTCCCACACCCGCTTGGACTTTGGGTGTAGTCATTCATCGTCTAGAGAGAGAGAGAGAGAGAGAGAGAGAGAGAGAGAGAGAGAGAGAGAGAGAGAGAGATTTCACCTTCCTCTTCGTAAGACTGTATATAGAGAAAGTATTTTTGATTGATAGTCTCCTCCAGATTCATTCCCACTTCGAGACTTTAAATTTAAGTCGACCGCACGCATAAGCGCTGCGATCGCCCTATTTTGCATGGATTTAGGTGATGGATGAGGACTTAAATCGCGCACTTTTTATCTCGTTCATAAATCAAATTACGCAAATTCGTTTTTCACCAAAGTATCATTACAGGCTCCGAGTGATACAAATGGAAATGTTGACTCGCAAATAGTCATTGACAAAAGACGGTGTGTTCCGTTTAATTTCAAAAATGCAAAACTAACATGTTTATTCTCGTTTAATTTTGACGTTTTCTTTATGGAAGTTAACGTTCATTTTTCGTTTGCTATTTTATATTCCGTTGATGGTTTCATTCAGTATATTACGTTGAATTTCGTTTTATTTTACATTACAGTATTTTATGTACGTCATTTAGGCGAAGGGAAATGCATGGTAAATATTAAACTGAAGCAAAGTACAATATTTTATTCCGAATGGTGATCGTATGGTAACTTTACAGTAATTGTAAATCTGAAAACATTTATTTCTCGCGCTGGTCACTTAATTGTGCCCATCATCCCGACCTGGCGCTACTTTTACACGTTATTCCTTGCACAGTTGACGCATCCGTCCTCCCTACAAACCAGCTTTTTAGTGCCACTCACAAAGAAATCCGTACCCCGTGCCCGGAGCTAAGAACACAATTACGTAACTTTAGAGGAAATAAAAGTTTCCACATTTACAGCTACCGCGCAGTTACTTTTCCCTCAACCTCCTTCCTCAACCTCTGTATTTTATATAAAAAAGTATAAAAAGTTTTAAAATAACTAATCAGGATGTAAAATGATTTAAAGAGTATTAAAATTAATTGACGACAAAAATGGAGGTTCGAGTAAATAAGAAAAGTGAATTTAAGTCTCCATCTTTACTATTTCCGTCTTCAGACCAATATTACTGTCTAAAGATGGATCAGCTAAAATCTATTTTTACTTATATGAAATTGTTGACGGAAGACCAATTTCTTACTTTCGAGAATAAAAAAAAAAAGGTTGAAAGAAAAGCAAGGATCAAATTAAACTTTAATGGTTTTCATTTGTTAGGAAAATAACGTTTTAGTGTGTGTGTATATATATAACAGGGAATCTGTGTAACTAGGGATTTCATGAAATTCCTAAAATGTTCAGGGATTTCATGTAAGGTTAAGTCGTGATATTTAGTTTTAACGAAAATATCACGACGTAACCTAACCAATCGTCAAGGGCGTACAGTTGACCTAACTGGGCACTCAATTAACCAGACATTTAATATTTTCCCCTATATTTCTTGTATATATTAAGGTAGGTTGATTTTCCGCATTTTTTTAGATATCGACTTTGGACTAGTCGAGATAGTCAGGGCTTAATATGATAATAACTGACAAAAATTTCAGATCCCTAGCTTTAACCGTTTTTTGAGGAAACCGTTTCAAAAATCGTCAAAAAATCGTACCGAAAAATACACATTTTCGCAATTTTCGGCCGAAAAAACATGCTATTTTCATAAACAAATCCTAAAAAAAGTTACAATTTTATTGAAAAAAAGTAAAAAAAACATGTACAGAGTCAAATAGACACATTTAGATCCCAAGATCATCATAATTTTCACTGTAAGAGCCCTTAGAAGCAAAGGAAGGCCTCATCTGGCGGCTTAGGGCTTTGGCCAGAATGTGTTTGTGCCTTGATTCGAGTCCATAAACAGTATGGGAAGCTTCAGATGTCAGCTTCACGGCCCTTTTAACACTCTGAGAATGTGAAGGCAGATCAGGCAGCTCCAGCTTGGTGCCATTCAGCAATGCTTCTTGTCTGTCACAGAGCTGGGCACTTGCGGTTTTTTTGCGGTACTGCGGTACTGCGGTACTACCGCACTACCAAACCGGTACCGCATAACGCAGTACCGCAAAAAATGCGGTAGCGGTACTGCTGTACTTTCAGCGATCCTTTGCGGTACTGCGTTATGCGGTACCGGTTTGGTAGTGCGGTAGTACCGCAGTACCGCAGTACCGCAAAAAAAACGCAAGTGCCCAGCTTTGCTTCTTGAAGCTCCTGGTCAGAAAAGTCTTCTGTGAGAGCAGGTTCATAGATGCCACTTTGAGAAAGGTTGATTAGTTCTGACCAGTGGGTAGCTTCAATGTTGATGGCTGTGATCTTCTTCAGCCTCTTCTTGGCTGGCTTCCCACTTCTGAAAGAATAATAATTAATTTATTTTTTATTCCAGTTTAAGATTTAATCCCTATTAGTCTCAGAATTGCTGATTTAAATTAAACTTAAATTAAAAAAACCCGAGTTCTATAAATCCCCATAATCGAATTTCTTTTCAGAAAGAAGGTAAGATTATTTCCATTATCAGAGGGAAAGGGGGGAATTGGGATAAGAAAATGTGAAAAAAAATTCGATTATGGAGATTTATAGAACTCGGCCTATTTTTTTATTAAATAAATCCCCATAATCAATTTTTTTTTTCACATTTTTTTAAATTAATAAATGCTTACCTAATGGACAGAATTTTCTTGAGAGCAGCTTCTCTCACTTCCAAGTCATCAGACTTCATCATGGAGTACGGCACATTCTCGGGCAGCAAGGCAAAAGCATTGTACTTCAGGTTCTTGAAAGCAACACCCTGGATTTCTTCAGACTGATGCTTGATCCTCTGGATCATGTTGAAGATGTACAGCTGCTAATTGTGGAACTTGCTGTCCCTTTTGATCTCAAACCAACTGACTGCATACACTTCCACAATGAACTTGATGGCCTGGTAAAGCTTATCCTGTAGTTCTGTAGGGTAAGCACCTCTGGTCCACAGACACATCAATCTAATTGCCAAAGTCAACCATCTTGCATGGTTTAATGGTCCAATTTTCCAGGCAGCAAATCTTGGGTTGACTTTGCCCCTGGAAATTCCAAGCACATACTCCAAAAGAAGCCTCTGGTCGCTACTGAGATCATTCAGTGTCTCCTCAGCAAATTCCATGTCATCCAGGGGGCCACTGAGTTTGGTGAATTCCACTTGTGGCAGATCTTGGTAGTCAATTTCACAGTTTTCCCAGCGGACCAGTGAAAGCAGTGGGACTTGTGGTACTGCCATCAAGATGCTTGAAAACAGCTCTGAAAGGAAGCTCATTCTGATGGAGTGAACAGCCAATGGTGTGCAATTTCCGCTCAATTTTATTTTCCAGAGCTGTTACAAGGCCTCCCTCCCAGCCAGTGTTTGTATTTGTGTTGTCAAGGAGGACAGCTTTCAGGGTATGAACACTGTTAAACTCCTCCAAGACACTAGCAACTTCTTCACCAAGAAGAACTCGTCGCACCTTTAATTGGGATGACTGTGAGTAAGATATGTTCCACTTTCAGTTCCCGGCTCCTTTGTGAAAGTCAAATGGTGCTCTTGTCCCTTTCCTTTCTTCAGCTTAGTCTCCCCATTTTCATCCTTAACTTCTCTGTACAGCAAAGTGTCCTTGTCAACTTTCCCATCAACCCCAATACAGACTAACTTTTCCAGACCCTCATTGTGCTTTTCATCATTTTTCACTTTCATTCTAGTTTTTCCCTGTCCATTTTCGATTTATCAACTATTATCTGTTTCACATCAAGGCCAGGCTTAAGCAGGTCCATAGCTTGTAAGTCCAGGAGGAAGGCATTAGCAAGACTTGCCCCAAGATTGGAAGAAACATCACCCCTGATCAGTTCCATGGCATATCTGGGGGTTTCAAAAAGCTGTAACCTACACTCGGGTGCCTCCTTGGCTTGAACTCTTCAGCTTCACCACCAGATGGCTGAAATGAAAATAAAAAATAAATTACTAAAGCGAAAATGGGGGAAAATAGGGGAAAAAGTAGGGAAAAATATGGGTAAAAATCGACGAAAATGGGCGGAAATAAGAATAAATTACTTAAACGAAAATGGGGGGGAAAAGTGGGAAAGTAGGGGGGGAAATGGGTAAAAATTCAGGTAAAAAGTCGGCGAAAATGGTCGAAAAAAAGAATAAATTACTAAAGCGAAAATAGGCGAAAAAAAGTGGGAAATAGGGACAAAAAGTAGGGATAAATTTTGGTAAAAATGGGATAAGATATAAGAAAAAAAATATATTACCTCTCCTGATTCTCCTGAGCTGGATTCAAAAGAAATATCTTGTGAAGGTGTGGAGGCAAAAGTGGCCAAATCCACTTCCTGCTGCTGTTGAATCTGGCTCTGTAATCTTTTTGCTTCAGCTGCAGCCCTCTGGTCTCTCTTCACAGCAGCTTTATCCACAGATCCCAGCTGGAAAGAGCCCTCCTTGTGTCCTATTTTGGCCCTCTGATCTCTCCAGTATTCCCCCTCCTCTACTGGAACTTGAAATATTAAAGTATATTAAATAGCGGATCTAAAATAAGAGATAAAATCCTGAAAAAAATTGATTATTAATTGCCTTGTCATTTACTACTTTGGCAGACGAAATAAGGCCCCTCATTCTTTTAAAATCGTCATCATCTTCCCATAATGATATGGGTTTTTTAATCCATTCCCTAGATGAGTTGAGAAGTCTGAATAGGTACCAAGATCTTGGACCTATGAGGCGATGAAGTGTGACACCCTGCTTCAGAGTAGGGAGGATAGGCTGACCTGGTGTGAACTCTTGAGGAGGATTATATTTTCTTAATTCTTTGCCCATCTTAACCTTTTCTTCATTATTAACAGAGCCATACAAAGCCATGGGGACGAGCTCTTCAGTCAAGTACCAATAATGACCTCGAAAAATGGCTAGGGCAGATTTGGCAACCTCACTGTCTATTTTTTTGTATTTTATCAATTCATTGTAGAATCTAAGATCATTCATAGGAGCGTCGTATGATTTAGTACAGGACAACCAATATTTTCCATAAAAAAGGGATGTACGAGTAAACTGAAAAAATCTTTCAAGTTTTTGAATAGTGACATCATCGTAGCCAGCTTGGTGAGAGAAGGCATACATTTTATTGCTGTAAAGGATTGAAGCCATCCATCTTGCATGATGGAAGGCTCCTGGCTTAATCCAATGAATTCCTCTGGAAGGCACTTCATTCAGAATGAGGAGAATTGTCTCTGCCAATTCTCTATAGTCAACGCGAGGAAGGGAACTCTTTTGGTTAAGAATATCATTCATGAAACTGATGCTGGATTCTCTCATATCTCTTAAATACCTATCTTTTATTTCACGGTGTCTGTGAGGCAGTTTAGTGTCAATATTTTTCCAAGCACTTTCTCTAAAGTTCTTGAAGGCTTCATTTTCAGGCGAATTAGTTTTGCCAAATATTCTGATGTAGACAGTAGCCAAAATCCTCTCAGAAATATGATGACGGCATGCCAGCCACAGTAATTTTTTTCCAAGAAGTTCTTCTACCTTTTGGCATGCACTTTTTTCCATCCGGTGTTTGAGGCAGTTGTATCAAATTCAGGCCCATACACATTGTCTTCTAGCTTCCATTCTGAGATGGTTTCAAACACGCTTGTTGCTTTTGCTGATCCGGTACTGTCTTTGATTTTTGCTACGGAGAGTAATTTCTCAAAATCATTTTCCCCAGTAACTAGTATTGCCAATCTTTCCTCCTTTCCACCTGATAAATTACAGATCATTTTGCTATCCCAGTGGATCAGAACATACTGGGGAGGAACGAAATCACCTTGGATGTCCTGCCTTAACCTATAGCATATTGAAATTGAATCTTTTTCTGATATATTTGATATAAGTGGACCATTTCTAACAGGAGAAAAGGTATGTTCAATGGATCTACAAAAAAAGGTCATAAGTGGGACACCCTAATGGAGATTACATTTTGGGTCATATAATGCAGGCCTCTCAAAGCAGCATCGCATTCAACATGAACAACTTCACGATAGACATACAGGCTACACCTTATACTCTTAACTTCAATTCTCAGACTATTTACAGACGGCATATAAACCTTGATCGCGTGCTCGTAAACTGGCCGCAGACTGCAAGCTCGAGTTTGATTGTAATATGGGTCCTGAAGAGTTGAGAAGGGTAGAGCAGGAAAAGAATGTTCTTATTGTTGTATTTGGAATGGATGATCGTCGTAGGACTCCGTATGTTTTTAAAAGTAGTGTGAGAGAACGTACAAGACCTCTACTTATTTTAGGGCTGTCAGGGACAACGTACCTCCCCATCCGCAATATAAGGGCTCTTTACGCGAGTTATGATAAAAGTCGAAAATGGAAGGCATCTTGATTTGTGTAAGGGATGTCGCGAGTTTGCGAAGGATATAGTGAAACATTGTAATGATTGCCACATGATATGCGAGCAGTGTAAAAGCTCCAAATGTGAGTCGTGTAGTTGACGCTGAGAAGAGGGACTGTAATGTATGTAGACGCACATTTTTCAATAATAGCCGTTTTGAATTCCATAAATCAAATGGTACGTGCAGGAAAATGAGAATCTGCGAATACGGCATGTTTCATATGATGGACAACTGGGGAAAATTCGAGCACAAATGCGATGAAATTCACTGTTCTACATGCCATGAGAAATATAAGGCAGATGATATAAAGCATGTGTGTTATATGAAAGACGTCAAACCTAAAAATAATTGTGTAACTAACTGTATACTACGAGATAGAGACATACACGGATGCTGAAACCAAAGAGGTTATCCCACATTTACTTGTAAGCCAGACTATCTGCGACGAGTGCATGAACGTCGACTGTGATGAGTGTCGCAAATGTGGTAAACAAACAAACGTTTTTAAAACGAGCGCACACGACACCCCCGTGAAACTCTTTGTGTCTTATATTGTCAAGTTAGCGGACAAGTTAAAAAAAAATGAATGCGTACATTGTGGCCCATAACGGCGCAAAATTTGATACACAATTCCTTTATAAGGAACTGCTTGAACACGAATCATCAGATATATTTACAGGCGATCCCCTGAAAAGAGGAAACAAGCTTGTACAAATGCAAATAAGAGGTAATGTTCAGTTTAAAGACACTTTATTATTCACACCTTGTAAATTAGCCAAGCAACCAAGGTAATGAGCGTAACCGACGAAGTTTCAAAAGGGTATTTCCTTTACACTTTCCTCACTAACGAAACTTTAAATTACGTAGGCCTACCACCCCTCAAACATTATTTTAACTATGCCAACATGAGTGATAGTGAGTGTGAAGATTTTGACCGCTACTACAACAGTTTTAATGAAGATATTCCTTACAATATAGCGGATGAATGTGAGCGTTATTGCGTGAATGATGTACGCATACTTAGAGTATGTTTCCAGGCCTTTAGAAGGATGTACATTGACCGGTTCACTGCGACCCGCTACAAGCCGCAACCACGATCGCCTCATTGTGCTTTACGGTGTTCAGGAACAACTTCATGCCTAAAGACACACTAGCCGTCATTCACCGAAACAACCCACGCAGTTATGGGCATAAGGCTATTTACTGGCTCATACACCTACAGTAATAGACCGGTGTATATATAAAACACGCTCGCAACACGGGGGAAGTGGCCATTAAGATCAATGGTCATGTTTTTGGGGTGGATGGGCTAGCGAAGACCTTGCCACTGGTGAGAAGACTGCATACTAGGGTGTATCATGCTCATTGAAGCGCGAATTTCAAGATTGGCAGTATGTGTCGTGGGACTAAAACCAGTCTCACGAGTGATCTATAGGCTTCGGACCTATGTCTCTCTCTCGATTCAACCGGTTAGGTGAAATAGGTGCAGGATTTAAACCTTTACCGGGGGGGGGACCCGGGGCTAAACGTCACCGACCATGTGAACTCGGGGAATGCCCTATGATTCCAGTAAAATGCTAATGATTTGGCAAAAAAATTTTCAGCAGTCTTGTAGCTAATGTTTAGGCACACAGGAGACCCCCCCCCCCCCATCTCCGGTGCCTATAGCCTCCCATAAGGCATAGGTTCGGTAATAAGCTGAAAAATGCCACGGGACAGATAACGACTTTGCGCGATGTAGCATGTAGCTGCATAAAGTAGCGCAGACATTTTGAAGTAGCGGTATGTATCCGTTCTTTTTTTTTAGGTTTCGTAAAGTTTTACGTACCCTGTTTTTTTCCTGGTCCCCTATGAAGTCATATGAATATTGAGACACTTGATTCTAGGGGGTCTTGCGGCCCACACGGGCCTCGGGTCCCTATACGTTAACTAATACGTAGCGCTAATAGGCTTAAGTCCCAAAGCCAAGTTACGAAAGATGATACGGTAGATTGACTTTAACGAGGTAAGCCCTAAGCTTTTGGCGACGAGAGTAGAACCACAGCAAACTGTCAATTGTGCTGGGAGGGGTTCTCTCGTCTTTTCATAGGGCATCGTCCTGCACTCTGGATCAGTATTGCTGCTACGGCTGAAGATCAATAGATTACATTAACCTGCTTCACGTCAACGCGAAGAAGAGGCGACGTCAAACCGAAACATCAACGCGCTGGTGGCCAAACTTCAGCACATATTCATACCAACACTGTATTATTCCTAACATATGGAAACAAGGTAAAATTATTACACTACTCAAACCAAACAAAAATCCAACAGAACCAGCTTCCTATAGACCCATTACTTTACTATGCACACCTTCCAAAGTAACAGAAAGACTAATCTCACCACTCAACCACGACATTACTCACTAACCTCACGCAGCACATCATGGATGGCATCAACTCCAGACGACCAGCTCAACGTAAACTATTAGCAACAGTAGACATTAGTAAAGCATTTGATGCTATCCCACGCTTCCCTCTCATAAACAAAATACTCAACACAAACATGCACAATAACACTAAAAGATGGCTGAGCAACTATCTTTCAGGAAGATACTCACATGTCACATTTAATGGCAAGTCATCCAAAAACAAGCTTTATCCGAACGGGGCTCCTCAAGGCTCTGTTCTCTCACCAACACTCTTCAACTTATACATGCAGGACATTCCAACACCCATAGATAACAAGCTTACTTTATCATCATATGCAGATAACATCACTCTAACATCCACCCACAACAACATCGATACCGCTACAAATAACCTACAAACATACATAAACAGTATACAAGACTGGCTCACACACAATAGACTCAAAGTAGCGCCCACAAAATCAACCATCACCTTGCTTACAAGCAACACAAAAGAATAGAAAACTCCACAGCTTACACTAAACAACACCAACATTCCACACACTCAGAGGACCAAAATACTTGGGGTCACATAAAACACATCATTATCTTTTGCAAACCACATTCAGGACATTAAAAACAAATGTACGTCAAGACTTAACACGCTTAGGGTACTAACAGGCACAAACTTTGGACACCAGCAGGAAACAACATCACTTATATGCAAACAATATATTCGCTCAGTAATGGACTATGCTAGCCCATGCTGGGCACCCATTATCTCAAACACACACATAAACACCTTACAGACAATACAAAACAACGCACTTCGTATCATTACAGGATGCGCTCAAACAACACCAATAGAACACCTGCACACAGAAACAAAAATACTGAAAGTTAGGGAACATTTAGACATGAGGGGAACGCAATTCATGGCATCAGCGACAACTAACCCACAACACCCTTGCCACTACATGTACAATCATGCACCGACACCTCGCACCATTAAGGTAACACCAGAGAGACATTATAACCAAACGCTCCATTCCATACCACGCCCCACAGACATCACACAGTACAGAAAACACATACACACACACACCTAACTCACAAAGCACTGAAACGACTCGGTCCGAATGCGTCCGAGGTGCGAAGCCGCCACCCATTAACAGGTCAGAGATCAGCCTGAGCAGATCGGACCGAGTTAACTTAGCACGATTCCGATGTGAACATCACCCCAACTTACGGGCATATAAACACAGACTAGACAACTCCACAGACGACACCTGCCACACATTATGACAGACTGTACCGCTCTGCACAACAACGAACACAACACAACATCACTAGTGCGCTGAACCTCTGGTCCACTCCGGAGGGCGATTGGTTACCTGCGTGCCGCAGGCTTGCTCGATTAGGGTAGGCTGATCGGCTAAACAACAACAACAACAACAACCTGCTTCTCGCTGATGTTCCCGGCAACGCGAACAAGTTGATTCAGATGCGGCGACGGTCCCGGGGAGGTGATCGCCCGCCCTTTCTTCCCTTTACCCGACGACCCTGGATTCCTTTGAACGGTGTTATAGGAGCGGGTGCTCTGAAGTGCGTTCTAGTTGCGGCGACGTCTGGTGCCGTCATCAGTCTTTGACACTGTGGTTCGCGGGTGCGCCTCGTTGGTCAAATCTTTTCCCCTAGGCAATACTCGTAATCTTTCTGAATTAATTAATGAACAAAAAGCGGAACCAACCAGAATATATATATAGCAGCGTCGTAGTAACTTTAACGTCTCGAGCCGTCGACTGCATGAACTCTGCGCTCACGGGTAATGATGGGTCGGGCGATCTACTCCACGCCTGTTCGGGGCAACTTGGCACGATGCGCAGCGGCAGCGGCTGTTTCGGGGAGGAGTTCGCTCTTTTCTTCGCCTGTGCCGCGGACCCTAGATTTTGGTTTAGAAGGGGTTGACATTTGCGGACGTAAGAAGAGCGTTTTAGCTGCCGCGACGTCTGAAACCAATTGGCGCCGAAATAGGTTAAGCTCTTAGTGGTAGGAGCGTTAACCAGTCGGTGAGAAGCAGAACTGAAATCGTCAACTACGTCTCAATATGAAGGAACCAGGCGTGATAGGTTGGCTTTACTGAGGTTAGGTGTTGTCGCATCTAATAGCCTTATGCCCTGGCAACGGGAGCCGAACCGCAGGAAGTGGCGATACAACAAGGAGGAGCTAGCTCTCTTTTCTTCATAAGATTGCGTGAACCCTGGAATCAGATGGGTTGGGAGATAGGGTTTTGAATCCACGTCAGTCGCGAAGAGCGTGGGAGTGACTGTTACGTCTCAAGCCCGTCGTTCGCGTTCAATCTGAGCTCACGGATGAAAATCAATAGGTTACATTAACCTACTTCTCGCCGATGTTCATGGCAACGCGAACAAGTTGATTCAGATGCGGCAACAGGCCGCAACAGGCTCTTTTCTTCGCTTTATCCGACGACCCTGGAAACCTTTGAACGGTGTCATAGGAGCAGATGTTCTGAAGAGCGTCTTGTTGTACATTCTTTCATCACATTCAAACTGTGGTTCCCGGGCGTGCCTCGTAGGTCAATCCTTCGCGCCTGGGCCCTATCTACCGAATAACGCCTCAGATGTCCGAGGTGATAAGTCCAAGATCGATGATTCGAATTACGTCCTCGAAATTCATCGACGGTTAAAATGTGGCAGGTCCATTTTAACCTAACCTATGAGAAATAGGTAAGTCCCTTCTACCGCCAAGAAGGAAACAATTAAGCCATGTGTGGGTTTATAGAGGAGGAAGTTGATTGCTCTCCGCCTCGAACGCATTTGACTTCGGTCAGATCATTTGTATAGGTAAGGGGAAAATACTGCAGTCGACTTGTGCGTTTCGCAAGAAAAATGAATCTCGTCGGTACGTAAAATTGAAAATAGGTCATAGGTCAATAGGTCAAATCCGAAAAAAATATAAAAATCAATAGGGCATAGGTCACAGGTCATAGGTAACTAGCGACGGGCGAGATTGAGCTCACAGATTCGGCTACAAATCTTGTGAGTTTCAGTAGGGAGGTATTTGGTTTACAAGATGTGAGAAAGTGAGTTTATGCCCTGCCGTTCTCACAGAACTACCTATTGAATTAATTCCCTTAGGATTGTGAGACGGGGGTCTACCTAAAGGCAAACTCACAGGTTACCCATTGGGTATTGTAGTCTGTATTCCTATGTAAAATTAAATTTTAGGAGGGGTTTGTTTTCTTGAACTTTTGTTAAAAATCACGTTTAAGTGTTCAAATTTCCACTTTTTCGTTTTCTGGTTATGTACAGAACAGCTGTGCAGGACATACACTGTAGTACAAATGTAACAGACCGGTTTCTTACCAAACAAAACATTGTAACAGCTGTTATTCAGGCTACTAGAGTTTCACTGTGATAATTTTCTGTTTCAGATACAAAGCTTGGTGAAGATTGTGTAGTCACCATGGCTAAGCAAGGATGAAAGACCAGAAAAAGTTCTGGTTCAAAGCTGAGTGATCTGGTGGGTCCAGGCAAGCAGTTATTTCCCAAAGAAGTTCCAACATGGAGAGCTGTGTTTCAGAGAGGAATCCTCCTCCAGGAAGAGAAGCTGCTTCTGGATGATATGAAGAGAGCTCAGTATCCTCTGCAAGATTTGGCTAAGGACTTGGTATCACTGGTACTGGCACAGTGGCGCAAAAGCAATGCCAAGTTCACTCCTCCTGTGATCATTCAAGAGAGATCTATTGCCAGGAAGATTCTTGTCAGGTGGAATGAAATGATTGACCTAGTGAATGGCAGAGTGAAGGCTGCAAAGAGAGAGAAGAGAATATCTGAACTTGATGCACTGTTTGACATAACAACCTGCAGACATGATATCACTCTCTGTGGAACTGAAGCATCTGGCTGCTCTGGCTGTGCTGCTAGAGTTCATGTCAACTGTGACGTGACTGTCCTCTTCCTCAGAAGATTCCAAAGCTAGAGCTAAAGTGGCTCCATTAGCAGAGGATCAAAACCTCAGAAGTTTCTGGCCTCCGGATGGCATCTGTTGATGTGAAGGAAAGAGTGAAGCAGGTGAAGGCTGCTAAGAGGAAGGAGGAAGAACAGAAGGTAGCTGAGAAGAGAAACAGAAAAGAGGAAGAAGAAAAGGAGCTACTGTCTAGAGCCGATGATGGTGATGATGATGAAGATGAGGTGACTTCCTTGCAAGAGTCTCCAGGCAGAGCAGCTCCCACTGCTGACACAGATTTTTCCAGTACTGCACCAGGCACAAGCTCCAGTGTCAACACTGGCAAAGTCTCCACTTCTGCCAGGAGGAACTACATGGATATCTCAAGCACTGTTGCGGCTGCAGTCAGGTTCAAGGTGGCAAACACTCCTGCAGCAGCCATTGCAACTGGTTTCTTGCAAGATCTCATCAATGCTGGCCATCTGTCTGCTGATAAGGCATATCTAGCTGTTGACAAGATGAAGATGTTGAGGGGCAAGAGTCTGTAATAGGTGCCTCGGTGGAGGCCCTGGAGTAAAGGACAGAGGGAGAGGAGATCAAGGGAATTTTCTTTGATGGAAAACAAGATAAGAAGACAAAGATCATGAGGTACAGTGAAGAACCTGGCCGCTTCCATCCTGATATTACAGCTGAAGAGCACTATAGTGTTACCTGGGAACCTGAGGGGGGAAGTATCTCTTCCATTGTACACCAGAAGAACCTGAAGGAAATAAGAAACCTGCACTGAAGATAGCTCAGGCTCTGTTTGAGTGGATTAGTGCTCATGGTGCTAAAGATACTATTGTGGTCCTTGGTGGTGACTCCACCAACACAAACACAGGGCCTGATGGAGGAGCCATCACTCACTTGGAGAGACTGCTAGATCACAAGTGTCACTGGCTGATATGCCAGTTGCATATTAATAAACTCAGCCTCAGGTACATGATCATCAAGCTTGATGGTCCCTACACGCACAAGTCTGAGTTCAGTGGCCCAATAGGAAAACTTTTGGAAAAGATCAATGACATACCTGTCAACTTTAGCTTTCAAAGCTCTGGCAGGAGAAGATATAATTGAACTGCCAGAAGACATTGTACAGCACCTTAGCACTGACCAGAAGAACTGCTACCTACTGATGAAAGCTCTCAAGACAGGAGATTTGAGCAAGGAAGTTGCTTGTCTGAAGTGTGGCCCACTGAATCAGTCACGCTGGCTGACTATAGGTGAGGCTCTGTTGATGCTGTGGATGAGGCAGCGTGGTCTGAAGAGGGAGGTGTTGATGAAGCTGGAGGTGCTGCTGAAGTTCTGCCTGGACTTCTACTTCAAGATGTATTTTGAGATCAAGGTGAAGCACCACATAAGATATGGACCTCACCATATTGTGACCGCTCTGGGATTGCTGAGAAGCCAGACCTCTGAAGTCAGGAACATAATCACTCATGATAGTTCGTGGAGCATATCATGCTCACAGTGAGAACCTCATTGCCTCTCTCCTGTGCAGTGAGGATGAGGAGGAGAGGGCATGGAGGGGGGTTTGAGATGATCAAGAAGATCAGAGGTAAGTCTGAGTATGGAGACATGAGTCTGAGAACTCTTAGAAACTCTAAACTGAATTTTGATGCTACTTCTCCAAGTACTCTGATTAATTGGGATAAGGAAAAACTGTATGAACCACTCTTCACTTGTAAGATGTCAAGAGGAGAAGTTGAGGAGTTTCTCAGGTCTCCACTTGAAGTTGAGAACTTCTCAGTTCACACTCAAAGCTGTGAAAGAGCAGTCCAGGAAGTTTCAGCTGCAGCTCATGCAGTGTATGGGCAAGAGAGAAGAAATGGTTTTGTTCGTGCTAGGATCGATCACAGAGAATTGTTGTCAGTTTTCAAGTCAAAGCAAGACATTATGAACATGTTTTAGATCTCTGCAAGACCTGCTGGACAAATCAAGAGGCTTTCAAAAGAAAAAATCTCAAAACATTCAGTTGACCAGCATATTATTACAAGCTGGGGGTGGAGGAGGGACTTATACAAATATTAAAGAAGAATTGCAATTCCAAAAAAAAACTTGAACGTCACAGCAGCTTGCGGAAAGGTGGGGGCAGCTGCCATCACACTCAGTGATGCCGAAAATAAAATAAATAAAAATTGGTGGGGGCGTTTCTAAAAAAAAGAAAATGCAAGACCAAGAAAGAAGAACAAAAAGATTCTGCCTGTTGAAGAGAACAGCCGCGAAATGTGGTGTATAGGAGACTAAAAATCATACAATTCCTTAGTTTTGGGCCATTTTGGGTGATTTTGGTTATTTTAGTTATTTTAGGGGCTATGAACCACTTTGGCTGATCTTAAATGGGTCCAAGCCTGCCCCTATAAATGCTTAAGGGTGTATGTGTACAATATGGAACATATGGAGGTCATTTGAGGCTACCAAATCTTTGAAATTGGCCAAAATCTCATTTTTCGACAAAAAGTGCGATTTTGAACACTTAAATGCGATTTTTCGCAAAAGTTGCAGAAGACGAACCCCTCTAAAATTCAATTTTACATAGAAATACTACTGACAATCTTGAAATTCCAAGTTTTTCAATATTCGACCTGAGCATGATACACCCTACTGCATACTCCTTTAACGATGTCTGGTGACATGGATGCCAACGTTCTAAGTGTGGAATCGTAGGAGATATTCATGGTAGATCTCCTGCCGATAGTCTCGCATGGACCCACACCCGCGACCAACTTATAAGCTCCCAGTTCACTCACAAGGTCTTGTGGAGCATGAATATGATGCACGGATGGAGACCGCTGAACAGTACCTCGAAGAAATAAACACCATCAAACGTTCAATGGTGCTGGATCGTCTCAAATGCGGCGATAGTTTGTTTTGGAGGGCGTACAAACCCCTTAAAACTATACTTTCCACCTACAGAGGGCGTGAAACTCCATTACTACGACTTCTGTTCTTTATACCCCTACGTGATGAAGAACAATCCGTTCCCTGTAGGAGCACCTGAAAAACTGGTGGGTCCCGCCCTGCCTACCATCGGAGAGTTCTCACTAATTTGAAAGAGAACTATTTCGGCCTTTCTTTCGTAGATGTGCTCCCCCTTCGCGATTTATGGATGCCAATCTTACCCATCGTTATAGATCACAAACTCATGTTCCCCCTGTGCGTGAAGTGCGCAGGGGAGAACAATGGTGCCTGTAGTCACACAACCAACCAGAGGAAGATCAGAGGTGTATATACAAGTCCTGAGCTGTCACTCGCCTTTCGTCACGGTTCCGTTTTCTCTCTCTCGTCTTGCGCGGAATATCTCCTATACAAGCGTCGTTCTTTACGTTATTTATACTGCGTGTTCTTTGCAGTTGAATGTATATAATGTTACGGCATGCGGGAGGTGCCCCCTTGGGGCATTGGTTTCTGCGAGTATGTAGAAGAATTACGGCATTTGGAAGAGTGAAGTCCATGGTGTAATGGTATCGCGTCTGACCGGCAATCGGAACATCCCGGGTTCGATTCCCAGGTGGTTACTTCATTTTTTCATTTGTTCCGTTTTCTCTCTCTCGTCTTGCGCGGAATATCTCCTATACAAGCGTCGTTCTTTACGTTATTTATACTGCGTGTTCTTTGCAGTTGAATGTATATATGAGGTGTGGAGGTTTCAGAAGCTCTCCAACCTTTTCACACCATATATAAACACTTTTTTGAAGGATAAGGTAGAAGCATCAAGGTACTCTCGAGGAGTTGCGACCGAAAATTAAAAATCAGCGTATATTCAACGCCACCGTGATCGTGAAGGGATACAACTTGCACGGGACAAAATTGCGAAGAACTCTGGCAAGTGCTTAGCGCAAAGTTGTACTTAAATAGTCCTTGGGAGAAATTTTCTCAGAATACAGACAAGGGGAAGGTCCATCTAGCCCAAAGGTGTGGGATTACGCCAACGCTCCCGATAAAGAGGTCATGGAGATTGTGAATGTAGGTAATACGTACATAATAAAGTACAACAGAACTGAATTGGCTACAGATACAACACGTGTTACAAACATACCTGTAGCCAGTTTCACAACAGCATACGCTCGCATCAAATTTTGGAGTCTACTGCATTCTCTTGGCCAGAGGGTTTTGTACGCAAATACAGATAGTGTGATATTCACGGAGAGGGAAGGTAAATACATGCCTCCTATTGGGGAATTCCTCGGAGAGTTGACTGACGAGATGAAGGATGAGTATGGAGATAGCACCTACGCTGATTCATTTGTATCAACAGGCCCAAAAACGTACAGGGTACGGGTGATAGTGGGGGAAGAAATGAAATATATCGTGAAGGCTAAAGGCATCACCCTTAACCAGGCGAACCGGCGGATAGTCAACTTCGATTCGCTGAAGGAGCTAGTGAATTTAGAAGATGAGGGTGACCAACTACCCCAACTGACTGTAGAAACTCACAACTTTCGCGCACAGAAGCTGGGGGGCGTGAAGGAGCTTAGGGGGACAAAAGTGTGTCGTAACACATTCAGGAAGCGATACTGTTCCCTTTGGATACCGTGAGGCGTGAATATTTGTTTTATAATTGTCATGTTACACTCATTAGAGTTTATTTACTTGTTGACGAAATTTTTTCAGTTTATTTATTTTTCTCTTTGTTACATGTATTTAATTATGTTTCAGCTGGCGTTTCATTTTCTCCTTTGTGTGTGTGTGTGTGTGTGTGTGTGTGTGTGTGTGTGTGTGTGAGCAAGAAAAACTCTACGCACCACCCACTGCATGTTGCTGCCCAATAAAAAGAGTCACGTGACTCCTGCTGCTAATAGGGACATGTCTCCTCCCCTTACTCAGTTGACCCGCGCAAGCCCTGTCTCTCAGACATGTCTTTTTACCTGTTAAATAATTCTCGCGTAGAAGAAAAAATAACGATGGTTGTCAATGATATTTCATGCTCTACATTCCTGAAGTGGAACTCGCTAAAGTCTACAGATGTGGTCAACATCCAAAGAATTTCTAGTCACCCTTCCTTTGAAACCTTTAAGACCACATTAAATCGTGTGAAGCGTGAGGAGCTCGACGTCCAAATACTCTATGGATATTCTGGTGAGAGCATTGCGGGGTTTTCGCGGAACAGAAGATGTAGTGGATTATGCTGCAGGATGAAACTGCACTAGGGAGTTCATATATCGTGAAGTGAAAGAATCCACGCTTGCAGAAGAGAAACAAAGGATCTGGCTTGTGAACCTTGTTGATGATTAGTGTGACAGGAGATATTACACCATGTTACATCACACCGAGTAGCGCACACTGGGGTGGTGAAAATAAATCTTGTGATTATGGACAGTATAAAATATTTCTACCACTACGTCCATGTATATTATGACGAGGTGCGCAGTAAAATTGTAGCTAATGGCTTGGGCGAGTTTTTAGTAGAGGTTAAGGACGAGTATAGTCTCTCCAGCAAAAAAGGACAAGTATGGCACATGTTTCTCTCAAATAGATCGCCTGAGTGTTGATAAAATGTGCATAGTTCGAAAAAGTACAATGGTGAATACCCCTCAACGTAGATGTATGGTGCACATTCCAGGGAGTGGGTGTGATAAAACATTAAAACCGATATTACTTCATGTATCACAGATGGAAAAATTCTCTAAACACCTACCCAGTATAATGGGATACAAATATTCGGATGATTCAACAGGGCACAGCGAATCTTTCATGTTGGAACAATCTTGTACACGAATCACTAACGCCTGGAATCACTCATGATGCAACCCCGTGTGACTCATACCCACTCCACGCTTCCCACCTCCCCAACCACCCGCACGGTCCCTCCGAGTCCAAAAACAACGCGTCAGCTGCTCATAGTCGCCTCAGAGCTTGACCCGACTGGACATTCTCACCTGGCAGGATCAATAGAAAACTATTAAAAGATGGAGCTTCCCTTGAGCAGCATCCTCAATGCAGTATACGACGTGTCCATGTTGAAGTCTGTGCATGTATTCAGGCGTAATACTGGTGCTGTTAATTATGTACTTTAAACGAAATGTAGACATTCAAACTCCGGTAGACGCAATGTTATTTATTTAAGTGTTGAAGAGATGAATAGAATCTTCATGTTAGTTGAGAAGTGGGGCGAGGACAGTTATAAAATACCTGCAGGTGTAGGCACAAAAAGAGAGCAGATTAGCGATGCACCCTCATACGCCATTATTTGCATGCTATCCGTAAATCGTGATACAAAACAACCCTGCGTTGATATACGGTTGATGTGGCGGACTGCTGCTGACAATAACGCCCTTATCCCCACGCGAAGCCGATTCATTCTTGAGAGAATGTTTGAAGTCGCCGGTTTCCGTAAACTGAAACATATATTAGACGCTCGCGTTACTGATATGCTTTATTTTGATAAGGTTCTTGAATACGCGTACACCGTCCTGCTCGATGATTTTACCAAGTGTAGAGCCGAACAAGGCGAGAATGGTTTGGAACTGGCTGCGTATTTAGAAGGTGCAGACTCCTCGAAATATCATGAACTTTGGTACCAAGGGCTAGAACGGTACAGGGATGAACTCAGCTTCGCTGTTCACCCTGAAGAATTATTTCTTTATATAAGACACAGTTGTCGGCACGATTTCGAAACGTACTTCAATTGCCGATATGAGTTGTGAAGAAGAATTTACAGTTGAAAATGTCAGCGCTGAAAGAATAAACACCCGTTTGAAAAGGAGTGTTTATAAACTTGAATTTAATGGCGATGTTGTAACAAACGATGACATCTTTGTGCGTGCTTTTCACTGTATTCTATCCGCGTTTAAAGAGGGTGACTCCCAATTGTAAAGTGAGTACAAAAATAGTGTTAAACGAGCTGAAAGCCCTTTATATTGAATATAGATACTCGCATACTTTGAGCGGTGAATTAATGTTAAATCGCATTTACTCCGAGTACAGAACAATGAGGATGTAAGTGTGGACTCAATTACGTGCGAGTTTACTATTTTACTTAAGCGTGGTGGAACTTTCCATTTTTCCATTTTTGGCGCGTACATATGACGCGTTCGGTGGAGAAGGGGCGAACGCAACATTTTCGAATTATGCCACAAAATGCAGTTAAAGTTTGTAAACTTTAAACCTTTGTATTTTTCCGGTTTATTGAAATGTTGTATGAATTTGAACACATATTTGAGTAAAATATTGTTGTGTAATATGTCGATATAATAAAACGCCAAGAAATTTCACAATATTATTTATTGATAGCTTCTGATGTTAACTGGTGTAATCCATTATTTGGTCCTCTTCGTCGAATGTTGTATTACCTTCTTCAACTGTTTCGGTTTCTTCCAGTTCCTTTAACAATCTTGTATAATAGTTCACTGCAGTTGCAGGCATTAGGTCTGATAATTCTTTGAGATCTTTTTTTTTCCTTAGTTATTGGCAGCAATTGGGAATACTTTCGTTGCAGTGTCTGCTGGGCTAGATTGAATAAACTGACACTGTAGGATTTTTTCCCTTTCTGCAGTCTGACGGGATGGCTATTATCTGGGGTTGTGCGGTATGCAGTAGATATTACGTAGCCTTCTTTTTTGTTGAAAGTCAAATATTAACTTTCTTGCATCTGTAAATTTAGTAGTTGTTGATTTCCTAATGACAATGCACGTTTTTAGGACGTCAAAATCGAGAAAATCAGCCTGTTTCATTTCTACAACTAGGAAGCGCTGCGAAACGGCTGTAGTTATGGCCGTAACATAATCTTTTTTGGTGTAAATAATATTGCTGTAATTATTTTTTTATATTTTGTTCAATTTGGCCAAATTGAGCATCACAGGGCATTGTCGAGTGACCAGAAAGTAGATAGATGTGTTCAATGTGAAGCAATGATGCGGAGTGAATTTCTCTGAGATACATTAAAACCTAAATTTGACCGTGAAAGAGTGCAGACTAAAATCTAATTTTTTGCATAGGTAAAGCAAAGGTTTTAAAGGATAATTATACGACAAAAAACTCATTTTTCGAATTTTGTGGCGTTCGCCCCTTCTCCACCGAACGCGTCATATATTAAACGTGTATTTTGCTGTACATCGAATTCTTCTGTACTAACTGTATTATTTTTTGTTTTCATGCGTGTATATATATATATATATATATATATATATATATATATATATATATCAGGGCTGTGCAGGTCTATCACTTTCGGGTCGGGTCCCGGTCTGGGTCATTTTTCTAATTTACTTTCGGATCCTGGTCCGGGTCCGCGTCGGACCCGAAAGTTCACTTCAGGTCCTGTCGGGTCTTTCAGTATATGACCCGGGTCTGGGTCGGGTCCATTATTAAAAATGTAATAATTATAATCTGGTATAGGATAGGTAATAAGTCTGCTACCGTAGCTACATTAACATGTTTTCTGAAACATAGTAAAACATTATATGGCTATACGGTAGTAGCCTAACCATATATATTAATTAATCCGATTTTGGAAATGTTTGAAAGTAGGTATATTAATTGTATTAATATTTAATAGTAACTAGGTATAGTTATACATGCATTGCTAAGGGGCAAAGTACGCTGTATGATTGCTCTCTTCAGCCCTTTATTCTAAATTTTAATTAATTTTGTGAAAACAAATTCTATAGTTTTTTGAGTGAACTCAAATGGAAATTATCATCTTCTTGCATTAAAATTAAATACTTTGTTTATCTTCAAAAACAAAAATGAAACCGATAATATGAAATAATTAAAGTCATTTGGTAGTAATATTGTCTTTATATTTTGAGGGCAACATATTTTGTGAACTCCTTTAAAACAGATATTGATATAGCGGCATAGCCTATACTTATTTCTCCTAGAATCTAGATTGAAAGTTGTGGCAAGAGAGGAAAGAGATTTCTGAATTTTTAACTGATTTTTTTTTATTTTGAATATACACAGTATATATATATATGCGCTTCTTAACTGAAATATTTTCATTAGGACTATTCTACACTATTTTATTTGAGAAGACTTTATTCCCCAACACCGTTCGATCGCAAACACAATACTGCGTCTAATAATTAATGATTGCGAAAGAGAATTTCTTTGCGGGTTCAGAATGAAGCTTAGAGCGGAGAACAATCTTTCAACGCTAACTTGTGCGCACGGAGTAGACAATGCTACCAAGGCTGCCTGTTTTAATTCTCCTCCCATTTCCATCCACCATTTCATGGGATCTTGATGGATCAATTTCCCAGCTGAATCTCTCTTTTTCGCGAGGCGAGGACATTTTTCAAACTGTATCACACCCGCATCAAACTTCGCACTCAGTGACACAGTTTGAATTCGTCCTTCCTTCTGGAGAAGTCTTTCCTTTTGTCGCAATTCTTTTTCAACTCACAACTCACAAACATCAATAAAATATATTAGGATTAGGCTATTCTTCTGTCACCGTTAACTCTTCACTTCCAGTGAGTCATTTGGAAGGTGGAGTGATAATTCAATACATTGTTGCCAAATCTAAAGGCGCACACATAAATTTTGTAAACTAAACACCCGGCTGTGCGGGTCCTTCACTTTCGGGTCGGGTCTGGGTCTGGGTCAATTTTAAAATTCACTTTCAGGTCCGGGTCCGGGTCTTTTTTCTAATTCACTATCGGGTCCGGGTCCGGGTCCTGGTCTTATCTCACTTTCGGGTTAAACCCGGGTCTGGGTCCGGGTCCGGGTCCGGGTCCTGGTCTTATCTCACTTTCGGGTTAAACCCGGTTCTGGGTCCGGGTCCGGGTCCGACCTGCCAGCCCTGATATATATATATATATATATATATATATATATATATATATATATATATATATATATATTATTTAAGCGTGGTAGAAACCCACCTTAATCCATGTATCTCCATTACTGAGGCATATATATATATATATATATATATATATATATATATATATATATTTATATATATATATATATATATATACAAAAAAACGGGACCAATTTTTTATCACGAATATTTCGGTGGCCGTTGTAGCTAGAGACTTGAAATAAAAATAAAAATAAAATTTAATCAATTCCCTTTCAAATATGTCTTTAACATGATAGAGTCTAGCTGGCCCCTAAATGGCTAAAATCGCCTTTGAAAAAAATTTACTTTCAAAAAATGTTGCGTACTCAATCATTTTACATTAATCAACGTTTTTCTTTTTCAGATTTAGAACAATGGGTTTGACAGAAAGCGACAAGTACATCATCAAATCTTTACGAGAAGAAAAGCGAATGTCCTTGACACAAATTCTAAAAGAGTATCCAGATCGCAACTGCAAAAAACCCACTGTTGCAGCATTTTTGAAAAAACTCCGTGAAACTGGCAGTATCCAACGTCGTGCTGGGAGTGGCCGGCCAAAGTCTACTAGAACTGCAGAAAACATTGAAATTGTAAGTGAACTTGTTTTAAGTCAGGATGACCAGCCAGGAACGAGTAAAAGTGAGCGCGGAATTACGAAGATGACTGGTATTTCGCGCTCTTCAGTCCAACGGATAATCAAAAAAGATCTTCATTTAAAAACATTTAAGAGAGTGACTGTTACAGCTCCATCCAACTTAGTGAGAAGAAAACGAATGGACAGATGCAAAAAACTGTTGCGGAGATTTCGATCGAATGCAGCAGTGGAAAAAATCTGGTTCTCGGATGAGAAAAAATTCACGGTTGAAACGCCTAGAAACACACAAAATGATCGTGTTCGTTCGCGAAGTCTAAGAAAAAAGGACATTGAACCATCTCGACTCTTGCGCGAGAAAACTCATTTTCCTGAGTCTGTAATGGTCTCTCTTTCTGCATCATCTAAGAAAAAAACATCAATAATTTTTATCACGCGTGGTGTGAAAATTAACGCAAAATACTATCGTGATGCTATTTTGTCTCCAATGCTATCCGAAATCAGGGAGAACACAAATGACTTTGTCTTTATGTAAGATGGAGCCCCTTCCCACACTGCCCAAGAAACAGTCACATACCTCAGGGCTCATTCCCCCAGCTTTATCGAACCGGAGAACTGGCCGCCCACCAGTCCTGATCTAAATCCCATTGACTACTTCGTGTGGTCAGCATTAGAAGAAAAAGTCTACCGTGGTCAGAAAATTAGAAACGCACTTCATCTTCGAGAACGAATTCTTGCTGCTTGGGAAAGTCTTACACAGGAGTCGATTGCAAAGGCTATTTCTAAATGGACAGCAAGATTGCAAGCTGTCGTTGATCGTGACGGAGGCCACATCGAGTCTTTTATCAAAAACTGAACGGGATAGGGTTTGTTTATCTATTGAAAATCTCATATTAAAATTTAAATGAATCATTGAGTTATTTTCCGCAACATTTTTTGAAAGTAAATTTTTTTCAAAGGCGATTTTAGCCATTTAAGGGCCAGCTAGACTCTATCATGTTAAGGACATATTTGAAAGGGAATTGATTAAATTTTATTTTTATTTTTATTTCAAGTCTCTAGCTACAACGGCCACCGAAATATTCGTGATAAAAAAATGGTCTCGTTTTTTCTGGGCCACCCTATATATATATATATATATATAATATAATATATATATATATATATATATATATATAATATATATATTTATTTATTTATTTATTTATATATATATATTCCACACCGGTTGTGGCTTTTGTTGCATATAGAATGAATTCTTCTGTACTTGCTGTATTATTTTATTATTTTTGTTTTGATATGTAAATAACATTATTCCTGTTTATGCGTCTAATGCAATTCGCCTCTGCAGGCTGTATTGTTTTTGAGATATATATATAAATATATAAATCATGTATGTATTACCCCTGTTTTACCCCTAATGTATATACATATTTTGTATTTCAATATATAGGGTGAACCAAATGTAGGTGGACAGTAAATGATTACGTTTATTTTGAGAATACATATTTAATTTTTTTGTATACTATAATACAAAATAAAATTTAAATAAATTTAGTTATAATATTTAATATAATAAAACACAAACACCATAGTTATAATGAACACCATAGTTATAATATAATATAACACAAACCGTATTCAACCTACTGTCCACCTACTTTTGGTTCACCGTGTATATTAAATACGTAGAAAGCTACAGTTTTTTTATTTACATCTTTTAAACAAACATTAATGGAAATGAAGGGCATATATATATATATATATATATATATATATATATAAACGAGTGTGTGTGTGTGTGTGTGGTGTGTGTGTGTGTGTCTAAGGCGAATGGTTGTATTTTCTGGCTGTTTCGCCTGGTTGGGATCGTGAAGCCAACCAAAAACCAAAAACGCATATATAATATATATATATATATATATGCACACGAGGGCCACTCAATATATTTTGTCTCACCTTTTCTTTTCTTTCCAGAAATTTTGTACACAAGTAGTTACCTTTTATACAAGTTTTCATTTTTCCACATAGTCTCCATCCTTTTTTACTGCTTTACTCCACCTCGAAACAAGGGCCTTTATTCTTTGCTGGAAAAGTCCGCTGGGTTCCGCTGCAGTCACCTCTTAACCTCCTCAACAACCTCATCGTCACTCTGAAACTTTCTTCCACGAATCGCATCCTTCATTGGCACAAACAAATGGAAGTCTGAAGGTGCCAGATCCGGGCTGTATGGAGGGTGGGGTAACAGAGTCAAGCGCATTTTTGTGATGGCTTCTCTTGTTTGCAAACTGTTGTGTGTTCTTGTGTTATCGTGCAAAAGAAGGACGTCTTCCACTTTTCTTTCCGGTAGAACTCACTTTATACATCTCTGAAGTCTCTGTAGGGTAGCAATAGTTGAATGTTTGTCCTTTCTTCATAATGTCCACCAGAATCACCCCTTTCATATCCCAGAAGATGGTGGCCATAACCTTTCCTGCAGAGGGAGCCATTTTGAACTTTTCCTTGCTTGGGGTGTCTGCGTGATGCCAGTCCATGGATTGGAGTTTTGTTCAGGTTCAAAGTGGTGTACCCAAGTCTCATCCCGTCACAATTCGTGAAAGGAAGTCATCCCCTTCTGTCTCGTATCGAACCAACGACTCAGAAGCAATTTCTTTTCTTTGGGCTTTGTGATTTTCAGTCAGTTGGCGAGGAACAAACCGTGAACACACTTTTGAGTATCCCAGTTGCTGAATTATCGTATTCACACTTCCTTCACTAATGCTTAGCTCCAGTGATAGCTCCTTGTATGTGACGCGCCGATTTGATCGAATGATGCTGTTAGCACGTTGCCCAGTGTGGGATGTCATAGCCGATGCCGGGCGACTGCTACTTGGCTCATCATCGAGGCTGGCTCTCCCTCTCTCCGATGATCTCACACGTTCAGACCAACGTCGAACTATGCTTCGATCAACAACAGCATCTCCGTAAACGTTTTGTAGACGTTTGTGAATATTTCCAACTGTTTCCTTCTCTGCGGTTAAGAACTCAATAACAGCTCTCTGCTTACGACGCACATCACTGTCAGACGCCATTTTCGAAACTGCGTTAACCATCGGTTTTATACAAAGGCGTTTAAAAGCGGTTTTATACAAGGAGGGGAGGTTCAAAACTGGAAAAATCCGGTTATGTGAAGGGCAGAAACTTCAAACTAAAGGCCCAAAAGACATTTCAGCCCCATGGCCTGTTATTTAGCTAAGAAAAAAGGGGTGGGGAAAAGTATACTGAGTGCCCCTGGTGTATAATATATTTTTTGTGGGCCTGAGCAGCTAGGTTAGGTTACCCCTTGGAGTTCACATACATATAACTCATATATATATATATATATATATATATAACTATAACTAAAACCCACTCTAATAGACAGAGTTTATTTCCACAACAGTTTCGATGCCCACTGGCATCCTCTTCGGGTGGATACAGAAAAACGAATGAACCAAAAACAAGAGGGAAAACAGTCCAGGGACCATTAAGAAATTCGCACCTAGGTTAGATCCCGTTCTCCCTACACTGGAAGGGCATTTTTATTAAAGGGACCCGCTTGTAAGTACATTCCCACAAATTTAAAACTATCTTCTTGTTTTTACATACAGATTCTATTATTATTTTACATAGTTATTACATTTATTATTAAATTTATTACATTTAATATTGCATTATTATTTATTACAGAAATTATAAATTTATTCTTACATTGATTATTACACTGTTGTTTATTATACAGAAATTGTAAACCGAAAAACGAATGAAAAAGGCGAGAAGGAAACAATCCAGAGACCATTAAGGAATTCGCACCTAGGCTAGATCCCGTTCCCACGACCCCAGAAGGGCATTCTTTTCTTTTTCCCTCCATTCTTTTTTTTTTTATTATTATTATTAAAGGGTCCCGCTTATAAGTACATTCGCACAAATTAAAACTATCCTCTTGTTCTATACATTCAGATTCTATTATTTTGACATAATTACTGCATTTGTTATTGCATTTACGTTTTTTAAACATTTATTATTATTACTTTTACACTAATTATTATATTTATTTTATTACCTTTATTATTACATTTCCACATTTATTATTTCCATTATTACATTTACATTTATTATTCCATTTACATTTTACCGAACAAAAAAAATGAACCAAAAGCGAGTAAGGAAACAATCCAGAGACCTTTAAGAAATTCACACTCTGGATTGTTTCCTTACTCGCTTTTGGTTCATTTTTTTTTTCCGGTAAATGTAAAATGGAAAAAATAAACGTAAATGTAAATGTAATAATGGAAGTAATAAATGTGGAAATAAATATAAATGTAATAATAAAGGTAATAAAATAAATGTAATAATTAGTGTAAAGGTAATAATAATAAATGTTAAAAAATGTAAATGCCATAATAAATGCAATAATTATGTCAAAATAATAGAATCTGAATGTATAGAACAAGAGGATAGTTTTAATTTGTGCGAATGTACTTATAAGCGGGACCCTTTAATAAAAAAAAAAAAGAAGGGAGGGAAAAAGAAAAGAATGCCCTTCTGGGGTCGTGGGAACGGGATCTAGCCCAGGTACGAATTCCTTAATGGTCTCTGGAATGTTTCCTTCTCGCCTTTTTCATTCGTTTTTCGGTTTACAATTTCTGTATAATAAACAACAGTGTAATAATCAATGTAATAATAAATTTATAATTTCTGTAATAAATAATAATGCAATATTAAATGTAATAAATTTAATAATAAATGTAATAATTATGTAAAAAAATAATAGGATCTGTATGTAAAAAGAAGATAGTTTTAAATTTGTGGGAATGTACTTATAAGCGGGTCCCTTTAAAAAAAATGCCCTTCCAGTGTAGAGAGAACGGGATCTAACCTCGGTGCGAATTTCTTAATGGTCCCTGGACTGTTTTCCCTCTTGTTTTTGGTTCATTCGTTTTTCTGTATCCACCTGAAGAGGATGCCAGTGGGCATCGAAACTGTTGTGGAAATAAACTCTGTCTATTAGAGTGGGTTTTAATTATCATATTTTGACTTTCACGTAGAAAAAAGTGAAGTTTTTTGCATTTATCATAAATATATATATATATATATATATATATATATATATATTTGGGGGAGACTGAGGGGGCTGAAAAGGGGGTTCAAAACGCACTCATCGTGTTGTCTGCAATTGCAATGTTGCATTCAGTTGTATTGTACTCTATCTTTTTGGGGGCAAACTACTAATCCGGTAAACAACATCAGTGATGTTTCGAAGAACACTTTCATAAATAAATATTTTTCTTTTTATTTAGGTTATAATTCAATCTATATACTGAGACCAATCTCTTGTGCAGTAACACTTTTATCATACTTTAATACCATTGTTCCTCCTGATCATCAAATACTTAATACATTTTTTTCGAAGGATTTACTTTGTCCTTTGTTCTCAACAAGATTTAATAAATTTAATGCTTATTACTAATTGTGTGTAGAAACACTCTAATCTATATGTGTACAGTTGATTCGATTCGAGGTTCGATTCGATTTGAATTGTTTGGGATGATTTGATTCGAGATTCGATTCGAAAAAAGTTGTAATTCACAGGGCCCTAATATATATTATATATATATTATATATATATATATATATATATATATATATATATAACTCAAGCGGTTACCCGTGATTCATTCACTCAACCGTGAATTGAGTTAACCGTGTTTTACTAATTGTGACTAATGCATCTACCATGATCAGGACACCGAGTTAAACGTGGTTTGACGCGGTATTTACATAGGCGGCTCGCCTCCCGCCAGCCCACCACAAGGCGCCTTAGTCAGTGTCTCTCTGCGTTTCGTAGAGTACACATGTGCGTTTGTGGTTTTGCATATCTTCACGTCTTGTAGTTAGTATAAACGCATCAACTGTATATTATACTCTCATATAATAGAATAATACTGTGCGTGGTGGCGGGAAGCAGAGGGCTGCTCCACCAATCCACCGTGTGCACCAACGAAATAGTGTATCTGTATTGAGTAACCGTGATCGTGGATAACTGAGTGAGTAAATATATATATATATATATAATATATATATATATATATATATTCATCATATATATATATATATATATATATATATATATTCATCATATATATATATATGCTACAACTCGCATGGAACAAGGAACTCTTCTGGGATATTAAATGAAATCCTCTATAGTTCGAGTAAGTAAATGTAGATTCGTTTAAAACCAAGTTGAAATCCCGATTAATAATGACATACTAATAAAAATCTAGGATTAATGTACATTAATACTATTTATTCATTTCTCGTGTGTAATTTAGGATTAAAGACATATTACTTGTGATTGTTGAGTTCTCATCTCTCATGTATAATATTGATTTCCTTGTATGGTATTGGTATAATACCTTCCTTCAATAATGACCTTGCATTTGTCATATCAATAATGATAATTTATGATTAATACAGACCTTAACTATTAATAATACTTATTTATGTATTTATTATTAATAAAAACTATCAGTTTTATTTTTAATAAGAGCCCAGTAAAGCCAAAAACTTAAGGGCCAAATTAAATATAATAAATAGTCCAGCTTCACAATTATTTATGTAATTGTAAAATGTAAAACCAATGTATTTATTTCATTATTAATAAAGGTTATTCAATTCAGTTCATTTCAATTCATTTCAATTCAAGTAATGGCAAGTAGCAAATACTGTAGTTTTTCTTTTTCATGATGGAAGCGGAACGAGGGCAACGGGTAACTAGCAAGGGGCCCCCCAAAATATAGCTTCCCTCACCAGCCATATACTAGGCAAACATGTTAAGCTGATAGGACCCAGCTTTGGAACAGGGTCTAGGGTTTAAAGCTAACCTAGACAACTACAGTCAGAACCTCAATATACGCAAGAAACTCGCTGCATTTACGTCGGACCATTACGGAGAACTATTCTGAGTTGTAGCACATTAAACGGACGTGTTAAGTGCCTTGAAAAGTGGAAGCTCAAATTTTCCGGTTGAGGTTTAAGTTTTGGATTTTCGCAATAGTTACCCATTTTCTTTAATATATTCGATCCGACGTAAATGCAACGCTTTTTTTGTGTATATTGAGGTTCTGACTGTAACTACCTAAACCCAAGACCTTGTCCCAAAGCTGGGTCCGATCTGCTTTTTATATTTGCTTAGTGATGGAAGCTGTATTTTGGGGTCTCTTTGCTAGTGATCCGTTGCCACGTTGAGCTTCCATCACGAAAAAAAAAACTTCAGTATTTGCCATTTACCATCACTTACTCGAACTATAGTGTATTTAATATCCCAGAAGTGTTCCTTGTTCCATGCACGGTCTGTGTGTAACACACACACACACACACACACACACACACACACACGAAAACACACGCACACACACACACACGAAAACACACACACATATATATATATATATGTGTGTTATCAGGAAACTATGAAGTTCATTATTAGAGATTTGTATTCTTGTATACAACTGCGAAACCTTCAAATATAAAACGTAGTTTAAACGTGTAAGAAACGAAAAGTCATTCGATGAACACTCAAACAAAGAGAGTATTTCCAATCAACAATTAATATTAAACTTTATTATTAATACCGTTCTTCCCTTGACAATTCTCACTTTTTAAATAGTTTTAACAATTTTAATGAAATAAAACCACTATTTTATTTGATGAATCAAACCCAAGTTGATAAAACATGAGGAGAAGGATTGGGAGGGGGGGGGGGGGGGGTGGGGGGGGAGAGGGGGAATTTTCTTTTTTCTTTCTCTTTTTTTTCGAAGTGGAAAGTTTTGTTTGTTTTTTCTTAACTTTTTAGATTAGAGCTCTAATAAAAGATTAGAAAACCTGTGTATATCTAAGTAGTAAACATACAAATATATATGATGATAATAACAATCATAAGCTTTATTGTCAGGGTATAAATCCTATAAAATAGTACAATATATATATATATATATATTAGTGCTTTTACATTTTTTAACGTTAATTATAATAAGTGAAGAGGGCCTGACACTTGCATAGTGCTTAAGTCAAACGAACGAGGTCTTTGCATTAATTACCACATTATTATTAACCAGCATTATCGAGGTTCGAACCCTCGACCTCAGTGTCTTCACTTTGCTTCGAGGAAAACGACGTTACCCATTAATCTACGGGTGCTGACAAATTTTGAATATTATTTATATTAGAAAGCTTTAAATCAAAATTTTGGTTTCCGTCGTGCTATTTTTAACGTTAATTATAACAGTTTTCTGGCACTAACTTTAGTTCACGACATAGTTTAACGTTAAAATTAATGTCATAATTCCTTATTAGCAAATAAACTAGGAAGCTGAAAAGATGAAAAATGGGTTTAATCGCGCTAAATATGTTAACGTTATATGAAATGTTAATTGTATAGAGATTGCAGTGATGATGGGGGGAAAATACTTAACAGTCGAAAGGAAAGACCTTCCGTCAGTAATAACGGTAATAAGGCTTGAGGTTATTTGACCTCCTTAATGGCGAAAGTCACGTGACGGAGGGGACCTACAGCTTTACGTGGGACCCGATCTACGGATCACTACATCATCTGAACGCGGAGGAAGACGGTCACCAATCCAACTACTGAATAGACCCAACGTCGCTTAACTTCCTTGATCTAACGGGCAGAGGTGAAGCGATGTGGGCATGACGTTAACCCGAATGCTCGCGTCAAAAACGTTTATAGAATGTTGACGATTGATTCGTTTTAAACGAAGTGAAATTAACTTGAAAACCTTTAAAAAAACGATTAATTTTTCAGAAAAAGATTGAGGAAAGGAAGGAGTTTTTTCTTTTGCTTTGATGGAGTTATTTCATCTCCTTCACAACATCTAAGGTTACATGACCGAGACGACTACGGCTTCACGCGGGGTCCGAACCACGGATCGCTACGTAATCTGGACACGGAGGATGGTCTCCCATTCAACTACTCTCCAGACAGCGGTGTTACGCCATTGGCCATGACCATGACGTAGCTAAAGAGAAAATGAAGGAATTTGAAGAAACGACAAAGGAAGATTGGGGTTGAGGGTGAAGGGTGTTGAACCCTCTCCGCTATACAAAAAATCGAGTACAATGAACTAATTTGCATTACAACTCAATTGGTGACATACTCATAATGATTAAATTATAGCAAAAGCAGAAAGATAAATGATTCGGTATGACGGGAACTAGTAACATACGGCAAGCACACGAACACAGAATGCGATACGAAGATGATGATGATGATGATG